>VXBU01005578.1:0-34858 GCA_013400315.1 Bombycilla garrulus
CCCGGCCGGACCCGGAAGTGGAGCGGCCGCCATGGAGGCGCCGGGACCGCCCGTGAGGGCGCGGAGCCGCCGGGGCGGCCCGAGCGCCCCGCAGAGACACGCCCGGGGNCGCACGATGGGCAGCGTGGAGGAGGCTTTTCTGGGAGCTGGGGGGTGTTGCAGCTGCTGGTCCTGGTCCTCACGAGGACCTGCACCTGAGCCCTTTGAGAGAGTTTGGTCTTGGAGACGAGCTTTAACCTGAATAGGAGTTACAGGCCGAAGCCTGTGATAAAACTGTCTGTTTTAATGTTATTTTCACGTTTTGACGTCTTATACAGAATTAGTTCTGTGGCTTATGGTAATAGAGATGCATTATTTTTATTGTGAAATAACAGATTCATGATTTTTATTCCAGGGTGATGAGCATCTGCCTGACAGTGCTCACCCTGAGCTAAAAGGCCTCTCTCAGGTTACAAAGAAAACAGAGTGTTAAATTAAATTAACACTGTGTTAATTTGATAGAAATATATGGTTAATTTCTATACAGTCCCCATGTAAGTTCTACTGTGAAGGTGGCTTCTGTATATTTTTTTTAATTAAATCTGGTTCTTTGACAAGTGGCAAGTAATGGGAGAGCTCTCTAGGGGATTCAGTGAGGTGTGAGATACAGGTAAGCTCTGAAGGTTTAACAATGTTCAAAGTACACAAGACTTGTTGGGAATTGACTGCAGGCAAGGCCCCACATGGAGGAAAGGTCTGGAGTTGTGGTGTTTGGATCTGGGTTGTAAATATAAAGGTGGTGGAGGCATTGAGTGTTGAGGGAGCTTTGATCTGTGCTGTAGTTCTGTTTTATGCTGTGGATAAACTGGAGAGTACCTGAGGGGAACCTGCCAGAGACCTGGAGAGGGACTTTGGACAAGGGTATGGAGTGACAGGACAAGGGGGAATGGCTTCAGAGTTACTGAGAGCAGCTTGGGCTTCCACATGAGGAGGGAATTCCTGCCTGGAAGGGAGGCCCTGGCATTGGGTGCCCACAGAAGCTGTGGCTGCTCCATCCCTGGAATTGTTCCAGGCCAGTTTGGACAGGGCTTGGAGCCGCCTGGGACAGTGGAAGGTGTCCCTGCCTGTGGCACGGGTTTGGAATTGGATGATGTTTTTAAGGTTCCTTGCAACCCAAACCATCCTCTGATTCTATAATTTAGCATATATTATGTCTGACCTAAATGTTAACAAAACTTCCGAAATTCCATCTGAATGTGAACTTCTGATCTCTCTGTGGAACGTGTTGGGCAAATCCTGGCTTGGATTGTGAGCTTTCCTGAGGCACAGTTTGTATCTCTGTACTGAGTGTAGAACCATTCAATAAATACCAGTTTGTGATTAAACTGCTCAGTTTCTGATTGTTTCTGATTTCTAGCATAAAACTCCTGGGCCCCGTGGATGTGGATGTGGCTGTTACAATTCTGAGGCTCATGACACATCACCCACCCAGCTGCTGGGAGCAAAAGGATTTTATTTCTGTGTAGCCAGTGAGCAGGAGAGGTGACTTGTTCTTTTATGGTATTTTAAGCACCTAAGAATGCACAGTGGGCAGCTCAGCACAGCACAAATGTTCTCACACAGCTTAGGGATGATGTTTGGTGTCATGGAATGAGAGCACTGTGCTTTGGCAAGGCAGAAAAAAACCCTCTGATTTTGGTTCAATATCTTTTCATTGGAATAGGAACTTCAGGACTCAAGAGTTACTCCATGATACTGAATTTTTTCATCATAAATGTCACTGTTAAGCAGCCCTGAAACTTGAAGCCATCCTGGCTGTGCTGGATCTTTGCACTGTGCCCCATCCCCCTGTGCAAATCCTTACAGGGAAAACTGGAAATGAGTGGAAGAAATGAGCAGTGGAGGTCACTTTGGTGAGCCTTTTTATCATGTCCTGTTGTGTTAACTGCACAAAGCTAACAGCTGAGGAGCTCTAGAGTGGGACAATCACAGTAAGTCATTTTAGTATCTAATCTCTGTGTAAACAGACACGCTGTGAGGTAGAAACATTTCATTTTTTAGATCATTGGTGAAAGCAGCAGCACTCGTGTTATCTGTACTTTGTTAGTACCAAAGGTCTCGTGGATGCAGCACAGGAGATTTGCCTGGGGAAATGCATTTGAGTCTTAGCTTGAGCAAATTAAAGGCTTCTTAATTGAAAAACAATTAAAAGCATTAAAGTACTGTAAGCATGACACTGGTCATTGGTCACATGGAATTCTAAGTGATGGCTGTAAGTAAATTAGTAAAAATAATGCACTTAAACACTTGAAGTGTATTTGGTGTGGTAGTTGCAGAATATTCAGAAATCTTGCCCAAAGTCTTCCACACATGTGGCACTTGATAAGAAAAAGCAAATTTAGGAATGTCTGTGTCTTACAGTTCTCTTCATAAGAACAGCAAAGTAACTGTTGAATGTATCACATGGCTGCCTTCAGATCACAGATAAAGTAAGAAGATCTCTGGGATAAGTAAGATGGTTTTATTCTCCCAGTAATCACCTACTGCTCTTGACATACTGGATTTTTGTAGATAAAAGTGCTCAGAATACATGTACAATTGCAGCCAAAATACTGTAGAAATATTAAAAATATTGGATCTTATTTTAACACTGAGCTTCTTTCTATGCAGTGAAGTACAGTGCTATTCTGTTGGACTTTGCAGTTGTTCAGGAGACCTTCAGCTTTTATTTCTGTTTCTGTTGTTCTTTTGTTTTTTTTTTTTAATGCTCTTTCCCTTGGTGTTTCTGTTCTGCAGTTAAATAGGCAACACTTTTGCAGATCCTCTGTCTATGTAGAAATCCAGTATTTCTGTACAAATTAAGATCACCTGCTTCCCACAGAGCTTTATTATCTAAGTGATTGCAAACTGCTCAGAGGAGTATGGTAGGAAGTTGTGAAATGCAGGTATAAAGAGAAAAAAAATCCCAATGAATGTGAAGTTGACAGCAAAAAAACTTCAGCCAGTAATAGCTGGATTATAAAAATGGAAGATCAAACCTTTCTTGGTCACAGAGAAAATTGTGCTGCACTGTTAAACTACCAGCATTAAATTCCTTCATTTTTATAATGGTGTGTGGGAGAGATGGCAAATAAAAAACAACTTGAATGAAACCTGTTAACGTTCAAGGCTTTTCCCCTGCTCTGGGACATTCTTGCCCTAAGTTCAGAAAATGGACATTTAATTATTCAAGCATAATTTCATGCTGATTTTAATCATTGCCTTGTGAGGGTTCCCACTGGAGGAGACACAAAGGCTGGCAAGCCTCAGAAAGCCTGAATTGCTGCATTCTCTCCACTGAAGTTCAGTGCTGATTTCTTGGATCTGCTCTGGGGCTGTTTTGCAGCAGTGCAGTATCTTCTGGACATGAGTAATGATGAAAATATTTATGATGTAGAGCACTGTCAGAAAGACTTGTATGAGAAAAATCTCAGAGTTGGGATTTCTATCAGCTCTGCAAAAAGAATACTGACTTTGTAGCTGCTTTTCTCAGTGACAGCAGCAAAGTGATCCCTGCTCAGCTGGCCAAGTTCCTGACAGCAGCCTCAGTGACCTCCAGGGAGGAGCAGCCGCATTTTTCCTGAACAAAGCACGTCCAGACTTTGCTGTGCTGGGTGGCTGCAGGTCTGAGCTGCAGTGCCACATGTGCAGGGTGTGCAGGAAGCAGGGATGCATTCACTGAGGGTGCTCTTGGCAGCCCAGCCCCACCAGAGCAGCTCCAGCTCTCATGGAGCTGCTGCTGCTTCCCCCAGCCCCTGAACTCTGGCATCCAGCAGTCTTCTAATGCCACACAGAAAATGTTCCTTGTTTTAGGACTGATTTGGTAATCCTGTGTTGTAAGAGGCTATTTTGATTCTTTCTGGTGGGTAATTTTATGATAGCTGACATAATTGTATCAAATGTTAATGTTGGCTAATTTAGGAGCTACGTGCTTATTGCCAGGGTTTACTAAAGCATGGATTCTAAAGGCAGTTTCTTCATGTTTTGGCACGTGGTGCTAAGTTATCTGAACATACATGTTTAATTTCTATTTTGTTGTCTAATAAAGGGATGCAGGATATGGAATTTGATTACGAATACACTGAATTTCTTGTATTATTTCTCAGGACTGCAAGTTCACATTGGGGACGATAGTTACAGCTGTCTTGGGGAAGTCATGCAGTGCTGCAAAACAACTGCACAGCACTGCAGGAAAGCTGAAGATTTGTGCAGCAGCTTTAATTTAGATGTGGCAAAGGATTCTGTCATCACCTGCAATCAAGTGATCAGCCTGTCTTTCAAAACTTGAAGTAGGTGCTTGAAGTCAGATGAGAATTTAGTTACTGTTCTGGGTAACACTGCTCACAGGGCTGCTGGAGGAGAGTGTTCTGGCATATTTTGCAAAATAACACTTTGTCTGCCAGCAGTAGAGGTGAAGGATCAGATTTTTACATCTACCTGTTGTTAGTTGTCTCTCAGGCTTTCTGAATAACATTTGCTCATGGTAGGCACAGTGGTTAGTGCCAGGAATGTGTCCTGAGTATGTACTGGCTGCATCAGTGCATCAACCATTCCAGTGTTGTAAATTTGAATTTTTTATCTCTCTGTGCTTTTTAACTGGCTTCCAAACTATCTCTGCAGCATACAGCCTTTTCTCTTGGCCTCTGAGGTGTAAATCCTATTCTTGATGTAAATTCTTTTTCTGTGAAAGTTTTGATCTTCCAAGGGGAGAAAAGATGGTTTTTTTACAGGATTGAAGGAGTGGTTTTGTCAGTAAATACAGCCAGTTACCCATCTACAAATTGAATACATTTTATGTTCTTGAAATAAACTTAAATGGAAAACATTTAAATTTATACCTGAGTCTCTAAATACTAATAAACTTATACCTGAGTCTCTCTTCCTAACAATCTCTAGTTTATAATTACTGCTGCTTTAGTAAACTCCCATCTAAATCAAATGTACAGGGTAAAACTTGAAAGCAAAACCCATGTGGCTTTGGGAGTGGCAATTACTTATTTCATTGCTATGAAAACCAACAGGGGAAAAAGTCTTTGAAGTTCTGCATGTTGTATTTGAAGAACCTTAATGCAGTCTTCTGAGTAAATTAAGGTGCTGAAACAGAAGATACTCTTCCATAAATATTTAACTTCTGAGATTTACTTTGTAGCAACAGTGTGGTCACTTCTTCAGCCTTTGGTGATACCACACTGGGAGTCAGTGTTTACTGAAGAGGTGTCTAATGCTGCCCGTAACTAAGATGTGAGTGGCTGTTTCACTCTGATATAGAGAATTAACTCTGGCTGGATTAATTCTTTACCTGTGTTTGCTTCAGGGTCTTCTTCTTTTTTAGTAGTTTGAGTGATCTGCCATGGGCAATCTGAAGTAATCTTCCCTGTTTTTCCTTTTATCCTACCTGTTGCTACTTTATATCTTAGACTGATTTTATTTTTTTTTTCCTCACTGGCTCCTGGTAAGAATTTTTGCTGCAGCAGTAGCCATGTAAAAAAGTACAAGAAGGAAGTTAAGCTCTTCTGAGCCCTGTTCTCATATACCAGTGTCTGAAAAACCTTGTGCAAGTGGCTTGCAGAGTTCAGATACTGACTACAATGCATCTTTCCATACTTGTGGAGATAAAGAACAGGGTTCTAACACTGATGGTGAGTCCTTGGGCATGGTCCACCTGCCAGAATAGGGGCTGTCAGCACTGATAAGCTGGTGATTAAAATACTTTATTGTTACAGATGCAGAGTGTAGAGCAACGTGATCCAGCAGGATCAGGACTGAATTCACAGTCCTTCCTGGTAGCCCTCCAGAAGCTCTGTGTGTGTCCCTGAAGTGTGTGTGTGTCACTGCCAGGCTGCAGCCTGGCACAGAGAGGGAAGCAGCAGCACTGCTGTTCAGCATGGCTGCTCAGCAAAAGAAAGCTGCTGAGGACAGTGGTTACATGGCCTTTCTTCCAGGGCTTTTGCTTGTCCAAATTATTTCAATCACTGCAGGTTAATTTACTTTTCAGCCTCAGCTAACAAGACTGCAGTTGGTCAGTATTGATTCTTACTTAAAAGTATTCATGCCCTCAGTCTATTGAATTAAATGTTTTGAGTTGTAAGTAGCTGCTGTTGGTGAGAATCTATAGTTCAGCAAGTAATTAAATTCTGAATTCTTTTCCTGTTCAGCCATCTTTTCCAGTGCTGCTTTTTTCCTGTGTCTTTTGGAGGGTGTTATTCCAGGCAGCTCATTTCCAAGTGGCCAGGGAGTTGGCTGCCCCATCAACACTTAACCTGTGAATTAATTGCCAGACTGCTGTTTGCAGGAGTTTGTACCTTCAGGGATGTGTTCCCCTGCAGTGCTCCCGTGCAGTGTCACCTCATTAGTACAGCTATAAACAGAGCTGTGTGGTGTGACATTCAGAACTCTGACAGAGCAAAATACACGGCTTTTTAGAGGGTTTTATTATTCTGGATCGATGGAAGATGATTTGTGGGAGTGATCTGTCACGTCCTTGCAAGCAGCTAACAGGATACACTGGTGTGAGGTAGACACACTTGGCTGGGGGAAGCAGCTCTCCTTAAACCAACTGATGGAAAACACATTGAGCTACATTTAGGTTCTGTCTCAAACAGCAGATTTCAGATTTGTTTCTATTCCTGATGTGCTTAGGAAAGTGTTTGGGGGAAATAGGCTCTCACTTGGTGGGCTTTGTTGACTGTGGGAACACCTGGTGTTAGAACTGAAACTGAGCTTTGAACATTCTGCTGAAGTAGCTGGTGCTTCCTGTGCTGCTCCTGTCACCTGCTAATGCACTCTCATGTGATAGGTCTCAGTTCTTTCTGAATGTAATGAAAGGAGCAGATTTCCTGCTTTTCTAAAATCCCGGAAAACAAGATAAAATTTATCTTCCAAATATTTAGGCATCACTTGGGTGGGCTTTGGGAGGGGGGGTGTGTGTTTGGAATGCATCAGTTTTTGGGTGAATTCACTATAATTGAATCTACTCTTAATCTGGTGAAATTGGAATCCTAATGACTGATTTTGGATAGGCAGGCAATATGTGTACCAAATTATATCTAATTTTATGCAGCAGTAAAGCACACCATGTTCTTTCTAAACCCTTGATTGGCTTGTTTTATCACATTGCCTAAAATGGTGTTTCCAGTGTTCCTGCATTGTTTTTAGGGGACACTTCAGGGGATTTCAGTTCTTTCCTGTATCTGAAGATACTCATGTGTTCAGACTACAAACTGTGTGATGCTGTTGCCTGCTTCATTCTAGTTGTCCATTTTTGGTTGGCACAGCAACTCGTAAGAACCATTTTTAAACAACTGTTTCAGAGTCCTTTAATAGCAATGTACTGAAGATGAAAGAGCACAGTGTGGGGGTGGCTGCATCCATCTGGAAATAGGAGACTTGATTTGAGCTTGGTTGTAGATCCTGTGTTCTAAAATACTAGAATATATTTACAGTAAGGCAAGACTTAACTCTGCTAGCACTTGTTTTCTGCAGCTCTGGGTAATTGGACATAATAGGCAGCAAGATGCTCTAGAAAGGAAAGTTACAAGCAGTTGGTATCTCAAAATAGCTCTCAGTTCTTCAGCAGAAGTAACTTCCTTGCTGCATGCAACTTGAAAAACTGGTGGGCAGAGGAAAAGCTGGTCCTTGTCTTACAGACATGCAGCTGAAAGAAAATGAGGGGGAGAGAACAGACTCTGTGCTGTATTTTTGGTGCAATTTCAGCGTCAGAATTGTCATGACAATCAAAACTGTTTTTCTCTGGGTAATCTTTAAACTGTGTACTTCATTTTAAGGTCACGCCAAGACGCGTTACTGAATTCACTGTTTTGCATTCCCTTCTATGGCTGTGGTTTTATCTTCAGGAAGAGACTTGCAAAACAGTTCTGGAGTTATTCCAAATCTCCTTCCTTAAGGGTGCCTGGGACTGCACAGGCAGAGAGCATCCCAAGCAATGCTGCATCCACATGGACGGTCACACTCCCAGCATGTGGGGCTTTAACCTCAGGCCTCGAGCTATTTTTGGTGATGAGAAGTTACAAATGAATGACCCAATGCTTGGCATACTTCAGATCGGCCTGAGACACGTTCTGCTTGGAATGTTTCCTTTCTGAGAGTCAGCACCAAATACAGATGAGTAGTATTTCTTTTGGAGATGGCCTCGTGGATGTCTGCCACACAGGAAATTTTACATATGGATTACTTCTAACAATCTTGCCAGCATTCCATCAGCAGTACTAGCAGTTGTAAAAAGGATATTATCCAAGCCAGTAACTTTTATGGCCATATTAAAGTAGCATAAAATTCATTATCTTGATGCAATAGCCTAAACTTGGTTTTTGAACTCTGCAAGTGCACTTTCATAGTCTAAAATCTGCCCTGCTGCAGTCACGGAGATGGATGTAAGTAAACCAGACACTGGAGCCTATTGTTTTGTAATTTGTCACCTGCAGTTCACCTAGTCCCCTTCTTAATTCTCTTGAGCAAAGCTGCTGTGTGTGGACTTGCTGACTAAAGAATGGTACCAAGGAATGTGACATATCCAGCCTCATTAAACAGCAGTGATTCACCAGGTGCTGAGTAACAGCCCGTGGATGTGTGAGACTTGGGGAGGAAGCATCTCACTGAACAGGCTGCTCTTGTGTCATTGTTGGATCTGCACTGCTAAAACACTCCTTGGGTGGAGGGATGCTCTGACCTAAGAGATGATTTGGTCTCACACTCTTCCTTCCTGCTCTTCATCAGGCCCTGTGCTTTGGGTCTTGGGCAAGAATATCCCATTGAAACCCTGAGCAGGAAGTGTTTCAGCAGGGCAAGAACTGGAGTTATGCATTCCAAGTGGGTATTTAACTTTCTGCTGTATTGTGTGTTCCCATAAATGGCCAGAGTAGGACAAAGTAGGTTACTTGTGGAGCCTGAAGCAGGCAGTGCTGCTTTTCTGCTATCTTTGGATCTGAAACTTCCAGTGCTTTGGGCAGAAATAACCGAGCGAGGCTCTCAGAATCACCTCTTGCTCAAATCTCTAATTCAGAAGGTTTCACCCTGCCATTTGTTTGCCTTGCAAAGCACTTCCACATTTTAGTCACACTGAAGTTATAATTGACCTTTTCAAACCAGCTAGAAAAGCTAATTTTAATTTTAGGGAAGGTGGTCCAAGCCCTACTTGGGTAGGAAGGCATGCTGCCTTTCAGACCTTAGTGCTGGCTGCCTGCTCAGGTGTTCATCTCTGGGCTTCAATCAAACTCCTTTCCTTAGATGTTGTTTAAGCCTGCTGGATAGGGGAGTGCCTATAACAGAGTCATTTTTTCCCTAGTCCTGTAATTAAAACAAAGCCTCTGCTAAATGTAAGCTTTTTGGGTGTTTGCAAGTTAATATTATTATCTTTGCTTGTTCTGGAACAGATTGAGTTGTCACCTGAATACTAATCTCAGATCCAGCTTGAGCTCTTCTGGAGCTTGTTCACCAAGTGATTGCCCTCAGACAGGTCTCTATATTTAGAAAAAAAATGATCTTCTACCTTTAATTAAAGTTTAATCATGCTTTGCTGTCCCACTGCATTTTTAGTTCTTTATTAAGTAACCACTTCATTCTTTTTTAAAGATTTCTTCCCCTGCTCAACTTCACTGTTTGACAGCAACCAGTAAATACTTCTCAGTAGCAAAAAACCCTTTGAAGTTTCTGTTTAGCCTATCAGCTGTGGACTAAATTAGTGAAATATTATGATGGCTAAGGCACTACTGTATAATTAGTTAATCATTGCTAAGTAACTAGCTTGAAATTAGTAAGTTACTTGTTAAATACAGTGTGGTTGTCTCATGAACTGCAAGGTTCCAAAAATAGCTGTCACATGGGAGTTGCAGTAGTTTTTCTGCTGGAATGAGTCTCTTGGGGCTGGAAATCTACTCTAATGTTCCTGGGCCTTGTTGACAAGAGGTAGTAAGGCTGAACTTATGATCAAAAAAGAATTCTGCTGGTTTTCTGTTTCTAAAGTAAAGGGAAATGTCAGTGTTAAAATATCTCGCTTAGTATTCTCCTGCCTTTTTCCTCTTTGACCCTGACCCCCCTGCTCCTGAACAAAAACAAATTTCTCATGGTCTGATGCTATTTTTTTTTCTTTACCCATCTGCAGTCAGTAGAACTGAAAGTCTTGTTTTTTCATCAACAAGCTGAGACTATACTCTGATAAATTAATGATTAAATTTGGAAAATAACCTGACAAAAATAATAGGTAGTGATTAACTAAATGTTGCCATGACAAGCAAGACAATGGGCAGCACTTTGCATGTACTGCTATCCACAGCCTCTTGAAATTGTTTTTCATGGGACTTCCTGCTTGTTGTGAAAAGGTATAGAAAAATTAGGTGTTGATCCTCAAAGGAACTTTTTAGATTGCCGTGTTCTCCAAGAAGTAGTTATTTGGAAAATTTGGATAAGCAAGCAGGTGGCTGTGCACCTGCCTCTTATCTCTTCATATTCCTTCAATTTAGTCTTTTAAATGCACACAGCTGCTCCTGCTCTTGTCACTGTACCCTGAAATCTGGCTGAGTGTTGGTACAGTTCCTGTTCCTAACTGTGAATGGCTGTCACTGAAAGGAGTCCAGGGGAGGGTGGGTGGCTGTAGCCACACAGGGACAGCTTGTTTCCCTTTAGCACTTCCCAGCATGGTGCTAGAAAACAGCTCATGGGGGATGATCCTTGTGGGTCCCTTCCAGCTCAGAGTATTCTGTGATCCTGGGATTTTTAGGAACAGAATCGAGACAAAATGAAGAGAATCAGGTGCTCCCCTGCTGCCATGGCCAGGGAGGGGCAGAGCAGCCTCAGCTGATGCTTTAAGGTGCTGTTGAGGAGCTTCCTGAGTCAGCAGGAAACTGCAGTAGTAAATTCAGTCTGGAGCCCTGGAATTCCAGGCTGACTCAGAGCAGCAGCTGCTGCTGTTGCCTCAGGAGCAGGCACTGAGGGAGGCTGCCTGTCCTGGCCATGACTAAGCTGCCTCAAGCCTGCCCCTGTCTGTCCCAGCAGCAGCTCAGGTACCTGAACTGACAGAGTCAAAAATCATCTCTCTCTGCTGCCTTTCCCCTGTCACAAAAACAAAGTGGAACCTGAGCTTTGTAATCCTGGGACAAAGGAGACTGGAGAAAGCCAGGTATTTTCCAAACTACCTCTATAGAAATAAACTGTAAGGGAAAGCTGCTGTTTTAAGGGCTGGTAAACATGAGTGTGCAGTCCTTCAGCTGAGGAGTTGGATTCATTACACAAGTATGCATTTTAGATTAGCAGGGCCATTAAATTTTTAACAGCATGTACAAACAAGATTTCAATTTTACCTGAGTTCTAAGGTGGTGAACAGAACAGTTTATTACCTGATTGAATCATAGGGGTTAGAATGAACCTTAAAGATCATCTCATTGCACTCCCCTGTCATGGGATCACCTTCCACCAGACCAGATTGTTCCCAGCCCCATCCAACCTGCTGCTTCAAAACTTTGAAGTGACTAGATAGGCAATCTGTTTCCCTAGGAAGTGGGGAATGGCAGCAGCAAAGCTTGTTTTTAACTTCTGGAAGGGTCAACAATTGATGAAGCTGATTCAGATGTGTGTTAAGAAACTACAGCTGAATAAAGCACTTTAAAAATTGTTTGGCTCTTCAAGCATTAATTCCAGTTGCACTGTTAAATAGATCTCACAGCTTTAGAACTTAACACAGGTACTGTTTTAGTTGTCAGCTGTGCACAATTCCTCCTACTCCTGCACTAAGCCTAGGCTTAGTACTTCAGATTCCCATTCCTTTCCTGAGCTCCTGGTTGTTACACAGGAGTTGTCAGCTGTGCACAGCACCTGAATTGTAACCTGCTGCTGGAGCTGGCCATGTTCTCATCTCCTCTGCCACCTGGAGTCACTGACTGTGGCTGTGAACAAACTGCAAATTGTGCTATTGGCTAATCGAGGAAGAACAGAGTACTAGCTTTTAATAATAAACTATGAAACATTAACAAGAGACTTGTCTGATGTCTAAACACACTGTTTTTCCGTGCATAGCCTGGCTCACATGGAGTGCTTTAGGAAGCAACAGCAGCCTGATAATAATGTCTTTCCTTCTCAGTAGCTCCTTAGGTACAGCTGCTGGCCTATACATTTTGAAATAAAAGCTAAGAGACAGTAAAATGGAAAATTTATTAGTGCAAGTTGGTCAGTTGGTTTCTTCCAACAAGAACACAACAGCATCGCATGCATAATAAACAAACCTGGTCTAAGATAAGAAAAGTTGGACTTGTTGTGGAGTAACAATGTGTTACATATTGTCATCGTCTGACTCATCTTCCTCTTTCAAAGATTCCTGTTAAAAAAAAGAAAGTGTCATTAAATAATGGTCTAACAGTTGTTTAATACTTCAGCCTGCAATAAACAAAATGGTTGGTCAGTTGGTTTCTTCCAACAAGAACACAACAGCATCGCATGCATAATAAACAAACCTGGTCTAAGATAAGAAAAGTTGGACTTGTTGTGGAGTAACAATGTGTTACATATTGTCATCGTCTGACTCATCTTCCTCTTTCAAAGATTCCTGTTTAAAAAAAAAAAAGTGTCATTAAAGAATGGTCTAACAGTTGTTTAATAATTCAGCCTGCAATAAACAAAATGAGGTTTGCTGCAGCCTCACCCCCTCTGCCTGTGTCCAAACCCGTGCAGCCAGCAGGACAGCTCCCATCAGTGCAGTTACTTTGGAAGGAGAAACACCCCACTTGTGGCAGCTCTGAATTAACAGTTTCTGACAGCAGGAACAGTTACACTGTATTCTTCCCTCCCAGGAACACCAGCTGACACTGAGGGGATGGGTGTTGCAATGATACAGCTTCATGCAGCTCATGCAACAACACTGAAGTCATAACTTACCTTGGCATATTTCTCTGCTTCTTCTCTGATGTCTTTGGGAACAATTTCATGTTTTCCATTGGTTACTGCAATAAAAAGAGCACGTCTTAATTACAATTCACACAAGGACCCTGACATACAGAGTGAATTTAAGAAGCAGCATTTTACTTTAAGTACAAAAAGTTTAACATTTTCTGGAGTGTTTATAGAAATACAGAAATGCATTACTTTCTCCAACCCAGCTGAGTTCCAGCTCAAAAGCTTTATCCTTTACTTCATCGTGAACTATGTAGATTCTGAAAAGAACAAAGAACAGATTAGAACAGACTGACCAAGAGGCTAAATTTACTTTGTTCCTGTCACAGATTTCTTCTGTTGAAGTGTTCTTATGATTAATAGAAGCTCTCCCTGTGCTCCCTACCAAAACGCCATCAGAGAATTTTCCAGGCTTAACTGCTAGCCTAACAACACCTTAAATCCTTACAGCCAAGATGGAGGTTGGCATGTCCAAGGTGCTCTAACTGGAACAAACATTAAGATTGAGATACTGCAGAAGCAAGGCTGCATCATCTCTGCCTGCTTCTGCTAAAGCAGTCAAAATACAGCTTGGAGTGTCCTGCATTTCCCCAGTAAACCCTACTGCAGTTTACACTAAACACTAAATCCCAACACCACAGTGTCTTGTGAGTAATCAGAAGTCTGTACAGATTTCCAATGTGGTGCTTATGGCAAACATGGCAATGGGAATTTAAACTCCAAGTGGTGTCACAGCATACACAGTGCCACCCAGAGCAGTGAAATCACTGCTTAGGCTGGGGGATGGAAATGTTAACACTGCAGTAACAAAACTGATTTGATTCAACCTGTGGCAGAACATGCAAACAAACTGGAACAATCCTGGGCTGAGACACTCAGAACAGCAGAATTCACAATAACCTGTGGCTTCACTGTTTAAGAGGCCTGTATTTTGTATTTCTTAGTTTGCTTCAGAAAGCACTAATAAGTCAGAGGTTGAAAAATGCCAGCAACTCCTACCCAGCATAGAAACCTTGGAGATAGTGGAGGAAGGCAGAATACCTTGAAACAAATATATAGTGAAACAAATACAGACTGAAGAGAGCATTGGTGTCCAGGGAAATGCCCCTCTGTGCTTACAGACCCTCCTGTCTGATAGCTGAGCTGATCTTCAGGCCCTTCCCATGTTTCAGCTGGTTACAAACCTTTGCAACAAAGTGTACCTGTGCATGCTCCCGAAATCACTGCTCTGGACAGCCTAGTATTTTAGGTTTAAAAGTAATTAAAGTAATTAAAATCTTTGCTATCTTGCTAAATACTACTAAGAAACTGAATTTGAGCTGAAAAACAGAACCCTAACTAGAGCTGCTGCTGAGCTTGAGTTGAAGCAGAACTAGAACAGAAGAATTTTCATTATTAGAAATTATTTAAAAATACCTAATAATAATACAGCTATACTGTATATAGTCCCTTAAAGAAGCTACTTTGCTTCTTTGCCAAGTACTAGAGTCTTTTTTTTTAGGCTGGGTCCAAGATCCCAGCATCATTTGTGGGCAGCTTCTCTCTGAGGCATCAGGTCATTGTTCAAACAACTCTTACATCAGAAGCAGCACAGCAAGAAGTTTCCCTTCATCTGTCACCTGGTTTGAACACTTTAAAACCAGGGATTAGAATCAATTTAACATACAATACCCAATTTAAAAGGAACAGCCCCAGTTTAAAACCAAAGCAAGCTCACTAGTGTGGATTTTTGTCAAGGAGGAGAAACAGGTTGAACACTTACATTTTTGCAACTTCTTTAACAACATCACGGCAGGTCATTTCCTTCATCTGTAGGCAAAAGACACACAGATACAAGATTTCTATTAAGAAAATAGAAATCTTCCACAGGGCCAGAACAGGAGAGGCTGTGCCTAATGAGCTTCATGTTCAGCAATCAAAGCAAAAGAAAAGGCCAGAACCACATTTCTTATCAATGCATCTTCCAGCCTGCTCTATGCAAGTCATTCTTCCAGGGAAGAATATTACAGCTGAAAGATTCTAGGGAAAAAAAAATACTACTTGGAAATTCCCCAGTTTAAAGCACTCATCAGCTGAAATCTTAGAAGGCACACTGGTGATGCTGGCATCTAAAAGATTGACTTGTTCCTAGATGCTTTATGCTCAACTGATATAAAATAACCACCATGTATTCACATGTAATATTCCAATAGGCTGCACAGTAATACTTTTGGTTTTACCAACATTGTATGCAAGTAATTTTGGGTTTTACACAATGCCCCAAGAGGAGAATATTGTTTAACAACCAGCTGCCTGCCTGAGCAAGGCACCAGCATGTCATTTCATATTTTCTCAGTTTTATCACAGTCTTTTGGCAGCTTCACAGGTAATCAGAATAAAGGCTGGTGCAAATGTCCATGACATAATGAACTTGTGTTTTGTAGGTCAACTTTTCTGGCCTATGAAGCAGTAATATATTGTCCTATATTTCATTAATGCAATTTACCATCCCTTCCAATTCCCAAAATATTTTCAAACTCTTAGAATGGAAGGCAGTTGTGAGGAGCTGGTGAAGGGATCCAGATGACAAGAGCTCATGTGGAGTGTCCCAGCCCTTTCTGGGGTGAAACAGCAGGCAGAGAAGACACGCTCATGCCTGCTTAGACAAATGTGCCATCACAATCCCTTCTGGACTGTTCCCCAAACAGACACCCACCGCCTTTGTGACACTCAAATTACAGAAATGGAACTTGTGGCACACAAACATTTGAATGATGATGTGTGTTCATGCATACAATGTCAGCAATCAAACAGGAAACCCTAAAGCTCTACTACTGTCATGCATATTTACAAAAAAGAAAACTGAAGACAATTTAATTTCTGCCATTATCCTTTTCCCATCCCAGGTATGTTAATTCTGCAGACAGTGAAAGTAAACAATGTGAACAGCTTTATCCCAGGAGTTAATCATGGCTGTGTCCATATTAAAGCAGTCTCCACACAACCACACATTCTCCCACAGCTGAGTTTACAAACAATAAAATACAAGAGATGTGATCAGTGCAGGGTTTTCTTCTTGTCCCCTCAGCTACCCCAGAGTGTCACACACTGCATCCTCCCCAGCCACAGGAGCTGCTCTGCAGTTCCCCAAGGCAGGTTTGGAGTCCTGACTCCCTGCTTGCCTCTCCCTTTCCACCTGCAGCCATCTCTTCAACAAACAAATCCTATCCCACAAACCTTTTGTACTTCTGGCTTTTCCCATCTTAGCTTTGACAAATTCACCGTGTCAGAATCAGCTGTGACCTGGAAACCTGCCCAGTTCAACTGGCTGGGCTGGACTCACCCCCAGAGCTGTGACAGGATCCCACACTTGCAGTTCCTGGGGACACTGCACACACCCTAAATGAACCCTGCAGCTGGGTCCTGTGCCACACCTCTGTTCCACCTGCTGCCTTCTACAGCTCTGCTCTGAACTGCAGAAGTTTTGGGAAATCCCAGCACTGCACAGAAAATGAATTCTTCAGAGTGAATTGTGTGTCACCCAGCACAGCATTGTCTGTTGCCAATGTGCACACGTGGGAATTGAAATTGCCATTTCCCAGGTGCCACAATTCCAGTGCAAAGATCAAATGATCATGCAGGCTTCTTACCTTTAATTTGGTATTCAAGCATCTGAACTAGATTCAAAACTGAGGGAATCAAGTCTAGAACATGCTAATTTTTCAGTCACGGTGCTACAGCACCATAAATATGGTATTCTTAAAAATACAACAGTCATTGAAACTCTGAACCTTTCCATGAACAGCTGTGCCGTCCCTCTGCAGCCCAAAATAAGATGTAACAGAGCATCACATAAAAAGTACATGAGACAGACCAGAAGGATTTGGTTCCATGCTGTCTCCAAGGGTGTCAGATATTAAAACACATGAGGAAGATGGAAATCTCTCAGGATTCTAACATAATTTCAATCAGCTAAAGGGACACTTCAATGCTTTTTGGTTGTCTTCTCTCCACAGACCGGTTTTTCCTTTACAAGAGCAGCCTTTCTGAACTTGTTAAACAAAAGAATCATCTAAAACCTTTGAGAAAAAATAGACACAGCATCCTGCACAATGCTGCCCTGTGGTTTTCATTCAGAATGAAAAACATGGTTATACTTCTACATTCACTCACTTGGCTCACTGGCAAATGTACAAGGAAATATTTCACCTGCTTCTCCTGCATTTTATGTATTTCAGGCACCCAAAAGGTAAAAGGATAAACCAGAAATATTTGTCTTGAGACAGCACAACACTGTTACACCGTACCTGAAGTTTTTCTATCTCTGTTTTTGCAGCCTGCCTGGCTTTACCAATGGCACAACCCCAATAACCCTAAAAAACAAAAGAAGAAACAAACAATATGCAAATATAATTAAATACTACACCCTCTACACCTCTTACTGTCACTTAGCACACAACAACCCCACCTCACAGTGAGAGGCCAGAAAACTTCGGTATTGTTCTCTCTTGGGGCACATCCCCAAATTGTTGAGTAGAGCCCAATTATTAAATCAAGTACCAGCACTATTGATAGAAAAGTGCTCAGTAATTACTGGACAGAAATTTGTCAGCTCAAAACATTGTAACAGATTTTGTGAACTATTACAAAAAAAAATAGAAGAATAAACTAGAAGTAGTTTGAAGAGAGAAATGCTACAGGAACTACAGAAGTTCTACAGGATCCAAGCAAACCCCAAGCTAAACCCACCTACTGGTAAATATATTTGAATGCAAACATATAAAAAGCATTTCTATGTCTCTCAACAGCCATGGTACTGGATGTACTGCAAGAAAATTTTAAGAAATCCAGCGGCATGAGTGTGCATTGACCTGTGTGTAACACACAGCTGAAAACGCAGCACTAACAACAATTAACACAATTTTATTTTGATTTGGTTTGCTGCTGGCAGGCAGTGCCAGAGGAACAGCCCTCTCTTACCTGAAGCATTTAGAGAAGTGGGTGTCACTACAATTCCTGCCTTTTTGGGGCAGTGCATGAGAGTTTTCTCTGGACAGAGCCATTGAACTCCCAATTTCTGACAGACAAGCTTTAAACTCATTTCTCAGACTGCACTTCTAAGAAATAATACAACGTTTGTTTAACAAGGATGTGCAAACAAGCAGCAGTGATTCACCAGAGATCCTCCCAGGCAAAAGGAGAAAACACCAACAGCTCTTTTGAACCAACACTTAACTATTTTCCCAAGTAGAAACTTTTAAAAGAGGGACTTATGCTAAGATGGAAATATTTTTGACACACTCACGTATGAAACTCCTGATGGATCAATCATGTACAGTTGTGCACCATCATCACTGTCATAGGACCCCAACATGAAACTGGAGGAGAAAAGAGAAATTACAATCTTTCCTTTTACCAACACACACAGAACTAGAGAGACCACACCAGCTCGGGTTTCCTACACCCTTCCTGGAGCAGAACTCCTCCTGTCCTGAGCAAGTGGCCTCCCAACAGCACCTGCACTTGCCAGAAACAATTTACTGATCAGTAACCTGGCAGCAGGTCTCTGTTCACCAGTCTCTTTGAACCAGAGTAACAGGAGCTGTAATCTGCTCTTTAGGTGTCAGGGCAAGCAGAATGATTGTTCTGCTTCCACCATCACAGACTGAATGGCACAAACCCTCCAACTTTAAAAACCAGAGACAAATTCACCAGCTATGCAGAAGCCTGGCAGAGCCTTATGGGAATATGAATTCCTCACCTGAGGTGTTAGACATAAAAAGAAAGGGATTCTTTAGGAGATGAACTGGGGGTTGATAACTCCAGGTTTCAAAATAGAACTCAGACAACCACCAGCAACTGTGAACAAAAGGTATTTACAGACAGAGTGTGTCTGCAAGACTCACCTGCAGCCAAAAGGCCTGACAGCACTGTACAGGGTGTAGGCATGCACATACATGGCCACTCTGTCTGCGAGATGCTGCGTGGAGAAAGGAAAAACAAAACCCTGGAAAGCCTCATTTACAGAAACAAGGAACAACATTTCATTCTCATGTCAAGAACACAAGCAGAAGCCCTGAGAGCTGCTGGTCTCACCTTCAGGGGGATGTCATAGCCATAGTTAGACCTGAAGTTGGAAGCTTCTTCACGGGCGATGTCAGCCAGGGAGCGCGCGTCCGCCAGGAGCCCCGCGACCGCCTGCACAGACAGACACACACAGCTCAGTGCCAGGAGCTCAGAGTGCCACCTGGCACAGCCCACAGTGTGCCACTGCCACCTGGCACAGCCCACAGTGTGCCACTGCCACCCACACCAACAGGGCTTGTCTCTAGGAACACCATAACCCAAGTTATCGCCTCATGATTTACACGACTACACCAGCCCACACTTCATGTCTTGTCTGGGCTTCTCCCAGTGCAGCCACTCCTTGACATGACCATCACAGCCAGGCCAGTCCTCCACACACCAATCCTTAAGGAATTCAGGTTCCACATGAGGTGGAACATCAGGTTCTTGTTGAGAAGAAAATCTCTTACGCAGCATGTTTTCCCTGAACACACCTTATTTGGTGACTGTGTAAAAAAGTACCATTTTAGCACTTGTGTTCATATTTACACACAACTTTGAACAACTTCAAAAATTTCAAACAGCCTCAATCCAAACTTCAAGTTTGGATTTTACTTATATATGTTTTAGTGCAAAGAATAAATTACAGAAAATGGTAAAAAAACCACTGGCATTTCTGACTTTGTACACAGAAACACGTTAACATAACTTTGTAAATCTGCTTATTTTTGATTCTCTGATTCATGATTTGTCCTTTTGGGGGGGGGTCACCTCACAATTCAAGCAGACCTGAAAGGAAATGGCACCTCACCATCCCAACGTGTCGGTCGACATTGAAGAGGCGTTTGTTGGAGCCCTCTTCATACAGCTTGGACAGGACTAACTTCTCTACTCCAAACACAACCCCATCTTTGCACCTTATCCCAATGGCTGTACTGAAAGACAAGAAAAATGTCAGCTTCTTACAGAGTAAAACACTTCACAGAGAATTACCAAGGCAGAAAAAACAGTGATGTGATTTCCCCCAAGGTAGGTTTGTCAGCAATGAAGACAACAAGGGGTTGAGCTCAATGGTTTTTAAGGTCCCTTTCAACCCAAAAATCCTTCTGGGATTCTGTGATTCTAATGATTCCAACCCTTTCCTGGAGCAGACCCCTGGGTGATCCTGCCCATCCACCTCACTGCCCCACAGCACAGCTGGGATTTCCACCTCCCAACATTCCTTCTCACTCACTGCAGGGCACAGACACTCCCAGAGCAGCTGCTGCAGCTTCCACAGCTACTGCATGTCCTCCATGTCTTGAGGAATCCCAGGGAGCTGATACACATTTACAAGGAAGGTCCTGAGCACCCTCAATCCACATCCCTGAAAGGGGCTTTTAGATCAGAACTCATTTTACCACCACAATTCTACCCCCATGTTTCTTTAGTCCAACAGCACTGCTGTAAAAGAGGTCAGAAGAGCAAATATTTGTATCTTACCTGCTATTCTCCACAGCTTTCATAGCATATTCCACTTGAAACACTCTGCCATCTGGAGAAAACGTGGAAGCTGACAGGTCATACTGAAGAAAAAAAACAATTCTCAGGAAGAAAAATCCACTTAATACCACAGCATTTTCAGATCAAGCCTATTTATTTTAAAAAATTCCAGACTGTCACTGCCAGAGATGGTGTGAAGCCCCCAGAGCCTGACATAAGATACAGAACTCAGAGTCAGAGAGGCCATTTCACCAGGGCTGGGTGCACCCACACTGCAAATCCCGCACATAAAATCACTGAGCATTACACAACACTCCAAACCTGCGGGAGCTTTTCTCTGTCTTCTATCTCACAGAATCCCAGAGTGCTTTGGGCTGGAAGGGACCCTCAGGATCACCCAGTTCCACCCCCTGCCATGACAGGGACACCTCCCACTGTCCCAGGCTGCTCCAAACCCCTCCACCCTGGCGTGGAACACTGCCAGGGATCCGGGGGCAGCCACAGCTCCTCTGGGCACCCTGTGCCAGTGCCTCACCCCCCTCACAGGGATAAATTCCTTCCCAACACCAAACCTGACCCTCCTTTCTTTCACTCTGTACCCGCATTACTCTTGGTCATGTCACTACAGCTCCCGCTCAAGAGTCCCTCCCCGGCTTCCCTGGAGGCCCCCAGTTAATTTCAACGCACGGATCACAGGAACACATTTGAAACGCACAGAACTATATTAGATAGAGAGGCAGAAGAAGCGCATTATCCCGGCGCCCGCCCCGCCCCGCCGCCGGTTCCCCGGGCCTGCCGGGCCGCAGTGACTCAGNCGTTTTTGAGCCCCAGGCAGGGTAACACCGCCCCCACAGGGAAGAGCCCGTGCGGGTGCAGGCAGGGGAACCTAAAAGTGATCGGCAATCGCTGTATCAGCGGGGAAAACCGTTTTTGTAGTTGACTGGGATGCAGGAGCCGTGAGGAGCTGGGTTAGTGACCGCTAAAGAGCGGATCCCAGGAAACTTCAATTTTTTTATAAAAAATGCAGGAAACAGATGTTAANCCCGCCCGGCCTGACGTCATCATGCGCTACGTTATAGTACATGTAATACGACCTGTTCTCACAGCGCCCGGCTAGCTCAGTCGGTAGAGCATGGGACTCTTAATCCCAGGGTCGTGGGTTCGAGCCCCACGTTGGGCGAGTTCGTTTTTGAGCCCCAGGCAGGGTAACACCGCCCCCACACGCAGGGGAACCTAAAAGTGATCGGCAATCGCTGTATCAGCGGGGAAAACCGTTTTTGTAGTTGACTGGGATGCAGGAGCCGTGAGGAGCTGGGTTAGTGACCGCTAAAGAGCGGATCCCAGGAAACTTCAATTTTTTTATAAAAAATGCAGGAAACAGATGTTAATGAAGGAGGAGGTCTGGGCTTCCTCGCAGCTAGAGAGGAATTACAGAAATATCTGGAGAAAGTGGAGAGCTGGGCAAGCACCTGCCCTAGGAAATGTAACAGAGTGGGGATTCCCCATCTAGGATGGGACAACCCTGGTCAAACACAAACTCCAGGAGAGCAGCCAGAGCAGCCCACAGGAAGGGACCTGGGGGGTTTGTACGAGGAAATTCTTGCCTGTGAGGGTGGGGACAGGGTGCCCACAGAAGCTGTGGCTGCCCCATCCCTGGCAGTGTCCCAGGCCAGGCTGGACAGGGCTTGGAGCAACCTGGGACAGTGGGAGGTGTCCCTGCACACGCATGGGGTGGAACTGGCTAAGATTTAAGGTCCCTTCCAACCCAAAGCACTCTGGGATTCTGTGAACAGGCTCTCCAGGGAAGTGCTCCCAGCCTGTCAGGGTTCAAGGAGCTGAGTTCTGTTCCATGCTCTCAGCTGTAGGATTGACCTCATGCAGGGAGTTGCACTCCATGAGCCTTAGGGGTCCCACCTGCCTTGAGACAATCTGATTCCATGAAAAGGGAGATGAGGGAAATGAGACAAACCCCCTTCCCCAAGGGACCTGCTCCTGTTGATGCAGCAGGACACAGCAGACCACACTGGCTGCATATTCCAAAACCCTCCTCCAGCCAGGACTCACCTGGAACTGTTGGCAATCAGCAACAGCAACCTGCTGGAATGGCATCCAGTCCAGAATCAGGAACCCCAGAGGAAAATCCTTCAGTTACTGCTGGGGTTTGTGTCTGTCACTGTCCTTCCTGCCAAAGCAGCAGCCTCACCGTGAATTTGTCTGCTGGGAGAATCCACAGATCCCACAGCCTGTGCCAGGGAGGGAAGAACTGCAACACTTAGCATGGAAAACCCAACCATTTCTACACCATGACACATTGAGGGTGTGATCTCGGAGGGCTTTCCAGGGCACACCATTAAGAGTCTTTCTCACCCCTTTAATAAAATAAAGATCTGCCTTAGCAGGTCCCAGGACTCTGCACTGAACCCAGCAGTAACACAGGAGTTAGGAACTCTGTCCACTGCCATGTGAAACAGCAGCAGCTGAGGCTGTTCAGCGATGCAGAAACCCCACAGGAGGAGATGTGAACAGGCAGAAGGAAGATGAGGTGAGAACATGCAGGAGGAGTTCCCAGGGTACGTGCGCAGAGCGGCACGGAAATACCCCGAAAAGGGAAGGGCTAAGAATATCCTGAATTTCCTCAGCTGCAGTCTGCTGCAGCTCAGGAAAATGACATCATTGCACCACCACCACCACCGGCTCTGTAGGAGTTTCATCTCCTGACTCCTTCCCCTGAGAAGGACACCAGCAGCCCCTCCCAACTCCATGGGACTCCTGCTGATGCACGAGAGTCAAATTCTCTCAGTCAAATTCCTCTTCTGATAGTCTCTTGTCCAGCTCTTACGGAGGTGAAATAGAACCTGCATCCCAAATTACCCAGATTGTGACTGAAAATGAGCAGCACAGCTCAGGCTGCCTGGTCTGTGCACCTGAGGCTGTGTCTGTCTGTCCAGCCTGGAATGGCACCAGGAGCTGGTCCCCACAACACCAACCTCATCCCAGGACTATAAAAAACTTCTATCACCTGTTAAGGTAAAGATTTTAAGGTAGGAACACACTGACAACAGCAGGCAGGAGTTACTGAACTGCTGTAGCACATTCCTCACCAGAAGAGGATTTCTTTAAATAAATCTGTTTGACTTGCAGAGTCGTGCTTCAGGCACACAGCAGGTGGGCAGCAGGCAGCACGGGGAGATCTGTCACAAAGAGCATGTTTGTGCTAAAAAAAGACTTCACCACTCCAAAAAATGTTATATTTATCTTCACAAATTTGAGAAAAAAACTGCTCCTCAGGGTAGGATTTAAATCTCAGTAACTAGCAACACCAGCAGTCACCATGTAGCCACTGAGTCAGGTTTGACCTCACACCTGTTTATAATTCATTTGTAATAATTTATAATCTTACATGGCTGAAATCTTTCTTAGAGGAGACACAGGGGAGAGGTTTTAGCTCAGCACTATGAGAGAATTACAGGCAGAAGAGTTCTCTGCTAAAACTCTTAAAACAAGAGAAATATGTTCCATTACCGTTGCTTAATATCCCTAAACCATTTCTTCACATGTGATTCAAGGTGGAATATTTGAATACAGAATTTGGCACAAAAAAATTCTTGTAGATGTTTCCCTACTGTTGTTCATTCTTCTCAGCATGCTTAAAATAAAAATATCTTAAACCAAATTCTCTCAGCAATGCCATTTACTATACAGATAAATAATAAACAACTCAGTAGGGAACAGCTCATGAGGGGACAGAATTTCTCCAAAACAAGACAAAAGAGCAGAGGAGTTGCCAAAGTTAAGTTTGTAAACTATAACTGGACAGGTTTTTAAATAGTGTTAGTGCCTACCCTGACAACACCCACGTTGTTCATATTTAATACTGTCACACACAAATTAATGAACAAAAAACAAACCCCCAGCGCACATGGACATAGCTGGAATGGGGCAGAATCCTTGTGTGGATTCAGGTGCTTATTTCTCTGTGGAAAAAGCCCTTTTCATCAGTGGTGGGGGTGCTTTTCCCACATCAAACATCATTTCCAGAGGGGGGTTGTTGAGGCAGCACCAGTCGGGAATGCGGCCGGTCTGGCTGTAATATTCCTTGGACACAGAGCGGCTCCCAAGGATGTCCTGCAGAGCTCCAAAAATGGCTCCTGTGTCAGTGGCAAAGAAAAGAATTTGCGTTAATTCCATGCAGAACTTCTCTTCCTACTCCTTCCCATTGAGAATCTCAACTGGGATTCTTTAGCTCTGCCTCCTAAATTTAAAGGGATGAATGGCTATTGCTGCTTTCCTTTCCAGTAGCCCAGCTAGTCCCAAACTGCTTCCATTTATATCCCTGGAAAGAAACTGAAAACAAGGAATCACCTGCTCTGTGCTCTCTGCAAACCTAGCCTGGTTGACTTACTTCTCACAACAAAGTTTTTATTTTAAGAATTTCAACCAATCCCCATTGTGTTCAGGACAATTTTTACCCCCAAAAAGTTGCCCCACAAATTCACACCAGCTGTGAGAAGATTCAGGTGCACAGAAATTCTTCTGGTTTGCTAACCCTAAAAGTACAAGGTTTTATTCACTAAAAATCCCACTTGGAAGGCGTTTTTTCCACCCCTGCTTCCCATTCTTACCTCCCAGCCAGGCCACGCAGTTGGATTTGGCAGGGGGAGTGTGAATCCTGAAGGTTTTGGTGGCCAGAGCTTCCTTGTACTTGGGTTTCTCCACCAGGTGTCTGATCTCAGCCATGAGCCTGTGCAGGAAGCCTGGCAGCATGGCCGTGCCCCCGATCACCACCAGGTTCTCTGCCAGCTGCTTCCTGGTGTCTATGGGGCACTGACAGGGACACAAAAAAACCACAAATAAGTCAAACTGCCTGAGCTCAAAGCCATTCAGAAGTCTCTTAGAAATTCAGTTCATTTCTGTGCCCTCCAACTCCCTCTCCCCTATTTAACTGGAAAATAACCAACGTAACAAGAGAAATGCAAGGGAAATACCTGGAGGTGCAGGGGTGAAAGCTCCAGGCACAGAACTTCTTAAACAATTTGTTTTCATAAAGAATTCTAATTGAAATGTTTGTCATATCAGCCAAGTCCATGGCTCTCCAATAAATTGCATCTCAGCAAACTCATTTAAATGGCATCGATAGCTACAGGGAGCCAGCTTTAATTAACATACATACACCACCACGTAATGAAAATTTCCATTTATAGTGGTTTTCTAATACATTTTTTTCCTAAATATAATAAGAAGTGAAGCATTTTGTATACACCAAGAAACAATTTTGCAACAAATTTAATAGACTGCCCGTAATAAAGATGTCCAAATTAATTTTATTCTAGCACAGATAAACCAGCAGCCTGCAGGACTCAAAGTCTTGAGTCATTTATAGCTGCAGGTTCTCTAAGGCTGGAGGCATTCCCCAAACTGTTTCTAATAGAAAAATACCTGAACAAGTGAATCCAAGATCAAAGTGGCAACAGATGTCTCTTCATTATCCTGCTCAAACAGGATTTCCACCACGGAGTCTCTGTGGCACAGACAGGGAGGGTGTGTGAATGAGCAGAACCGCACTGAGCTGAAGGCAGGCACAGCAGAGCTGGAGATGCCTCCAGCCTTCCTGCTGCCAGCACTCTGTCACTCCTGTCACACAGCACATGCACCCAGCAGGGAGGGGACAGCCATGGAATCCTTGGGACAGCCATGGAATCCTTGGGACAGCCATGGAATCCTTGGAAAAGACCTTTAAGATCATCACATTCAGCCCTCAACCCAGCACCAGCACCTTGCTCACCACCAAACCACATCCCCAAGTGCCACATCCACCTGTGTTTTGAACATTTCCAGGGATGATGACTCCACCACCTCCCTGGGCAGCCTGTGCCAGGTTTTACAATCCTTTCAGTGAAGATGTATTCCCTAATATCCAATCTAAACCTCCCCAGGTCAACTTGAGCCCCTTTACTCTTGTCCTGTCCTTTATTCCCCACTTGGCTGCCCCCTCCTGTCAGGAGCTGCAGAGTGAGAAGGTTTTTTCCTCTGAGCATCCTTTTCTCCAGGTTAAAATGCCCTGTTGACATCACTAAACCTGTCCTGTTAGCAGGCTTTGACACTCATTTCTCTTCCCCCATCCCTCCAATCTCTCTGCTCTCATCTTCCTCTGGAGAAGCCATCCCCTCCCACAATGGGCTTGCATTGTGCCCAGCACACAGCCTTCACTTTAGAGGCATTAAAAGCACATTCAAGTGTCTCATTAAAATCCAATTTTATGAAAATTTATGCCCTTTTAGAGTTGAAATATATCCAAATACTCTGCCATGGCATTTCTCACCTGATGGGGCCAACTACATGGAGAATCTTTTCTCCATCCAAAGGATAGTCCACGTCTGGAGGCGGTGAGGGACGCTGGAAATAAAAACAGAATTGTATTGTTATTTTAGAGCCCAAAAAGGCTGCAGCCACCTCAAAAGAACAGGAGGAGCTTCACCCTCCACTCACCTCAGCACTGCCATCGAGGTTGAACTTGGCTGCCTGGATTTTCAGCCCCCGCTGGAGGTCACTCACAAAGCAAGTGCGGACTGTGCAGAGGGGAGAGAGGAGCACAAGTGAGGCCTTGGTGGATCCTCTCATCACCAGTAAAAACACTCATTCTTCTTACTTTAGAGAAGAACACACTCCAGGCCCTTGCTGGTCCAAGATATTATCAAACAAATGCAAAGAGAAGCAGTTTCTACACTCCAGCAGAGTTCAGGTGCTCTCCAGACCAGCAGTTAAATGAAGCTGACACTAAAACTATGTTGCAAATCCTGCCTGTCCCTTTTCACACAAACCACACAAGATTTAAAGGCAGAGGGATGTTCCTAATGGTGCCTCAAGGTGCCAGGGGTTGTGTCCTGCTTTCACTGCAGGTCTTGCACCACCTCTTCAAATGAGGCATTGCTCATTTTCTAAACTCCTGCCACACAACATTTTCCTTACTGGAGCTCTGCAACACCCTAAAAATTCCAGAGGGTTTTTCTGCTTCCAGACAACACTGACAGAGCACAGTCTCATTTGTATCTCAGCTGCTACTGTTATTATTCACTTATTTATTTGCATTTGGCACAGGTGAGCACCTTCCCCACAAACTGCTGTCACAAAGAAACAACCCTTCAACACACAGACAAAAACAATTTCATCCCCAGCCTCTTGTCTCTGGCTCCAAAATACTGCATAAAAAAAACAACTTGTCAGAAAATGTGTGCAAGTCCAGGAATCAGAAAAGTAATTTCCATTTCACTAAGCACCAGCTGCATTTATTTTGCATTTGACTGATGGATTTCTTCCTAATTTGACCCAAGGGATCCAAACCAGTTACTGTTTTCTAGGAAAACACATCTTTTTCTATCTGTTGCACATGTAACAATTACATAGGAATTCATCCAAGTTCTGCCCAAATACAGACCCTATTTTTTCTGTTGTAGTAAATGTAGTTCTTGTCTCCTCTTGCCTATCTTCATTAACACACCAAAATACCTTTTATAAATACCTTTTTTTTTAAATTAACTTTAATGCAAATTGAGCTTTTCTAGTTAATCTATAAACAAGACCACACAACAGTGCAATCCTCCTTCTGTGCCCACCTACCAAATAAATCTAAAAGTTGCCACTCAGAGGTTAAAGTGGAAGAGAAATTCAACACCTGGTTTTGTTTTCAGAGAGGAAGAACAACACAAGTTCATCCACGAGGTTATAAATATGGCAGAGAAGAGAAATAAATTCCTAAATGTAAAATATTGCACACTTGTTATTATCACATTTTGCACAATTTCATACACTAGAGTTTCACAAAGCAAACAAATTTACCTTTTATATCCTCTACTATGTCTTCTGGGACTGAGCCTGAAATAAGAAAAAAAAAAAACCCCAACAACTTAGTTTCATTCTTAAATTCTCTTCCTATTTAAAAAAACCTTTTGTTCTAAGTTTTAATTACTTTTAATATATTAAACTTCCACTCTGACACCAGCTTTCCAAGATTTCCAAAGCAGAAAAGATATTAACAACAGAAATAAGTCTGTCTTTGCTCAAAACAGAGTGAAAAACTACTACAGAACTTTTATCTCAGTCTTTATTCAAAACTGCTGCGAGAAGAGCCTTATCATAAAAATAATATATTTGTTAAATCACAGAATCACTGGGTTGGAAGAGATCTTCAAGATCATCGAATGCAACCCAGCCCTAACACCTTGACTAAACCATTGGAACTGAGTGGTTGATCCAGGCTTTTTTTAAACACATCCAGGGATGGTGACTCCACCAACTCCCCAGGCAGACAATTCCAGAGCTTTATCACTCCATAAAAAACTTCTTCCTAAAATCCAACCTAGATTTCCCTTAGTGCAGCTCGGGGCTGTGTTCCCTCGTTGGGTCAGTTCCTGGAGAAAGAGCTCCAGCCCAGCTGGGCACAGCCACCCTGCAGGAGCTGTGCAGAGTGATGAGCTCAGCCCTGAGTCTCCTTTTCTCCAGCTGAACAGCCCCAGCTCCCTCAGGGGTTCCTCAAACACAGGGTTTGTGTTCCCAGCCCCTCACAGCCTCTGGACACGCTCAGGGTCTCAATGTCCTTCCCAGACTGAGGGGCCACAACTGGACACAGCTCTGGACACTCAAGGTGCTGAGGACAGGGGAACAATGACCTCCCTGCTCCTGCTGGCCACACGGATACAGGCCAGCACGCCAAGAAAGGATTCCTGCAGCAAGGCCACACGAGATGCAGTGATCCTAAACCCATTTTATTCACTGTCAGCATTAGCCCCCTTTCCCCAGGGCAGCTCCCAGCACAGATGCCCCATCCCAGTCCTCACCCATCACAGAGGGAAGGCTTTGTCCTTTGGCCAGTCCTGTATCCACTGTGCACTGCTCCAACAGCTGATACTCCAGCTCCCTAAAACAGAGCACAGGAGGGTGGGGAAAGACAGCCATGAGCTCAGCCTGGGGCTCTGGATCACCCTCAGGGACAGGATTAACTCCTTCCAGTTACACCCCTCTAACTATAAACTTATGGAGACCCCATGCCCACAGTTTTTACCACATCAGCAACAGCCACACGGTTTTAATTCTAAAAACTGAATGATGTTACAGCAAGTTAAGATTTAAAAGAGGAATTTTCACTCATGGTCAAAGAGGAACTTTCACAAATAAAGCATTTGTAATCTGGAATGGATAAGTATGAACTTACTTGTGGATGGCCTTTCCTCCCAGGGGAAGGGAACCCCAGCAACTCAGGATTGGGATTCCCTCATAGATCTACAGGAAGATCAGGAAATTCTCCTCTTTTTCATTATGAGTTTTCAGTCTGCTGGAACCAAAATGCCTTTTCCCTTCTACAAACCCTTGCATCAGCCACTTTCTAACTGTTTTTGTCCCAAGTTAATGTCTAGTCAATAAAAATCTCATGTTCTATGACAGCCCTGCTGCTGCAAAGGAAAGGATACAGGCAGCACCAAGCTCTCTGCATATCCACAGTCCAGCACCATGGCAGAATTGATCCCCAGAGTCAGGAGAGACATCAGGTGGCTTGGAGCAAACAAAACAGAAGGTACCTACACAGAAACCAAAAGCAAAGTCAAGAGAAGGAGGGGAAAAAAAAAGAAACAAAAAAGAAACAAAGCACTGATGCCTTCCCTGAATGGCATTTTAAAAGCAAAACCCAAACAACTGTACCTTGAATTATTCCAGTACTAATCTAATGAACAAAATACAACAGGATTCCAACTTCTGTGTTCATCTTCTTTGTGGTGCACGCCAGGTACTTCAGTATGATGGATGTTGGAATGGGCTTGTAAGAAAAGCAAGTGCTGGCAATAAAACTCAGATCAAGTTTCTTATTGTTTTTGAAAAGAAATGAAAGAAGCTGAAGTACAGTTACAGAAAAGCTGTAAAAACTTGAAGATGTGAATAAAGTGCTAGAAAATCCATAAAAGTGTGCCTTATGACAAACACTGCTGCACCCAAACAGAGGAGGCTGTTTGAAACACTCTCACAAAAACAACATGGAAACTCAAGTTAAAATTACATGAGAATTCAATCAATCTCCCAGAATTCCATAAATCCAGTTTTTTTAGAAAGCAACAGTTCTTTAAAGGAAAACTTTGAAGTGTGAATTAAATTAGAAATTTCAATAAATCCTGCACTGTCTCCTTAACCCAGAGACAGAAGGTAAAATATTGACCCTGAATTAATAAACTACTCTTTGCACCAGATAGAAAAATAGAAACCAGAGAGAATTAACCTTCCATCAGTATTAAGTGGCTTCTTAACCAGTTACAAAGTCTCTCCATCAAAATATGACTGAATACATGAGGCATTTTCAACAAATCATTTTGCACAGTATGTGCTTTAGATGAGACATTTTACTGCTGTAAAGAGATTAGGGAAAAAAACTTCAAAAAACAACCCAAATCTTTCAGCAAGTTGAAGTATCAGAAAATTTTACCAATAGTAAGAAAGAAGTTTGAGATTAATAGGTAAACTGTGTTGTGTAAGGACAGTGAAGAAGTACTGCAGACAAACTGGTTTCACTACTTTTCTAGAAAAACCTTAACCTTTGCTGTGTCTAAGTTGAAGAAGTGCAGAATCACCTTGTAAAACATTTTCAGTTACAACTGAGCAAGAATTAGTGTCAGACTTTTCACAGAATCCTTGACTGGTTGGATGGAACTTTAAGGATCACCCAATTCCACCCCTGCCATGGGCAGGGACACCTCCCACCATCCCAGGCTGTTCCAAACCCATCCAGCCTGGCCTCGAGCACTTCCAGGGACAGGGCAGCCACAGGTTGTTGGTTTTTTTTTATTTTTCCCCACAACTTTTCTTCAAAAAGACTGATTAAGCAGAGCAGATATTTGATTTCAGGTAAGTTCTTCTCTAAATGAGCACAGCCACGTGCCAGGCAGGTATTGACTGTGGCAGAAATCATGAGACTTGCTGAGAGGGCACGAACAAGTGTTTAAATATAAATCCAGGCTCCAGGCACTGCTCAATGGGGATTATTGGATGTGTCTGGGACAGTGCACTGGCAGCTGCATTATTTACAAGCCAGCAAAACCCTGCAGAGTGCTGCTCTTTGCTGCTGCTTTGTGGCCTCCTGAAGAGTCAGAATGGAACAAAAATGGTCTTGAATCCAACTTCCACACCCTACTTCCCCACACCATCATCTGATTTTTCATCTTCTTTATGCCTATCACTCTCTTGCCACTGTTTTTTTTTTTTTTATCACATCTGGTACTGACTGTAAACAAAATTCCTCCTGGCAAGTGGAGCAAATTTACACATTCCTGCCAAACATTTACCTCAAAATGCTTGAAAAGGACCCTGGTGAGGGTATCCCTGAAGTGGGAAGGGCACAGGACAGACTCTATGATCACAACACGCCGGTCCCTGGGATTCACCAGCAGATGCCTAAAAAAAGGACAAGATAAAATAAAATAAAACTGGGAAGTTTAACTGGGAGTTAAGTTTAATAAAATAAAACTGGGAAGCACATATATTATGAGCTCTATCCTACATTCACATTCCATTTTCCTCAAAAATCCCAAAGATTTGCTTTTAGATAGTATTTGCTGCAGCAGACCCCAAAGTCTTTTCCCCAAATCTAAAGACCCAATTGCTTTTCTAAAAGAAAGTCAGGAAACTGAGGCAGGGAAAACAAGTTACAGAGCTTTCAGCCAGAGCCTGTAGTTCTGCGTATTTATTATACATTTCTAAATCAATATAGAGTAATACAAAAGTAAGTCATCAATGGCTTGTCCAGTGTCAAAAAGCACACAAGAATGATGATACTCTGATACTCAGATGCTCTGATTTCAGTGGAAGAGGATGAAATTGTCCTGATTTCAACTGCAAAGGGATGGTCCAGGACAGGAGAAAACAACCCAACCCACAGCAGATCTGAGGCACAGCAATTAAATCCTGGTTTCCCTGTGATGGCTTTCACTGTGTAAAAATATGGACTGGAAACCAAGAGAAAAGACCAAGTTCAGTTTCATGATTCACTAAGATACTAAAAACAGAATAAGAGATGTATTGCTGAGGTAAAAACTTTCCACAGGTGAAGATTCCTCCTTCCAAACCTCTGCACTAACAGGAGCAACTCCTGAGGAAATCAGTGCAACTCCTGAGGAAATGCCTTCCCCTTCTCAGGCCATTTATAAACACCTCAGCTGAAAATTAATTTATCAAACCCCTCCTGCTTTCACAGAGCAACTGCTGCTGCAGGACAGGAGCTCTTTGTGAGACAGCCTGGATCTCAGCACCACCAAATTCCTCCTGCACCACCACAGCCCCTTGCAAAGCCCTATCTCAGTTTTCTTATGTATCCAGGCAGAAGCCAGGCCCTGCTCACAGCTCTGGGAGTGCTCAGGGAGGTGCCTCTTACCTGAAATACAGCATGTGGATGAATTCCTTCAGGTAGGAATACAGCTCTTCTGTGTTGATGTTGTACTGAACCACCTTGACAGGCTGGGAAGGGAAAACAGCCACAGTCAGCTCAAATGCTGGGCAGTGATTGTTTATTTATATTTTTATATGCATTCACACATGATATATAAAGAAATATATATGATACACATATAATATATATTTAACCTAACATTATATATAAACACTCTTGCCTGACTTGCTCTTTGTCCTTAAAACACCTCATAAACTCACCCTATAACTGAATTACAGAGTTAATTAATGCTAATTTTTCATATAGGTAACTGAGAAATAATTTTCCAAATCTGCCACCCTCTACTAAAAGAAAAAATAGCATAACTAGGCAAAGCAATTTCTCAGTAAATGCCCCCAAAACACAAATTCCATGGGGGCTGAGCAGGAATTAACACCAGCACTGGCATCACACTTACTTGCAGCTACTCACAGTTCTTAATAGCAGCAGTTAAAATAATGAAAATTATAATAAAAATTCAGAACATTTTTTATTCAGGAAGCAAAAAAATTGATTGTGATGGACAGAAAAAGTATCTGCAAACTCTTTCTATGCCATAACACACCAAACATCATAAAAACAGTTCACCTTTGAGACATCAGGTTTCTTGATTTCACTGGGGATGATGCATCTTGGTCCTGTTTCTCCTGCAAACCCACACCTGACAGAAAATGTTGAAAACCCGATTATTTGAAGTCACCATTTGACCCTAAGGACCATCACAGAGGAATGAATTAGGGAATTCTGTTTCTGCAGAGAGGGGATTTGCACACAGTTTTCCTATCCAGCCACCTGGAGATAAATTTAAAGACAGACTTAAAGATTTTTGTATCTATTTTGTATTGACTCACTCAACAAAAGGATAACAACAACCTCAAACCACTTTTCAGAAACCCACCTGGTCTTCCTCAAACACACAAGAACCATGGACTGGAGAAAGAAAATTAAAAGCAAAATGAATTCAAGGTTTATTTTAGTCTCAGTGCCTGATATTTGTTTTACCCCTGTCACTCCCAGTAACTACAAACCTCAGAAGAAAACTGCAGTTTTCTGTAAAGCTGCTGGACTTTGAGCATTTTTAATGCAAAAAAAGTCAATTAATGCTTGATTTTGGTATTTGGCAACTGTCAAGGTGTTGGATCATTTCAGAAAAAAAAAACAAACAACCTTGAAACAACCACAATTCAGAATTTAATTTTCTTCTTTTGTCTCAAACAGAAACTTGTGCAGTTCCAGTGCATACAGGCAGTTTTCTTGAACTTTCAGCTAATTTCAGCCTAATTTGGAAAAGAATTTCTCATACAATTCAGCTGCTATTACTTCTAGGAGAATGAAGGCTGGAAACAGACCCTAAAAACACACTATTCAGGAAAAAAGCTTTTCCAAAGGAGTGTTTTAGTGGATAAACAATGCCTGGGGAATAAAACTCACAAGCACCTCAAACTTGGGAAAAGACTTCAGTTGGCCACATGACACAGATCCACAAAAAGCCTCTCATGGGAATCACCTGTCCCCCATCCATGAAGGCTCTGTTAAATCCTCCCATCCCCAAGTAACAAAGCTTTTGGCCCACGAGGTGAAATACTAAATAAATAGCAAGCATTCCTCCTTCAGCACTCGAGCTAAACCTTGTTTTAATCTAAAACACAAGACTAAAAGCCAAGGCTGTTTATTATCAGCTCCACACCACACAGATCAACACAGAAGGGGGAAAAGCTCACATACTTATTCTCGGAATAATGGTTGGGATTGGAAGGGGACTTTAAAACCATCTAATTCCAACCCCTGCAATGGGCAGGAACACCTTCCGCTATTCCAGGCTGCTCCAAGCCCTNGGCCTCCCTTTCCTCCCCTCTCGCTCCTCCGCTCCCTTCCCCGTTTCCCTCCCGCTCCACCTCCCTCAGCCTCCGCCTCACGGGGCTTTCCTGTCCCCGGCGCGCCGGGCTGCCCGCGGTGCCCGGC
>VXBU01005578.1:35284-47216 GCA_013400315.1 Bombycilla garrulus
GGTCAGCCGTTCCGCCACTAAACCATGTCCCCAAGTGCCACATCCGCATGGCTTTTAAATTCGTCCAGGGATGGGGACTCCATCGAGTCCCTGGGCAGCCTGTGCTGGGACTGGACAGCCCTTCCTGTGAAGAAATTTTTCCTGACAGTCAACCTAAACTGCCCAAGGGACAGCTTGAGGCCATTTCCTCTTATCCTGTCCCTGTTCCCTGGGAGCAGAGCCTGATCCCCTCAATTGTCCCTTCCTGTCAGGGAGTTGTGCAGAGCCAGAAATTCCTCCTGAGCCTCCTTTTCTCCAGGCTAAGCCCCTTTCCCAGCTCCCCCAGCCCCTCCTGGTGCTTCAGACCCTTCCCCAGCTCCAGTCCCTTCTCTGGACACGCTCCAGCCCCTCAATGTCCCTCTTGTCATGAGGGACCCAAAACTGCCCCCAGCACTGGAGGTCCCTCAGCAATGCCAGCACACAGGGACGGACACTGCCCTCCTCCTGCTGCCATGACTGATACAGAAACAGCCACATTTAACGCAAAAAGCCATTTCTATGAGGTGAAATGCACACCATCCTCAGGGTAAAATAAAACCACTCAGGGATTAAAAATACCATATCACTCTGCTGCTCCAGGAGCGTGGTGGTTGGGAGTGAAGGCAGGAGCTCAAAATACAGTGTGGATAGAAATTATAAACCACATGATGGTAATAACCATGCAGGGCCAGGGGTTGGACACAGTGATCCTTGTGGATCCCTTTTAGCTCAGGACCTCCTAGGAATCCATGCTTTCAAGACAGAGTCAGCTGAGACAGGTGATCAGAGACGCAGATCAGCTGTGCTTACGAGTAAAAACTTAATCAATAAAAGGTGTTCTGATGAATATTGTTTGTGATATATATCTCCCTGTGACTGGATCCCCTGGCTGGGAAAAGGGAATTTCTAACAGATTTTGGTCAGTGTAATGAAAATTTGGGATCACTTGTGGAAGAGATTCTGAAGGTAGCACTTGCCCCACTCCCAACAACCATCTCCTTTCCCCGCCAATCTTCCCCACAATAAACACACCTGTAAAACCAGCTGCTCCTCAGGCAGTTGTGATGTCCATGAGTGTGACTGTGGCCCTGCTCACATCCCCGAAAGATGAGTCCTGGGAATTTATTTCAGCAAAGTGCACGAGATCCATTTCTCCTCCGGGGAAGCAAAATAAGCACTGAAAAAGCAATTAACTGGGGAGTTGGGTCTAGACGTGTGCTCATTGCCAGACAGGCCAGGCTGAGAGCCTGAGGGTTTGTGCAGAGGAGGACAAGGGTGCTAATGAAGGCAGAGGATTTCAGGGCAGGCTGTGGTGACACTGCTGTGCTCTGCTGTCGCTGAAGCCAACCTCCCTGACCTGTGAGCTGCTGCAGCAGCTTGTGGGTGCTGTGCTTTTCGACGAGCTTTCCACTCTGCAGCAGGGCTGTCTGTCCCACATCCACACTTCCTATTTGCAGTCCCTGAAGGTGGAGGTGTGTGGGAGTCAGATGATGAGTGGGAGTGATGTGAGATGCCGAAAGCTGTCGCTGCCACCATCTGCTGTGTCGCCTGGGCCAGCCCCCGCACTGGCCCATGGGCTAGCAGCTCTGCACAAACATTCTCTGCTGCTCCTGTCACAGCCCTGTTGTGTTCCTCCCTTCTGGTCACCCCAAAGTCACCCCGGTGACAAAGCAGGGTCAAGAGGCAGCGCTGAGAAGAGAAGGTGTGTGGTGAGCAGGAATGCAGACTGGGGGAGCTGAAGCAGATGGGGCATCCTGGAAAGGCTCTTGGAGGACACACGAGGAATCCAGGCAGTGCAGAGGGAATGCAGGAAGGGGAGGGAATGTGAAGAAGGGGAACTTTGCAGTGACAAACTCAGGGGAGACTCCTCTCAAAGCCCTTTACATCCCTCATAAACCCCTGCTCTCTCTCCTTCAGGCACCACCCACAGCTCCATACGAGCCCAGGCACTCTTCAAACAACCCATCACCAGCTTCCCATCCTCTCCCAGGAAAGGAAAACAGAGCAGCAAGGACAAGGCTGCAGTGGTGATGTGAGATACAGAAACAGCGATGGGATCAGCACACACCCAGTGAATTCTGGAGGAGGAGGAATCATTGCCAAGGCAGCAGTGGAGGATGCTGATGCATGAAAAAAATAAACAAACAAACCCCTGCAGCAATTAAACATTGTGACACCGAGTTCAATTTGCCTTATGTGTTCGTGTGGTTTTATGTTTTTAATGGCTTTTAAAATTATTTTTTATGGTTAGTATTTTATGGCCTTCCAGAACATGGAAATGCAGCTGAACTTTAAAGGATATGCAAACAACGAGGCATGGAAATATGTTCAAATGTCATTTCCACAACAGAACCTTAACTCTGCCATGTTTGAGCAATTCCCCAGTGCACCAAGAATATGCACTCAGTGGTAATTACACCTGACTGAGACGGAAATTATATTCAAGAAACTTTTCTGTATTTGGTTTTTCTGTCAGGGAAACAATTCCAGAATTTCCCAAGTGCTCCTGGAGAGATTCTGTTCAGACACAAGAGAATTTTTTCACAATGAAAACAATCAGCTATTGGAATAATCTCCCCAGGGAAATGATGGATCCCTCAGCATTGCACACTTTAAGATTCAGCTGTACAGGGTGCTGGACCATCTTGTTTCAGCTGTGATTTTGCCAAGAAAAGTTGTGTCAGATAATCCTTGAGATCCTTTCCAACCTGGCATTCCATGAATCTGGGATAAGTTACTACCTGGAGTGCTGTGTGCCCTCGCTGTTCAAGAACAGCACATGGAAGCTGTGCAGTCACTGTGCCTGGTGAGAATATGCTCTCACTGGAGTGTGAATATTCTTCCTCTCAAATTCTGTAAAATCCTCCTGAATATCTCTGTGATAGAGGTTTTATAAACACATAATATGCTGTACTTAATTGTTGCTCTTGAAACACTTTAACTCCAAAAATTGGAGTAATTTAGATAGTATATGATTAAAGTCTAAGCGTGATGTTTGCATGATCTGTTTTCATCCCCAGATCTCATCCATTTATGATATCTTTCCGAGCTGTAATTACATATTTACAGCACTATGCTTATGTTTTTAATATAATGTTTTATGTAAAATGACTGCTTAGATATGTTTTGCAAAAATCAGGGGCCCTACTTGAAATCCACACCCATGGCTTCCTCATGAATGTATTATCCCTGGTTTAGGAATGATCAGAGTTTCCTGCTAATCATATCACCGTCTTTACAGCCCATTGGAAATCTCCTCTTAAATTACGTTAATCAATCACAGTTAACACGAGTTCTGAAATGCAAGCTGCAGCTTAAAAGTGGCTTAATTTAATGGATGGGCTTTTCAGAGTTATTGATAATAGGAGCCAGAGAGTTAGAGATGTGCCAGGGTTTCATAACAAAATCCATCCATGCCGGGCTGGTTTAATCAAGGAAGCTGCTTGCATAATGTGAAGAGCACTCGCTCTCCCCCGAATATGTGACTGTTGAGGAAACAGATGGTCATGCTAACCCAAAAGAATCAGGCTATAAATACATTCAGGATAACAATATAAATGGAGATAATTATTCACAGTCTAAGGAGACGGTGGGACAATTAAGCCTGCTTGTAAGCAGAATGTCCAGCAGAGTGAAAAGCAGGATTTCCATAACATAATAAGAAATTATTCCCTGAGTGCAGCCAGTTCGTGCAACTCTTGGGAGCAATGCTACCTCTGAGAGCCAAGGAAGAGGTTGCATAAGAACATTAAAATACAAGAAATCACCAGTAGCCCATTGTAATCAGTGAAAATTCTTATATCATAAAATCATAGACTGGTCTGGGTTGGAAGGGAGCTTAAAATTCATTTAGTTCCACCCCCTGCCATGGGCAGGGACACCTTCCACTGTCCCAGGTTGCTCCAAGCCCCATCCAACCTGGCCTGGAACACTTCCAGGGATCCAGGAGCAGGATCCTTCTTGGGCAACCTGTGCCAGGGCCTCCCCACCCTCATGGCCAGGAATTTATTCCTAATAACCACTCTAAACCTGTTCTCAGTCTGAAGCCATTCCTCCCTTGTCCCATTACCCAGGCACTTGTAAAAAGTCCCTCTCCAACTTTCTCTCAGCTACCTTGAAGTAGCGGAAGGCCACAATTAGGTCACCCCAAAACCTTCTCCTTTCCTTTCTGGCTGAGCAATCCCAATTATTTCAGCCCTTCCTCACAGCAGAGCTGCTCCATCCCTCTGCTCATCTCGGTGGCCTCCTCTGGACTCGCTCCAACAAAACAGAATTTCTAGGACAGTTCTTTTTGCCTAATGCAGTGCGTTTTTTTCTCCGTCTTTTTTTTTTTTTTTTTATTTTTTTTCCAGGATTCTGTTGGTATTCAAGCCCCTGGCAGAAGAAAGCCCCGTTCGGGTGTCCTGCAGTCACGCCATTGTCACAGCGCTCTCCTCCGCGCTGCTGCCTCGAGGTGGCAGCTGCAGAACCCGCCCGCAGGGTTAAAAGGGAACGTTTTTCATAAAGAAAATCACTTTTCTGTACTCGCCCCGAAACAGGCAGCTCTCAGCTGAATTAATCCCCGCGGAGCACTGGCAAACATTGCAAACATAAAGGAATGTGTCCTGCAGCACAAACACTGCGTGGCTACGGCACGGAGCAGCACGCCCAGCTAATGCTCTGCTCCCTTGAAAGCCAAAATGCCTGCCTGGACCCCTGCAGAGACTGGGATTTCAGCTGGAGCCGGGCAGATTTCACCAGCAGAGCATTATTATTTTTAATTTGTCATAAAATAAACACTCTTTTGTGTCCCTGCATTGGCTGGCTTAGTCTGTGTACTCGCTTCTAGGTCTCCTTAATCCCTACAGGCTAACTGAGGCACGAACCCATAACTTCCTCACAAAATCAGGGAATTGCATGCTTAGGGCCAGCTTTTGACCTTCTGGAGACCACAGAGTGCTTCCTCACCTTTTCCCAGCACACGGATTCAAGGGGATCCACGTATCAGCTCTCTGAAGGGAGAAAAGGAGGAAAAGCCCCCTGACAGCTGGGTCTGGTTCCTGCTGTTGGATTTTGATTGATTGATTTGAATGTTTCCAAAACAAAAATGTGTATTTCTTTGCTCTTAACCATCTTCAAGGGGGAAAATGAAAACACTGGTGGTGTCTGGAGCATTTCTGTTTCACTCTAAAACACTCCCACCCAGGCATCCCAATTCCAAGTGTTACCCATGGGAAAGACCCCAAAAAGTCTCTGTGGTGGAGGATTTCAGCCCCTCTTTGGTATTTTAGAAAGGTCTGTGCTGGGAGGGATGGACTGGCAGTACTGACACTGCACTTCTTTAAATCCTGGGGATTTGGTGGTTCAGTTTAACCTCAAGTTTTGAAAAGCAAAAGGAAGCTGCAGTTTTTAAAGTCCCTCTGGGTATTATGTGTGTGAACAACCGTATTCCAGATGATGGAGGTTGGACTCAACGATCTTGGAGATCTGTGTTGGATTCTCTGTTTCTGTGAAGCTGAGGGTTTAATGTCAGAGTGGGGCTTAGGGTCAGCCTGCTCTGGGGTGGTGGGTCCAGTGCTTTCCTTATTGTCAGCCTGATTTTGGAGTGGAGTTTGTAGGATGGGGGGTGGGCAAAATATCCAAGGGAACTGACAGATGGTTCATGTTTTAGCTGAGATTCCAATATACACATGGAGGGCTTCCTCAGCACTTCATCTCTGGGAAAATTGTACTGTGTGGTGTACCTTGGCATTAACTGCATCGATTTTGTTGCAGGATATGAAGAAGAGCGAGGGCTGTGCAGTGGTTCCATGATGGATGTGAGCATTGGTGCTCCCGGGCTGTATTCCCAGAGCAACTGCAACAATTCCAGTGACCTTGGGCCAGGCAGCAGAAGCCTGCTTCTGCTCTGAAGAGTGTGTAAAAATGGCATTTCCTACTCAGCAGATCTGGCCTCTGTGTGTTCTCCAAGTCACATCTGCTGACTTTAGAGACAAAAATAAGTTATTCTGGCTTTCCTGCTCTTCAGAAACACAAGAGCTGGGAAGCAGAAGCTGGATCCCATGCCTCCTTGTAGGAATTGATTACTCTAAATCCCAGCAGCAGTGGGGCTGCGCTGACACCACTTGGCCTTGCCCAGCTTTCCTGTTAGTGTCAGCATTGAGATACATGGAAGAAAGGAATCCAAGTTGATTCTCCTGACTGAGTTTTAATTGCAATTGACATTTACGGGGTTTGCAGTTGGAGGAAGAAGAAATCTGTTCATCCATAACATGGTTATGTTCAAAATAATTCACTGGTCACAATTTTTTTCAAAGTGGAATTGTTTTAAACAAACTTCCTTCTCTGTGGCAGGAGATGTTATTACTTTCCCTGAGTTTCTCATGGCTACTCCAGTCTAATGACCACTTTTTAGCAGGAAGAGAGGGCCCCCTTGAAACAGATACTACCAGCTGGTATAAAGATGAGCCTTGTGATGGAGATGTGCACTGATTTGTGTGCTGGATGTCCCCAATATTCAATTTGGGAAAGTCATTCAGCAGCAAAATTAATGGTAACTATTTTAAAATTGCCTTTACCTTCTGTGGCATGTCCTGACATACTTAGGATAGCTGATACATCTCTTCACAGGTGCCAGGAGTAGCAGCATAAGGTGCAGCATTCTGCTGTCAGGACAATGATTTTTTAGTTCATTTTATAAAGGCAAAATGTATCTTCATATAAATTTTTATGTGACCTAGTCTCTTAATTAGGACGTGCTATTGGTACTTTTTGGGTTCTTCAGTAAGACTGTGACAGGAATATCACCTGGGAAAGAAATCTGATGTATCATTACTTTGTACAGCAGAGCTGGCTGCTATAATAATGCACAGATTTTGTAAGAGGCTCTTACAAAAACTAGATATTGCTATTTTACACAAGAAGTGGAGGCTGAGAGCTGTGAAATTCAGTTTTGAAAGTCCTCTCAAAAGGCAGAGCTGGGGATGGGACATGAGTCTCACTCTTTCCCAGCTACGCTACCTGCATGGAAGAACGAGCCTGCTTACATCCAAATTTAGTCTCTGAATTCACCTCAGGTGAGAAGTTCTGAAGGACAAGAGTGACAGAGGATTGTACTGAAATGTCTCAACCCAGAGAAAAGGTAAGAGGGGAGAGGAATGGAACTTTCTTAACTTGCTCTGGAAGTGGGGCCTGTTTTGCTCGGTGACATGTATGCTCCATGGTGTACTGATCTGAGTTAAAAATCAGTATTTCCAGCTAATAAACCATAGAAAGGAATAACAAAAGAGAGCTCTCTGATGATTTCTGATTTCTGCCTCTTTCATCATGCCTCTTTCTTTCAGTCTGCAGATATTTTTGTTGATAACGCAGAAGCCTCTGATTTTGGCAGGTTATGCGGGGTAGAGAAACTTGCAGTGTACAGGGAATGTGCAATTTTAGGCAGGGAAAAAAAACCACAGATAACCAGCTATTTTGGTTCCCGTGCTGAGAAGTGAAATATTTAACCTTGAGAGGACACAGTGCCAATCTGGGTTCAGAGTCAATGGCAAGGGGGAAGTGAAAACTTCTCCAGTCTATTAAGTGCTCTGCATCCTTGGAGAGCACTAAATCATCCCTTACACACGCTTTACATTTTAAGTAACTTTCACAATAATTGCTAAGGTTAGATAGAAATGGGATTGAAAATACTATCACAGAATCACAGAGTGGTTTGTGTTGGAAGGAACCTTAAAAATCATCTCATTCCAACCCCCTGCCATGGGCAGGGACACCTCCCACTGGAAGATCCCTTTTTCTGAATCCAGGTCAGCTGTTAGGGGGGAATTGTGCAGCTGCTGAAGCCCAGCCCCTGGACTCATCCAGAGGGCTCTGATTTCTGCTGGAGTGCTCCCTGTTTTCCTGTTTTTCCCTGTTTTCCTGTTTTCCCTGTTTTCCTGCCCCTTTCCCCACACACGAATGACTGAACAGCTTGGGAATCAATCCCAGACCCACCACAAGGTGCAGCCCTGCTCCTGAGAATTGACTTTGGAATCCTGCAAAATCTGGATTAACTTGGAAAATCCCATTAATTTAGAGGTGGCACCTCCTGCGTGGCTGAGCCACCCCCTCTTCTCAGCCAAAACAAATTGGCCAGGACAGAAGCTGAACCTGTGAAGAGTTTTGAGTCCCTAATCCGGGAGTTAATGGTGTTTAAAATGGCATGAAAAATGCAGCTCTTACCTATTCCTTCCCTCCCCCCCCATCTCCCCTAGAGGAGAGAGGAAACATCCTTTCTTTTCATATATTTGTGTTTTGCTTATGAAGATGCCACAGCACTAGAAATATTGATTAATGAATAATTTCCCTGCATTTTACAATTCAGAGAGGCAAAACCAGAAGGGACTTTCCCCATCGTTTTGATGACCATTTCATCCCCCAAGCCTAACTCTGAAGTTCTTTCTGATGCCTTTTGTCACTGGCTGTCTTTATTGCTGATACAGGCACTTTGACACTTTATTTTCAACTCATGTAGGGGTTAGCAATATTTCCCTGGAAAAAAACCTGCCCTAATTTGCAACAAATCTGTCTTTTGAAAGTTTTAATATTGGATGCACAGTGCTACAACCAAATGAATTGGGTTGGATCCAGTTTGGTTAAAACCCAGTAGAAAACAGAGTGTTTCTCTAAAATTAAACAGAAAACCTTTGGGGTGTGTTTAGAGACACAAAGAGAGCAAATCACTAATATAAATGTTATTACCAGTAGCACAGTGAACAGAAAAAANACAGAAAACCTTTGGGGTGTGTTTAGAGACACAAAGAGAGCAAATCACTAATATAAATGTTGTAAGGAATATCTCATTTTCTTCCACCAGTTATGCTGTTTATTTGTTATTTTAAAGAGATGAGTGACCTGTGCCAGCAGGTTACATCTCACTTCGTGTAGAAAAAAAAAAAAAAGGTGTATTTTGCAGTTTGTTATCATAACTGGAAGATTCACTGCTTTGCTTTGTGTGGTAGAGCACGTTCATTAGGAAGTCAAGATTTTAACTCGCCTCTCCTATACCTTCCCTCTAGTCCTACCCAGCAGCTCCACCCCCCAAAATCCCCCCACCCCAGTCATTGCCTCCTGTGAGAGATCATTATTTTTGGTCTCTCCTCACCTGTCGCTGGCCAGCTCAAACACCTCGCACCTGCTGCAGCCCCGCTCCGAGTCACTGCCTGGGAGGGCGCATAAAACCCTCGGTGTGCAGCAGAGAGCTCGTGCTGCCCCGGCACTGCTTGGGGGAGCAAGAGGAGGCTGAACTGCTCTCGTCTTTGGGGTTTGGCGTCGAGGTATGGGCTTCTGAGTCGCTCTTTGGTGAAGTGAATTGATGTGTGGGCCAGGACCTGACGGCCTAAAGGTTTTCTTTTCTTGTTAGTTATGGGGGTTTTATTGGGAAAAAAGTAGATGGGAGGAGGAAAGCACAAATAAAGCTGTTTATCTTTCTCTGTACTGGACAAATAGGTGCTTAAAACAAAGCATTGAAAAAGGGAAATTGAATAAAGCTCTTCTAATTCGGGTGTTGTTACTTATGAAGTTGCTCTCCTTTGCAGAGGGAGTATTAGGGGAAGGTGACCTCTGCAGCTGAAAACACTGGAGGAGAATCTGTAATAGATGGAAAACTACTAAAGGGTGCCGTAGGCCTTGTTTTCACAGCTCCTTGTAAGCAAAGAGCGGCAGCTCCTCGGGTCAGGCGCCGAGGAGGAGTTGGGTGCGGGGAGCGAGCGCTCGGATGCCCGAAGTTCCCTTTGCAGAGGGCGCAGACGGTGAACGCGGCTGCGGGCGGGCTCTGCCGGGGGCTGCGGGTGCCGGGGAGCTCGGAGCCCACCGGAGGCAGGCGGGGGCCGGNTCAGGGAAGCAGCGGGGAGGGTGGACGAGGAGCCTCCCGGTTGATTCTGCAAGAGCCGATGACCCCCATCTCCACAGGAGCGGGGAAGGGCTGGGGCGGCGGTGCCAAACCTCCCGGGGCTGGGGGCAGGAAGGAGGCTGAATCCAGGCGGACACTCTCCCTCCCCCCGCGAGCTCCGAAGTGCGGTGGGCACAGGGAGCCGGCCGAGCCCCGGAGCACACAATAGCAGGTCACCCCCAGGGATGCGACGCCCGCCCGCCCCGGCACCCCCGGGCTGGCGGGGGGATGGGGAAGGGGCTGCGGGGCGAGCGGGGGGTGCCGCCCTGCCGGGATGGGGGTCCCGCTGGGCTCCCTCGGAGCGGCTTTGGGAGCGGCTGTGTGTTTCTCGGGGTGGTGCCTTGGGGGTGACCGCCGCTGTCCCTCTGTCCTGCTGCGGGCCTGGGCAGGAAGAGTCCCCGGGCGGTTGTTGGCACTTGATCCCCTGCCCGGTGGGGTAAGAACGCACTTCTGGGCTGTAAAGTCACCTGTAAATATGACTAAGGAGGACGTGGCGATGGACCTGTGCCCGGCAAGCCGGCGTGCTGGGTGTAGTCAAGCCTTGAGGCAGCCCTAATGCCATTCCCTGGACCCCGCGCGGGTCCTGCCCAAGCCAGAAGGGCCTGACGAGGTGCGTTTAATCTGCTCTTAAACCTTCACCTGATCCTCCAGCTCTCCTGCGTGGTGTTGCTGTCAGCGTTAGGTGAGGCGCTGAAATTGTGGAGCGTTTCTTGCTGGTTGGAATCCGAGTGCTATCCCTCTGCTCTCGGGCATTTTCTGTCCTTCTAGTGCTTGAAAACTGCTGCACCCTTTGGCCTCATTCTTAAACACCCCCTCCTCCCTGTCCTAATCCCTTAGGAATTTGGTAGACCTTAGACTGGTGTGGTGCCGGGGACCTGGCGCGGGTCAGAAGCCACGGAGAACTATGCGGCTTTTACTTGCAAATCCGAGCGGGGAATTCCATAGGTGGTCCGTGTGCTGTTCCGAACAAAGCCGGTGATCGCTTGGTGGTTGGGGGAATAATGCCTAAAACATGTCGTGTCTCTGGCTCCTCAAAGAACTACCGCTGGAATGCCGGGGCTGGAAGTGGAGGTGATGTATTATGTATTAAGGTGCCTCACTGGGACTGGTGGGAAGCTGGCCTTACAGAATATTAATATATCTCATTTGTTTGCCTTTTAAGGAAGCGTCCTCAAGGGTAGGCGAGCATGTGCCCCTCTGATGTGTGCTTGTCTCGACATAATTTTTCTCACCTGACTTTGTGTTGCTGGCTGGCGTAGAGTCCTGCGTGTCACTGCCGGGATGTCACTGAGCTGTTGGAGGTGGTTGAGCTGGTCGAGCTCTGTTTACCTGAAGCGTGTGCTGGAAGGGCGTCAGCTCCCCAATTCACTCGGTTGAACTGGGCAAGGATATAAAGCGAGATGAGGTGAAGGGATTTTTCTCGGCTTGTGCACAAAAGTAGGAGTTGGGGCTCTGCAGTGTATTATCTGCTGCCTTTTGTATTCAGCACAAGTAATGAGGCTTGGATGGCATACATTAGCGCCCGGTAACAGAGCACTTGACGGCTGGCAGTTGTTTGACTTGTGTGTTTTGGCTAAATCTTCACATTAAAGGATTTGCGGCTTTTTTTGTCCGGTTCCTTTATAAATTGTGAGGTGAATTGCAGAGCTGAGCACACCCAGGACTGTTCAGCCAGCCCAGGCTGACACCGGGGTTGTGCTTGGAGGGGTGAAAAGCTCTTTTCAAAGGCAGGACAGATTTGTTTGGGGCTGACCTGTTCGTCTCCTGCTCTCTGCTTTATGATGCATGCAGCCACTTCAGCTTGCCAGTGTGAGTGTCCTCCCTGTGTCAGAGGATTGTTAGAGCAGACTTACTAATTCAAGTCAGTTTAAAACTTGGTACCTCTTTTTTATATAGTTTTTTCAACAATTTAGGTAGAAACATAGCCTTAACTTGCCAAAGATAGGAGATAACAGCTTTTTTAACAGCCTTTTTTTTTTTTTTCGGGAGGGGGGGGGGGGTTTTTTT
>VXBU01005578.1:47273-60100 GCA_013400315.1 Bombycilla garrulus
TTTTTTCGGGAGGGAGGGGAGTGTTTTTTTTCTAAGTGAGCAGGCTGGATGAAACTCATAAAAAGCTCTCAGAGGGAGTAGCTGGGACAGGGGGGGAGCTTAATCATTTGCAGCATGTCTCCACAAACCACTGGTCCATGCAAGGAGCAGCTATTGAAGGAGAGACATCTGCTCTGCTCTGTGCTGGTCCCCTGCAAGCCTGCCCTGCTGGAGTGCCCGTAGCAGGCGGGGGCTCCTTCTGAGCCGGCTTTTGTTGGGCCCCCCAAGAGCTGATCTCAAACAAACCTCCAGAATTCAGAGGAGTTAATGGTTTAATAACTACTGCAAGGGCTAATTGTATGGAGCAGGCAAGCAGCCTGGCTCAGAAAGATCCAACTGAGTCTGAGACTGCTTCAGCTGGTGACCAATTTATATTTATTGTCCCTCAGCTTCCTGACTTCCCCACTGAGGTAGATGGTTCTTATTCTTGTGGGTAGCTCCTGGAGATGCCCGGTTTGGCCCCTCTTTTCAGCCTAGCAGTCCTTTGTGTTATTTTCCAGCCTACCAGGTGTTAAGAGAAAAGTTATTATTTTCCATGCTGAAGATAAAGCTCCCTGGCTGCCTGCAGTTGCGCTGCCTTTGCGGCTGGAGGAACTGCACCTCCTGGGATTTGTTGTTATTAAGTGCAGGGGAAGTAGCTGGCACCGTCTCTTGCCCTCAGTGTGTGCTTCCTATTGGAAGCAAGGATTAGTTTTCCACCGAGAGCCTGGCCAGTGCTTGGCAGCTGCCTCCAGGGCTTCAGCTCTGAGGATGCCAGGTGAAATCTGGGGATGAGGAGTTCCTGCGGCATGAATTATTGAGTTACAGCCTTCAGGCTGCTCACAGAAAAGCTCAGGCTTACTACAGAGGAGGTGCTTGGTCAGGGCATGTGCTCCAGCCTGGCTGGGGCTGGAGAGCAGGCTGGCTATAAAAATAGGCGGATGGGAGGATAAATGTGGAACTCGGTGCGGCTGGAGGAGCAGGCTGCTCTGCAGCCAGGTACCTGCAGCTTCTGCATTCATTGGAATGTTTCAGCGAGGTGTCAAACTCTGCTTAACGAGATAGCCAGGTCACTGCTGTTCATACACACTCTCTAATCCAGCCTCTTCCTAAAGCTAAGTGGATCTTAAGCCCTGACTAATCTTCTTTGAAGTGTGAACCTGTGCCATTATCCTGCAGCAAGCTCTGTGCCACTATCTCCTGCTTTCACTGAGTGTGAAGGTCTAGGTTAGCTTACATTTGCCTGTTGTGGATTTCCTGAGCAAATAACTCTCCAGTATGATTTCTGCCCTATAGAAGTGTAGGATTATGGCCATCAGGGCTTTTCAGAGTGGTAGAAACAATCTGAAGCTGCCTGAAGGAACTCTTTTTATCAGGCTGGTATTGTTATCTACCATCCAGAAGGAGGAAAGGTTCTAGTAGAGGTGGAGTAAGCTTGTTGAGTGGAGATGAGCATTTTAGCTCTTCTAACCACATCCTGAATGTCTTGGGTTATTTGAGAGCCTAGAGCTAGCAAGCTACAACACATCTGTACAGATATTAGAGATATATCTGTATAATGTATATGACTGCAAGCCAAGTGCTTTTCAAGTGCAGCTGGAGTTGTGCTTGTGTTTAAGCACTGATGAAAGTATTAGTGCCACCTAAATGCTCCTGACTTCTTGAGGAGGTGTATTTAAAGCCAAACTATTTCTTAAATAGAAAAAAAACCCAACTTCTTGATATTTCAATATGCTTGCTCTTAACAAGAGATGTTGAGGTGAGTGTGATTTATATTCAGCTGCATGGTAAGGCAGATGCATGTACTTAGGCACTATCAATTTAACTTTCATGATACATTCTTAGTGCTTTTTAATTACAAAAGGGGATAAAGAATTAGCCTGGAAGAAGAGCTAAATATTGTCAGTTTTCATCTTTTTTTTTTTTGAGGAGGGGGATAGAGAAAATAGATGGGTGGCCACCCATGCTTCAGAGAGAGAAGATGCTAAAAATAAAGTGGAAGGTATCTAGGCTGCTGAAGAGCTTTTTGGTGGCTTGTGCTTGTCCCTGAGCACCTGGTGCCTGTGTGTGGCCTGTGCTGGGGAATTATTCCAGCAGCTCAAACTGCTGGGATGAGGCTTCAGGGAGAATGGAAAGAGTGACTCATGTGCCCTGAAGGCTCAGCCAGATGCTGGAGCCTGCAGTGGTCGGTTCTGAGCTGCACTGCTGCACTCTGTGGGTACAGATGGGAGTTGGGTTGGATTTGCTATTTGGGAGGGGAAATGAGGAGTGTGGCAAGTTCGAGGATTTGTCCTGGTGCCCATGAGCAGTGAGACTGCACAGGGTGACCACTGCTGTTCTTTGGGAGACCAGGGGTGGTTCTGACAACCCCAACCTTGGGCCTTACTGATATTTGTTATTCCTGCAGCACAAAGGGAAGAGCAGTTCACTTGGGAATGATAAAATGTCACCTCATTCCAACACCTTTCACCATCCCAGGCTGCTCCAAGCCCCATCCAGCCTGGCCTTGGACACTTCCAGGGATGGGGCAGCCACAGCTTCTCTGGGCACCCTGTGCCAGGGCCTTCTCACCCTCAGTCAAGAATTTTTTCCCAATATCCCATCTAAACCTACTCTTTGTCAGGTGAAAGCCATTCCTCCTTGCTGTGTCTCTCCATGCTCTTGTCCAAAGTCCCCTTCCAGCTCTCTTGAAGCTACTTTAGGCACTGTAAGGTGCTCCAATGTTTTCCTTGGAGCCTTTTCTTCTCCAACTTCCAACTCTCTCAGCCTGTGTCTGTAGCAGAGGTGCTCCAGCCCTGTGATCTACTTGGTGGTTCTTCTTTGGACTTATCCTAACAGGTCAATGTCTTCCTCCTCTTGGGGGCCCCAGAACTGGAGGAACATGTGTGGGAAAGAACTTGAAGGTGCTGGTGGCTGGAGACCCTTGCAGTAAGTGGGGCTTGACTGTGCCCTGACCAGCTGCCTCCTGGGCCACAGCAGGGGGGCCGTGTGGCACAGGGGATGGTGTCACCAGTGAGTGAAGCCTTGCATGGAGGGTCTTTGCTCTGGAGTAGCAAGGCCAGGGCTGAGGCACAGGCCCAGGAGAGGTGGCTGGGAGCTGGAGCTGTGTGCCTGGAGGCAGCAGAGCTTGCCAAGGGCAGGCTGTCAGCTGGCTGGATCACTGCTGGGCTACAGGTTCAGTGCTCTCCTGGAAGCTCTCGGCTCACACCGTGGTTCTGGGCAGGAACCTTTCTGGAAGTGCCTCCATGGTGCAGTGCAGCACGGGCACTGTGCTAATGCAGCACTGCTGCTGTCTGGGCTGGGGCTTCCTCTGTGGGGCCAAGGCCCTCAGCCAGCGTGTGATGCAGCCTCCTGGTGTGGCTCTGCTCCTGTCTTGTCCCCCACAGACACATCTTGTTCTCTGTGCAGGTTCCTTGGTCTCCTCCTGTGCCAGTGCGCAGAACAGGGCTGTGTCAATGCACAGAACAAGCCTGAGACTTCACAAACCCTGGCAGGCATCTTTTCTGGACTTGGTTCAGGGCAGACTGGTTGATCCTGCACCATTGCTTGCAGGTCTGATGCCTGCTGGGTGGAGAGTAGTGCTCTGCTGCTGGGGTGGGAGCTGGGCAAGGTCTGTCCTGGGCTTCAGATCAACATTTGGTTTTGTCTGGCATCTTCAGGTGTAGGGTAGGCTGAGAGCAGTAAAACAGATGGAGGAGTTCATTGCTTGGAGCGTGTAGGAGGGGTCTGTTCACAACTGGCCGCAGACTTGGTTTCTCAGTTGTTTAAGGCCCTGGGTGTGTGGTTGGTTATGGGTATGTGTAATCTTGGTTCCTTTCTCCCCTTCTAGGTCTCTGGATTTGTCAGCCTTGCGGGCTTCTGGACACATCTCCTTTCAGCCATGAGGAGATCAAAAGGATTTGATATCTGTGTGCTCACCTGCAGCATCCTGCTCCTGTCCTCCAGCCTGCCATGCCTTGCCCAACCTCTGGAGGAGAGGGATGTGACAAAGGTCCAGCATGGCCCCTGGGCAGGGAACGGGCTGGAAGATGAAAGGACAGGCGTGGTGGACTTGGGAAACAATGTGGGCCCTTCTGAGCAGCCGGTGTCTGAAGAGCCATGTGCAGTGCCAGCAGAGCCGTCTGGGACACCCTCAGATGAAGCCGTCACTGCAGAAGCGCTTCCTGCCAGCCCGAGCCGTGTCATCCCCAGCAGCCAGGGCCTGGAGGGCCACCCCTCTGCTGGGACACTGCCTGCTGTGCCTGAGGAGGAGCTGGCTCCCACTGAGTCACAGCTGCATGAGGATGAAGCCCTCAGGGCCATGCTGACCACGGCTGTGACCACGCTGAGCCCCCCGGGCCAGGGGGAGTCTGGCGAGGCCACAACAGAGGCTGGTGTGGCAGTGGAGCCCAGCTCTGCCAGCCCCTCAGCAAACCCCCTTTCTGGGAGCACTGAGGAGGAGGAGGAGGGAGCAGAGAGCAGCTCACAGCCCCCAGCTGGGCCCCAGCCCACGCTGATCCCCAGCTCTCCCAGCTGGGAAGCAGCAAGTGCCCGCGCTGTCATCCCCACTCCCCGGGCTGCGGGTGTGACCTCTGAGCTGGAAATGCCGGGAGCCCGCACAGGGAGCCCTCTGAAATCCCTGGCTCCACCAACAGCTGTGGCTGCCAAACATCCTCTTGTGGAAACTGAGGCCTCCCTTCGCCCAGAAGCGGGGACAGGTGCCACACAGCAAGAGCTGCCCACTACGGCTGGCACTGTCACCATCCCCCCTATGGACACCGTGCCACCTGACTGGGATGACACAAAACTGGGGGCCATCAGTCAGGGGGGAAGTGTGTCTCGTGAGGAGGTGACAGAGGAGCTGGGGACAACAGAGCCATCCCACACCACCCAGGAAGGTGTGGGGGAGGAAGAGGATGTGACAAGAGCGGTGCTCTCCCCGGTGTCCCCTCCACCAGCGCCTGAGCTTGCCAAGGAGAGCAACTGCACAGTGGCAGGGGAGAAGCTGCCAGCGACTTCCACAGGCAGCAGCGATGCTTTCCACACTGGGAACCTGTCAGATGCAGACACAGCTGATCTTGGCTCGCTGGAAAACATAAGTGCAGTCACAGCAGAGGAGGAGAAAAGCGTCCTTCCGTCACAGCCGGAGGCTGCTGTGGTTACAGATACCCAGCCTGAGCTCTCTCCTACTCTGGAGAGTTCATGGAAAGGTAAAACTTGCATGTTACAAACACTTATCTCTCATTTCTGGGATTTTAAGGGAACTGTGCCAGCAGCCTGTGAGCCACTGATGTCCTAAACTCCTTTAGAGGGGCGCTCAGCTCAAGAGCTCTGTGCAGAGATCTGCTGGCGCTTGGAGCAGAATCTCCTGCTGTTGTCTCCTCACCCTGTGGTGAAGCTGTGGCCAGGCTGTTCCTGTCCAGTGCTTGTCCCAACTCCTACCTGCAGGCAGAACTCCTCTGGACCGCCTGCCCCAGGCTGAGGGTGTCACCTTGCCCTGCCCATACCTCCAGACATGGCATCTTCAGCCTCATGACAGTGTTCCCACCTAGCATTTAAAATATAAAGGAAATGCTAAAAACAAAAGGCTGGTCAGGTGTTGGGCAATGACATGTTTCTAGGTTGATGAGGACTTTTTAATTGCTGGGGATCTTTATTCTTCCCTCTTCAACTGCAGATGCAAAAGGATGATTTCCCTTCACTGCATCCAAAAAAACCCCAAATTTTTGCTGTAAAAGAAAGGAAGCTAATTGCAGGCTGGTGCCGAAACCTGACTGATTAATTTCTAGATTAATTTCTAAGCACTTGACTTGTCAGCAGGCTCCCTCTCTGCTGTTTCCCAGATGTTGGGGAAACAACACTGTCTGTAAGACTTGTGCAACAGAAATAAACCCTTCAGCATGGCTGAGGCTTCAGTGGGAGCTGGTCACTAAGGGCTGGACCCGCTGCTGGCACTGTGGCTCTGGAATTGTTAGTGCATGGAGTTACATTATTTTATATTGCTGCAGCTCTGTGCTCTACTGCTGTCAGCTGTCCTGCGAGTCTGCCCTGACATGTGCTCTTGCTGTAGGTGCTGCCCAGGAGGTGACAGCAGCTGCCCAGGAGGCTGATGCTGCTGTGTCAGCTGTGACAGAGGTGCCTGGTGCCTCCCAGGGAGCAGGGGCTGCCAGCTTTCCTCAGGAGAACAGTGGGGAGGACACCCAGATGCTGACGGCTCCGAGTGCCACCGAGGTGCTGGTGGCAACTGGTGCTTCCTCCACAGAGAGCCCTGTGGATGCAGAAGGTAGGATTCTGCTTTGAGGACCCATTTCCACACAAGCTGGGTTGGTGGAGCTGGCATCAGTGCCTGGACACTCCAGTCTCAACACAACATCCTTATTTAAATGACTTTTTTTTTGCTTATTTTCTGCCTCTAAAGCTGGGCTGCATTCTGCCCATGCTGTGAGATCCACCACGGTGGAATTTGCTAGCATATGGATTTTTTTGCTCCAAATAAGTGAACTAGAGGTTAAAAAAAATGCCCCTAACTGAACAAGCCCCCTGTCTGTCCTTGCTAGCAAGCTGCCTTTAGCTTTAGACACTTAAACTTTTTATTTATGGAGGGAGGGTCCTTACTTCTGGAATCCAAGATAAATCACAGATTGCTGATGCTGAGTCCAGTGGATGGGAATATTTCATCAGGGTTACCTGGGAGCCAGTGCTGCAGGAGCCTGGCAGGCCCTTGGGTGAGGAAGCCTGCACTGGTGTTCACTTCCCCTGAGGAGTGGTGGGTTGTTCTCAGGCTGATGTAGCTCGTGCAGAAATGCTCTGAGCAGTCATGTTCATGTAGCTGCTGCCTGCTGGCTTGGTGTCACCTTGGCAGGTACGTGCTGGAGCTTGTCTTCCTGGCAGGAGTGTAGCAAGGGCTCCCTCAGCACGGGGCTGACTTTGAGCTGGAGTGATTTCTGTAGTAGAGGGGATCATTGTAGTGAAAATGCTGCTGGGTAGCTTTTTCTGGTAATTCTTGTGCTTCATGGCATCAAAAGAAAAAAGCTGTTTGCATTGTATCTCTAAGTTTAGGGTCTGTTTGTAAGGGGGATCTTGTGGCAGTTTCCACTAATTGACTCTGCTTCTGGGATTTAATGATAAATTCAACCAACTTTTATCTTTGTAATGAGCTGTTAGATCTGTCACTTGGCTCAGTTCTCAGCTGGTGTCTTGGTGCTCTGGTCCTGCAAGGGCATGGTGATGAGTAGTCCTTAAAGCAATGGAATTAAAACCTTTAAGGGCTTCCCCCTCATTAAGGGGACCCTCCTTTGCTGGCAGCCCTTGAGGAGATGGCTTCATTACAGCAGAGTCACATCTCAAAGGAAAAAAGGTTTAGTAGCTTCCTTTGAGTTAAATTTTCATTAAGGAGTTTCTAAAATATATTGTTAGGCTGAATGGTTGCTGTTTCCTGTCCTCTGTAGATCTCACCGATGGGATCCTGGTCACCAGTGAGGAGGCTGTTCCAGCCCCTGCTGGCATGGCTTCTAGCCCAGCTGGACACACAGAGGAGCCATCCAGCAGAACTGTGGTCCTGGTAACTCCAGCATCAGTGGCCTCAGTCAGGAGAACAGCTCTTCCCTCCGTCAGGAGGATCAGCACGGCCGTGACCTACGGGCTGGACCGCCTGGAGTCAGAAGGTAGCCCTGGGCCCGAGGGGCAGGTGGGCTCCTGTGGAGTGCCACACCTGCCCTGACAGCCCCCAGTGGGTCTGTTTGTCTCCCCCAGTTTGTGTTTGTCTCACACCTGTGTGCACATCTTCTGTTCCCAATAAAGTTCTTGGGCAGCCTGTCCTCTCCCAGGAGGCGCAGGAAGCAAGCAGTGAGCAGTGTCCTGGAGGGTGCCTGGAATTCCAGTGCCTCTGGTGGGTGGGGGTGGGTTTTTTCCTGGCTGGGGAGCAGCAGTGGCGTTGCTGTTGCAGCAGGGCCTGGCTCTGCACACCTGTAATGTTGGTGTGTGCTTGCCCTGCAGAGCTCTGTGCTGGGGAACACCCGCCCAGGGGTGCTGAGGTGAAGCAGGTCCTGCCCTGGAGCTGGGCTGCAGTTCTGATCTGCCTTCTGTTCAGCTCACCCACAATTTCCCTGCACCAGGAACAGAGAACTGTTCCTTGCTCTTTTTTTCCCCTGCTTGAACTGTTCTCTGCTTGCTCATCCATCCAGTTCTGTGCTCCAGAGTCTGGGCTGATACCACCTGGCAGGAATTAATCTTTCTGCCTGTTTTTGCTCCCCTTCCTTTATCTTGACCTTCTCCTGCTTTAGTATTTTACTGCAAAGGTTGGCAGCTCTCCAGGGGTGGCATTGCCAGATGGCATTTCTCCTCTGAGTAGAGGTGGGGTGCTGTAGACAACAGCTCATCAGCATCTTTTCTCTGCAGGAAGCAATAACTCTCACTCCTGTTAAGTTTAGAGGGCAGCAGAAGCTGGGAGTCTTCCCCACTGCATGTGCCAGGCTTGCTGCTGCCTTTGAAGCCTTCCCTGAGCTTTCTGGGACTCCAACTGCAGCGTCCTCCCCTTGCCAGAATGAATCTTGGATGTCTCTGGCAGGGCAAGGACGTGGTGCTGATGGGAGAGTGGCAGCAGGGGAAGGAGAGGTCGTGTGTGCAGGGAAAAGCTGATCTTTGAGGCTGGGAAATAAGGTCTCTGCTTAGCAAGAGCAGTGTGATTCAGGAGGCTAAAGTGTTTTATAGCCCTCTGGGATCTCCTTTAGAAGCCTGGGTTTCTGCATGGGAAGATAAGAGGGATTTCAGTTTCAGCTGAGTGTTGGTCTCTCTCAATTTAATGAGACCTTCTGCACTGGCATTAAAAAAGTCTTTCTGTGCCAATACAGGACTGATGCAACTTTCTTGGATTCCTGCTGCACTCTGTTTTCTCTGCTCTGGGCTCCTCTAAAGGCAAATGTGGGCTGTGGCTGGACCAGGTGCCCTCAATGATGAGACCTCGAGTGGTGATCTGGGTTTCTTGGCTCTGCAGGTGCCTGTTCCCCAGAGCACACGGGGCCCTTTGTGCTGTGTGCATTTGACAACTGGCACAGCTTTTGTGCTCTAAATCTCCTCTGCTCAGCCTGGACCTTTGTGCTGGGAGCCAGAAGGTTCCCTGGTGCTGGGGGATCACAAATCCAGATCTTGTAAAAAGGGACAATTACAATCATCATCTGGGGAAAGGCTTTCAGCCTGGGGATGGTGCTGCCCCAGTTAAGCACAAAGGAAGGGTTTTGAGCTGCAACTCTGCTCTCTTAACATCTTTTTCTGCTTAATCTCAATTGAGGGTGTATCACATCCTCATGGTAGAGTGGCATTTGGAAGCTTAGCTCCCAAAATTACAGTTCCTGGTGTTTACTCTCAGAATATCCAGATGCTGCCAGATCCAAGGTGCTTGGGGGTGCTTTCCTTTAAAGCTACCTGGAGCTCCAGCTCAGGATACTCAGGTTTTTGGGGGATGCTGTTGCAGGCACAAGATTGAGTCCCTAAAGAGGGATCTTGGCCCTTTGAGGGGAGGCTCACTGTTGGAAGAAGTGCAAGGAGCTGAGTGAGCTCTGCTGCCTTCAGCGGGGTCCTGCTGACTTGCCTCACTGAAGGCCTGGCTCATCATTAAATAGAAACCCCTGCTGCTCAGCTCCCTCTGTTTCTTGGGGACCATCTGTGCCAAACAGCCTGTGGTTAATTGCATCTGTGTGTTCACCTGCCTGGCTTGGATGCAAAACTGTTTTAAAAATCAAATTGCACAGACAAAATGAAAATATGTCTAGATGAGCTTAGCTTCCTCTCTGGTGGACTCTGGAGAGATGAGCCGGGTAACAAATATCCTCCTGCCTTGACTCTGTGGTGAGCTTGGTTCTACTTGCCCTTCCTAGTCAGAGAAATCCTATAAAGGGATTATAGGATATGGGGACAGGACACAGCAGAGGATCAGGCTTACTTGTCTGGGGGAATTGATTATTTTGTCTCTGTGCCTAGAATTTGTATGTCTCTCTAGCAAGCTGAGCACTGCAGCTTTCTCTCTAGGGCTTCTGGGTACAAAGAGCTGCTGGTGCAAGTGGCTTAGTGAGGGCCACTGTGTGAGCCTCCCAACAGCCTCCAGAAAGTGACTCTCTGGAAAGAAACCACATTGCTTTTCAATTCACTTCCTGTGCTGTAAAATCTGCCATGGTAGGTGTTGGCAGAGGTGACTGCACCCCGTGTGGCAGCATTTGGGACTTTCTGAGGTGGCAGGACCTGTGCTGTGCTCCCTCTTCTGCAAAATCCTCACAGTTTTCAGCTGAAACCTGCTGGATGGAGCACGCCAGGCTCCGGTCCTGCCTCTGTGGGTGAGGGTGAGTCTGTATGTGGCCCTGCAGGCTCCAGGCTTGGTTCTCTTGTGTGCCACCCCCCTGCCTGCACAGCGGAGAATCACAGCATGGGTTGGGATGGCAGTGACCTCCCAGACCCTCTCATTCACCTCCCACTGTCCCAGGCTGCTCCAGGCCCTCTCCAGCCTGGCCTTAGGCACTGCCAGGGATCCAGGGGCAGCCACAGCTTCTCTGGGCACCCTGTGCCAGGGCCTGCCCACCCTCCCAGGGGAGAAACCCCTTCCTGCAGTCTGATCTCCTTGCTGGGAGTGAGCTGCTCACACAGCCCAAGGGCAGGAGGGCTGCTGGCTGTGGAGGGTGCTCAGAGCTTTGATTCAAGCAGGAGCTGCTCTCCCTGTTGTGTGCTGCCAGGAGCTCTGAAAATGGGCAACTTCAAATCCAGAGGAGGAGGCCTTAACCAAGTAGCTCTTGAGTGTGGAGTGTTCCCAATTAATTAGGATGGCTCTCAGCTGGCAGATTTTGGAGCTCCATGTGCATTTGCAGCCTGCTGTGAGCTATTTTGTGTACCACAGAACAGCTTAGGTTGGAAAAGCCTTTCAGGATTGAGTCCAACCTGTCACCAAACACCTCTGTGTCAACCAGACCATGTCCAGTCTTTCCTTAAACACCTCCAGCCATGGTGACTCCTGGGCAGCCCCTTCCCATGTTTAATCATCCTTTCTGTGAAGAAATTCCTCCTGAATACTTCAGAACTTGTAGCCATTTACATAAATTTATAAAAGATGTTTCAGTTTCTCATTTCTGAGCTCTGTCACAGTACAAGGAACCTTCTTTTACTTTTTTTTTTGGGTGTGAAAGGTATTTTTCCCTGAAATTAAGGCTCTGAAGGGAATTGCTATTTGCACCTTGACTGTATGGATTAAGATCTGCTTCATTAAATCTCTACAAGCCTGTTAAAAATTTAAATTAGGATGCAGAGGTGTAAATAAAACATGCACTTAACCCAGCGTGGTTATTATAATTCCTCCCACCAGCTTTTTGGCTATCAACTAAATTGGCAAGGAACAGAAGGGTTAAAACACAGCACATGCAGAATGAATTATTAAATGGTTTTGTGCTCACTTTTCTCTTGCTTCTTGTTTATTGCTACCACTGAAATGGGAGCTGCTCTGTGTTGACCTCTATCTTCTTCACAGTAGGTGGTGGCTCATCCCTCATTCTCCTTTGTAGCAGAAAATGGTAAAAAAAGTGACAATTGTTTTGTATCAAACCCATTTTTTTTTTCCTTCTCTCTTCTGAAAGTGTTTGATACAAAGATCCACAGATTTTCTGTACAACCTTGGTCTCACTCTGCTCATGGGCAAGAATTCCTCCCTAATCTCCAATCCAACCCTGTCCTCTGTCAGGTTGAACCCAGCCCTTTTCTCCTGTCATGCACTGCTCCAAATTCCCTCTCCAGCTCTTTTAGACCCCCTTTAGCACTGGAAATGCCTCTCAAGTCCCCATGGAGCCTTCCCTTCTCCAGCATAGCACCCCCAGCTCTCTGATTTCTGGCACTGTTCTGCCTCCAGCAGGTTTGATGACATTTCTTAGTCTGACCCACCTTGGTACCTGCTCTGACCAGGCTTTGTTTGGATTTTGAGCTGTCCAAAAAAAAAAAAAGTTCACTTAAATATCACTTTAATGTTGTAACTTTCCCATGCTTATCTCTGAGTTTGGATGAAAACAACAGATAAACCCCCCACAGTTGCTATTATTAAAATGTAATTGGGCTGTGGGAGTGAAAGTTTTTAATGAGTTTCTGTTTGTTTTAACCTGAGGATTAAGCAGTTTACCCTCGTGGCTTGAGGGAGGTGGCAGTGAGGAACACTTTCTGCTGGAGTTCTTTAGCAGAGTTTTGCTCATGGGGCTTTTTTTGGGAGCTTTTTTCAGCAGGGCTGCTGCAGGAATGGGAAGAAGGACTTGGGAAGAAGCAGCAGCTCAGATTAGAACTGAGCTGAGTGGACTCAGTCAGGTTCCCTTTGGTTCCTCTTAGTCCTCACAGGTCTTGAGTTGAGACTTTGACCTTGTCCATAATAACAGACCTGCTCCCCAATTTACATCATCCCTGGTGACCCAGGCTGGGTTTTTCTACAAAATAAAGCTGAAATCAAATGTTTCCTTGAGTGTTGGGCTGAGATGAATGCTTCTGAAAAAAAAACCACCAACAGCCTTTTCCAATGGAAGTTGAATTAGTGGCTCTGCTGGTGTTTTTTTCTTTTGTGTGTGCGTGTGTTGTTTTTGTTTGGTTTGGGGTTTTTGTGTTGATTTGTTTGGTTTTTTTGTTTGNCTGTTGGGCTGAAATGAATGCTTCTGAAAAAAAACACCACCCATAGCCTTTTCCAATGAAAATTGGATTAGTGGTTCTGCTGGTGTGGTTTTTTTTGTGTGCGTGTTTTTGTTTTGTTTGGTTTGGGGTTTTTTGTGTTGATTTGTTTGGTTGGTTTTTTGTTTGTTGTTTTTTTTTTTTTTTTTGGGGGGGGG
>VXBU01005578.1:60601-86734 GCA_013400315.1 Bombycilla garrulus
GGCAGAGGTTCTGTGCCTGGCTCTGTTGCCCCACTGATGCCTGGAAAGGCTGACCTGGAAACAGAGACCAGGTAGAATAAAAGGATAAAATGGATTTACTGGAAGGATTCAGCTTAGGCAGTGCAGGAACCACTTGGGGCTATGTCCAAGTCAAACCCACAAGTGGTCACAAAAAATGGCTCCCTGGTCACCAGGCCTCAAACTTTTATAGGTTTTGGTCCATCAGCAGATTGGAGTCAATTGTCCAATTGCAGCCTCAGATTATGAAGCTCCATTCTCTTTGTTCCCTCTCTCCCTTCACTCTTGTTTACACTCTTGGGCCTAAAATTTGTCCTTGGTCCCAAGCTGCAAAGGAATTGTTTTGTCTCCTCACTCTGTGAAGAGAATCCTTCATATGAAGCCCAGAACTGCACACTAAACCAGCACAGAATCTGAAAAATATCAAAGCTGAAACCTAAGGCATCACCACCATGGCACAGCACCTTCCCCAGGAGCCCTGCTTGGTGAGAGCCCATCCACCTTCCCACCAGCTCTCTCCTTCCAGGCTCTCAAAGGCTCCTGGCAGCAGTTTGGAGCTCTTGGATGGTGACATTATGACTGATCACGTGAAGGCACCACATTAATAATAAAAGAGTTGTCCTAGAAAGGCCTTCCTGCCTTGACAGTCAGCTGTGGTCACAGAAGCCGTGCAGAAAGTTGAACCTCAGTGGGTGAAAACACTTGGCAGAGGTTTCTTAATGCCTCTCCCTCCTGTTCTGGCAAGAGATGGGAATTATCGACTCCCCCATCCCTAATCCTGTTGTTATTTACACAGCATTATTGATGTATTTACATGGTGCTGTTAGCACACAGGGGTGACCCTGCAGCACTGAACACCACATAAAATCACAGCTGGAGCTGTTGTGGGTCACAGCAATCCTCTGTGCTGTCATTTAGACATCTTTATCCACTGAGTTTGGGGTGAGGGAGGCTGAGAAGGGAAAGGACAGAGCAGGGGACAACTCCAGGTTTTGCCCTGCACCTTCTTTCCTTTTGAGTTTGTTTTGGTTTTGTTTTGCTGATGTTGGTTGTGTTTGTTTTTTTTTTTTTTCCTTTGTTTTTTGGTTTTTTTTGGTTTTTTTTTTTTTTTGTGTAACATTTGAATTCATTTTGTGCCTGTGCCTGAATCTCTCACCTTCCACTGCGAGCCTCTTGCTGCTCAGGGCGCAGCCAGCTCTTTGTCCTGTGTGCTCAGCCTGACAAATGATGGTTTCCTGGCTCTCCTGAGGAATACAAGTGTTTGCAAACATTAATGGAAAACATCTAAATATAGAAACACCATTCTTCAGCGCGGGTTTCTTCAGCTGAAAACCTCGTGTGGCTCCCGTGCCTTCAGCAAGGTTATGAACACAGTGGCTTCAGCTACAGCTTCTTTCCAGCCATCACACCCCCAAAAATTGAGTCTGAGGCTTTGACCTGCTGCGTTCCTGCTGGGTCAGGGAAATACCTCGTGAGGGAGGTGTGAGGCGTCTCATTTCTCCTGCCTCAGCCGCAGAAGTCATGCTGGATGTGTAGTTTTGTGGTGAAAAACCTCACTTTTGGAGTGATCACAAGGTGCTTTTGCCCCCCTGAAACAGCAAATCCCATCCTCTGGCTCTTACCTGTGTCACTGATGGATCCATTCACAGTCCCAGGATAAAACCATGGTGGCTGTTTCTATTAATAAAGCTGGAAACCCCCAAAACCTCTGCTTAAAATGTGTTATTTTATCTCAGACTTGTTCCTCGGGTTACCCCTACAGCTTCCCCAAGTAACAAATCACAGGACAAGAGGAAACAACCTGGAGCTGCAGCAGGGAAGGTTGAGGTTGGACATTAGGAAAGATTTCTTTAGCAAAAGGATGGTCAGGCATGCTGCCAGGCTGCCCAGTCCCCATCCCTGGAGAGATTTAAAAGGTGTGTGGATGTGGTTTAGTACTGGATTAACAGTTGGGCTCAGTAGTCCCAGAGGGCTTTTCCAACCTAAGCCATTCCATGACACACAAAAATAATTCACATTGAGCTGCAACTGCACATGAAACTCTGGATTACTTCTGAATTTGCTGGGCTTTACACCTTCACTCCTTGCTGCACTCAGTCTTTCCCAATAGTTTTCTTTCAGTCTGCTGTTGAGGCCTTTTGAAGGCCAAAAGACGCCAATTTAGGAGGGAAAACGTCGCTGTTGTAGAAAGCTTTTTGTGTGAAGCACAAACCTCCAGCTTGAGATTCAGCTGTGTGCTGCTCACTTCCATTTCCTTCTTGTAAGACTCTCAAGCCTTATGCCCAGCCTGCCCACGGCTGCCTGTTGTGCCTCTGCTCCTGAAATCCCACACGGGTGAAGTTTGTGGGGTTTTTTGGTTTTGGTTTTTTNACTTTTTTGGAAGTGCAGCTTCTTCCCTGTGACCACCAAGTGGTGCTCTGCGCTGCACCTTGCAGCAAGGCAAGCTGTTGGGGTTAAAAAGCTGTTTTCAGATGCACGAATGAGCTGGAGAGGAGAGAGGAACGAGCTGAGAGCCTTTTCCTTCCCCCTTGCAGCAGGAGCTCATTATTCACAGCTTTCTGCTGCCCTGATTGATGAAGCTTGGTGATGATCAGCTGTGATAAGTAGTCTCAGCACTTTCAATTTGGGTGTTCAGCTCGGCTGCCTGCGAGGCTTTGGAGACAAGGAGATGGCTATCTGTGCCCTCAGCACTCCATCCTGGCAGGTGTGTGTCCTTTGGGTTGCTAAAAATCACAAGAAGCTTCTCAAACCCTTGTCCCAGAGTAGTTTTTCAGAGATAAAAATCTGATGCCTGTTCTCTCTTGGCTGGTTTTTCCACCCCTTCTGGGGAAAAGCTCTGTTCATGTTCCTCTCCTCTGCTGTTCTGGCTGCTCAGTGTCTGCTGTTAAGTTTTGGGGTTGTTTTTAGCTGGGTTGCTCTCAGCAGGGGGAAAAAACCTACATTAACTTGTCTTCGCAGGTTTCCTGTGAGCACTCTCCAGGTGCCACTCTCAGCTTTGCAGTTGTGTGTTTTGTATGAAAACATGCAATTTTGACAGAGAAAATTCTGATTTGGATTCTGAATGACGGGCGCATTATAATACAGAAACCACCTACAAAACGCAATGGGAATTTAAGGGGCCAACTCCATCCCTGTGAGCTCCATTAGGTGCTCTGTGTGGTGTCTTTGAGGCAGGAATGATCTTTCCAGGTACCAAAAGCTCTGCTCGAGCAGGATGATGCAGCTAAATCCCAGCAGCAGCTCATTTGTATGGAATACAGGACTAGAACTGAGAGGCAGGGACTGGGGTTGTCTTGTCTGGTGAGCTGAGGAAAACGTGCCGTGTGTGGAAGCAAATCCTTGAATTACAGGGGAAGGAGGTGCCTTGGGGCAGCACAGGGGATCAGAGGGTTTATAACATGCACTAATTTCTCATATTCTCACTTTCTCATCTCGTATGATATTCCAGTCTGTGGAGGCCATTTAATCCCGGCTGCATTGCCGCCAACCTATGTGAGGTACAACTACAGCAGAAATAAAGGCATGTTTGGGTAAAAAAGGGTGATTTTTAGCTTTTTGGACTGTTGGTTTGTGGTGGTGGGCTCTCCCAGTCTGACTACACCAGGAGGGAATTTTTTTACAGGGTTGAGCAGAGTTGGTGTAAATTAGATAAAAGTGTGTTTCAATTCTCAGCCTTGAAAAACTAACTGTGAGAAATTCAGAGCATGCCATTGTTCCAGATATCATCTTTCCCTGGTGGGTGGCTCCATCAGGAGCTATTAAATAGCTCCAGTGCAAATTCTGGCATAGGACGTCCCTGAGACTTTGGTAACTCTAACTTGGGAAAAGAAACTGTGGGAAGACTGGCTCTGTCTTGCCCTGCTCTGGACTTCCTTCAGCATCTGCAGCCAGTTGTGGCTGGAAATAGGATGTGGACAGAAAAAACCCTTGGTTTGTTCCAGTACAGTGGTTCCTGTGTTGCCATTTTAGATTCCAGTAATGAAATATGGCTTAAATGTTTATTTTTCTGTATGTTAACAGTGCAGACAGTTTTGGAATAAATGGGTGTCTGGTGTATTAGAGAATTCATGCAATCACAGAATGAGTTTGGTTGAAAGGGACCTTAAAGATCTTGTTTCACGCCCCCTTCCATGGGTAGGGAGAGCTTGCACTAAATTCGCAGGAATTTCCTCAAAGCCACGTTTATCAGCTCTCCTGGGAAGTGTTGGCTGTGCTGCCTTCTTTCCAGCACTTTCCACGGCCAGGTGGGATGGGGCTTGGAGCAGCCTGATCTTGAAAGCAGTGCCCTTTCTGGAGCTGGGAAAGGCTCAGTAAGAGTTAAACACAGAGCCAGCTCTTTGCTGCCTCCAAGACTGGAAATCAGGAAAGAGCTCTCATTGAGCAGTAATTAGTTAAGCAGGCAGCTCTGGAGTTACAGGTGCCCAGGTGCTGGTACACCTGCACGTCCTTGTTTGCACTCTGCTGCGAGGAAGCAAAACAATACTGGATTTTCCACTAATTGGAGAGTCTGAGACAACTCAGACAACTCTCCTTCTTCCCCAGCAGCTTCCAGTGGTGCTGAGCTCCTCCAAATGAGCCCCTGTGGGTGTCTTTCCTGTCAGAGAGCAGGCACAAGTTTGTTCACAAGCTTTGGAGGAGCTCAGCCTGGTGCTCACCTAGAAGGATCTGTGAACCTGCTGCCTGGTGGGATGTTTCCTGATGTTTCTTTTCTGTCTCCCTGGCCAGAGGGTGAGGAAGAGGAAGAGGATGAAGAGGAGGAGGAGGAAGAAGAAGAGGAGGAAGAGGAAGACGAGGAGGACAAAGACTTGGACCTGATGGATGAAAGCATGGAGGGTGACACAGAGCTGCCAGGCTTCACACTTCCAGGAGAGACCTCCCAGGAGCCCCTGGCTGGCCTGGAAAACCCTGTGGCTCAGCTGGCTGGGGTGTCCTACCAGGTTCCTGACACCATTGAGTGGGAGCAGCAGAACCAGGGTCTGGGTAAGAGGAAAGCCCCTTCTTCTTTCCCCTTCCCATCCCCTGCTCTTCACTCTGCCTGAGACAGTCCCTCCTGCCAGTCCTGGGCTGGCTCTCAAGCCAAACACCAAGCAGGTTCATTCATGAGGAAAGGCAGTTCACCAGTGACAGCTGGTGAAACTGGGATGTGTCCCAGGCAGCGTGGCCTGACTTGTCCTTTTGGGGAAAATATGGAAACTCCAAACCTGCTCCTTTGTTCCCAGGGCTTAGTGTTGTCTTGCTCCAAGGCTGGACAAAAAAAACTTCTCAGGTGAGATTGCTGTGGAAATTTCAGTTCCTTTTGCCCAAGATGGGTTGGTGCAGGGATATTTGTCCTGTGGGGACAAAGGAGTTGGGTATTTGCTCACCAGCCCGTTTGCTACTTCAGCAGAATTTGTCTGAGTTCCACTTTTCTGCCAGTGCAGCCTTGGGAACTGTGCTGGAGTGTGAAGACAAACCTGCCAAGCCTCTGTAAAGCTTTGTACAATTTATTCCTGCTGTACATATGGGCCCTGTGTTTAACAACTGGACTGACTTACTCCACCCAGGAGTCAGTGTTTGTATGTGTGGTGCAGGTCACAGCTGGTGTGGCACAAGGGAGATCTTACAAAGGAGTTTGTCCAGCTTGGCAAAAGGCTCTGGAATAATTTCTCAGCATACTCAATTCCCAACCAAGCCTGGTCAAACGCAGTGGAAACATTTCAGGTGAATTTGTGGGAGCTGAACCACATCTAGACAGGTCTTTATGTCTGAACTATTAGAGTTAGCTGTTCGGAGAAGCTCATCAAATAAAAAAACCCAAAGTCTTTTCACATAAATACTATGATCACCATGTGATATCTATGTGATTTCTGTCGCATGTATCTGTGTGATTTCTCTCACTTCCCCTGGATGCATAATTCTGATTTAACCTGGAGATTCTCCTTTGTGTTGCTGTTTCCAGCCTGCTTTAGTGGTGTTGGCTTCCTTAATTGAATCAAAGATTGTGTTCCAAGAGCTGTGTGGGAGGGTTGATTTCCAAACCTCTGTGGGAGGCTTGGCCTTTGAGGGGAGATTGAGTTTGCAGCAGGACTGATCCCTCCGTGTCACACTAAATCCTGCCTGAAAGCACCGTGTTGGGTGCTGCCTGTGGCAGGGCTGGCTCTCATGTCCTGCTGTCCCTCCAGGCTGCACAGGAGCTGTGGGAGGGGGATAATTCTGAGTCCTTAAAGGTTTTTGGCAAGCTGGGTGAAAGAGGAGTGTGGTGCTGCTGTGTATGACAATGTTTGCCATGAACTTCGGGGTTACAGAGGAGGTTGTGTGTCAGACACAGCTCAGCTCATGGTTTGTGCAGGTCTGGGCTGGAGTCACGGCTGCATTTCCAGGTGCTGGAGGAAGAGGCTCAGGGTAGGAGCTGTGTATCTGGTACAGCAGGCAGGTGAGAAAGCAGTGACCAGGAGCAGGTTCCTCAGACCCTGGAAAGAGCATCTTTCCAAAAGTTTCAGGCAACGAATGAGCAGATTAAGTGTAAAAGGCAGGATTCTTCTCCCCAGCTTATGTTTCATTGACTTCCATGCACATTGGAGGAGCCCCTGTGAGGTGTGAGTTGGGTCAGCATCAGAGTGATGGGTCTGAGCTCCTGAGGACTGGGCAGACAAAGGTTTTGATGTTCTCTGGAAGTCACCAGATCCAAGTGGTTTGGATTGCTTTTTGTTTTTAGGCTGCTGCAGTCAGTGCAAATACCATGAGGGAGAGGATGAGGCTGTGGCTGAGCTGAGTTCACTTTTGGGAGTTAGATGGGACTTTTGTGCGGTGCTGTGCTGGCAAAAAAAGAGGGGACACAGCGGGGTCAGCCTCTCTGCTTGTGACTCACCCCTCTGAGTCCAGCAGGCAGACTCTTACATAAAAAGTCATTTGTTCTTTTCCAGTCCAGGTGACCTCAGTGGCTCTGGGACACTGCTCCTTCCCCATCTGCAGTGTGCTGGTGCTCAGCAGCACTCCTAAGAGAAAGGGGAATTATTTATGTTTTAGAGGCACAAAGAAAATGGAACTAGGTGAGGAGATGGGAGCTAATGATGTTTAAGATCCCTTCCAACCCAAGCTATTCCATGATTCTGTGAAAACCAAGGGCTTGCATGAGCTCCCACTGACAACCTAAGGCCATGGAAGGAGCTGAACCCAGGGGATGAGGGAGCTGATTTCCTGGGAGTCAGTGGGGAATGGGAGATGCTTCTGCAGGAGTGTAAACCTTCCCCTCTCCGGTTTGTGCCAGGTGAGAATTTCTGCCCTGGCTCCCAGCTCTGGATTTGTGGGCTCACCTCAGGCTCCCTCTGTGTCCACACCTGGTCCTGGCTGTGCTTCTTTATGGAGTGCATTTGAGAGAACAGGAAAAGTGGAAAAAGCACACAGCTGGTGTTGGTAGGAGGTGGGTTGTTCAGAACAGAAGAAATCCCCCAAATCTGGCAGGAAGCTGGAGGAGCTGCTCCCACTGCTCTGCTGGAGCACCTGCACAGACCAGACTCACTGGGAAAGACTTGTTAAGCTTTAGATCTGCTGGATGGGTGCACAAGTTATTTTCCTTTGAGACTTTCTCTCTAGGTGATTTTCATCTGTGAAAATTCAGTTCTTTTAATTTGGGGACTGCTTTGTAACTGCTGGACATCCCCAGAAGAGCCCCGTGTGTCTCTTCCTTCCCTAAACAGTGCTGAGGTGTGAAGAATTTCCCTTATTGTGTAAATGAAGCAGGGTTTGGAAAGGGAAGTTGTTCTACTTCCCCTGGGATACAGCACTGGAAAGGGAGACCTGAAGGAAGGTGACATTACCCAACACAGAACAGGGTGAGGGGACAACATCCAAACACCAAATTTTACAGTTGGCGTTTTGCATTTTTAAAATACTTTTCACACGCATCTTCCTCCTGGGGATGTTTCTGTCCTCCAGCCTTCAGAATTCTGACATTCAACACTAAAATCTACAGTGCAGAAGAGCCCAGAAGTGTTGGAAAAGCTGTTCTCAGGTCAGTTATTATCGAGTTTGCTTGTTCAGATGGCTGACATGCTGCAAATCCCCGGAGAACAAGGAACTTGATCCACAAAAAGCTTGGCAGAGCAAGAGACAGTTTGGATTTTTGTAGTGGTCAATGAGGAGGCGCTGGAGGAGCAGAATCATTAAAAATGTCAGTTCTGGGCAGTCAGATGGTCCTACATTAACTCCAGCTGAGCAAAAGCCATTTGTAAGTGCCAGTAACGAGGCTGACAGTTTTACAGCCCATCAACTGCCTCTCTACCCAGCAATATCTAGACAAAGAGTAAAGCAGAAAATGAGACAATCTGTGCATTTATAAAATAGGATTTGACCCTCCAAAAGCCGTCCTGGCAGCCTGCAGCTCTAGGGAAGCAAGATCTGGATGTGATTTCGGATCTGGTTTGGTGTCCTGTTCGAGTGCTTTGCTTTCAGAGGTTGCCAGTGAAGGACAGAGCAGCACTTTTGGACCTCTCTGGGGTGTCTGTGAGGTGACTTTGGTGTCTCTATACTTGTTTCTTCATTTGTCTGTAGGTGGTGTGTGGCAGGCAAACACAAAAATGTTTTCTCCAGAAGTGCCTGGAGAGTGTCAGAGGAGCACAAAGACCGGGTGTATAACTTGAATTTTAAGGGAATGAATAAAAATACCTGATTTTCCTCTGCTCCCTCTTTTGTGCTGCATTACCAGGAGCACTGCAGTTGGTTGAGGTGGGTTCAAACCTAGGAGCAGTTTCAGGTCCTTTAGTTATTCCTCGTGCCCCTTAGAGCAGGTTGTCTTTGCTGTGCAACTCCAAGGACATCAAACCCCTCTGCTTCTGTTGGTGGTGGCTTCTTCTCCCAGTTCTCAGGAGTGTTTATTCTCTCCGTTCTGTGAGAATTCTTAATTTAACAAGAATGAGCCAAAAGGAAAATGGCCTCAGATTCCCAAGCTATTTCCTGATGCTTGCCTGCCATCCACATCCCAAGGTGAATAACTCCTGCTGTCCACAGTAGGTAACAGCAGGAGATCTAGGGCAGCTTACTAAGCCTTTAATTTGGGCCATGCAGTACTTTTCTTTGTGCATTGAAAATGTATGGAGTCGGCATTTTATTCTTTCTCTATTTAGGGGCCACTTGATGTAGTTTTTGTATGTTAGCTAAAGTGGTTTTGTACCTGTAGTTCTATATTACATCTGAATTTACTCTCTGTGGTGGCTTGTATGTATGCTAGGTACTATTTTTTATTCTCCTTTTGAACTTAAATCCATTTTTATCCAGGTCTGCCTTTCTTTAGCTGACCCATTGGTGTGTTCTTTGCATCCACCTGTTCATGGCAATAAAAACATTACAGGCTTTTAGCTTGTGAGGAATCACCTGAGTTGCCTGGTTCCACAGCATTTGTTTTTGATTTCCATCTGCCCGTGGAGGAATTGTACACAGGGGAGTTGGGACCATCTCTGGGAATAGGATTTAGAGATTAAAAAAAAACCATAAAAACAAACCCAAAAAACCAACAGCAATTTAGGGAGAAGTTATGAAGCATGACAATATAATTCTCGACATGTAGTTTCTAAAATATAAAACCATGCCTGTGTTTCATGTACTTCTGTGGGTAGGACATTAGTTCTTACCGTAATGGAAGGTCGTATAACTCTCTCAGGTGATGACAAGGCACTTGCATAATAAACACATTTTTTGTAACGTGATTTTTTTTATTTTTTTATATATAATGGATAAAAAATATTTGCAGCTCTGAGCAGCTACTTACAGATAAAATAGCTCTCGCTGTATTGCAGATCTGTGGTCACAAATTACACTGCATAAACCATGTAACAGATGCCTCTGGTTAATGGTGGTGAGGCAGAGGAGCAGAAGGACACTAGTGGAAGATGATGAATGCTCGAAATGTCATTTTTACAGGAAGATAGGATTAATGCTTTTATGGGCAAAAATAACCAGCATTAGGAAGGCAGGAGCTGAGACTCAGAAATTAGTAATATGTTCTTTAATTGCTGCCCCAAATGGATCTATTTTAAGTACTCTTACAGCTCATGGCATTGGAACATCAGAGCGCCTTTTAATCTTTAATGCATTTATCTCCTTCATCACCCTGGAAAGGCTCATCTGTGTTTTGAAGGTGCTGAGCAAAACCACAGAGAGGCCCAGTGACCCCTCTGGTTTCATGAGGGAACCTCTGGCAGAGTGGGGATTGGAAGGAGGGGAATGAAATCAGTGCTTGGGCGTTGCCTTTCCCTTCTGGAGGCAGGACGTGCACACCTGCATCTCTCCCTGGGATGGACCAAAGCATCACTCAGAGACTCACCATCCATAGGAATCCCAGGTGGGAGAGGCTGGCAGGAACCAGGATGAGGAACATAACCAGCAAAATTTCCTTTCCCATGTATTCCAGGTGCAGCTGCCTGCAGCAATCCTGCCCTCTGTGGCCTTGTCCCATCACGGGTATTTGTGGGAGTGTTGTGGCACCAGGCACTGGCCGTGCAAGGTCTGGGTTCCAGATGGCTGCAGACAGAAATGAGCAGTCTCAGGAGCAGAGATGATTATTTTTCCTGTCTTTCTGGGTGCTCCAAATAATTTATACAGTTCCATATGTTCCTTGCTAGCTCCCCTTCCCTCTCCCAGCAGCCGTGGAGCTCCCACCATCAATCTGTGCCTAACTCAGGTTTCTGTCCCTCATGAGGAATGTGCACTCCCTTTGGAACTGCTTCTTTTTTACCTGAGAGATTGTTTGTGGTTGCATCTGAATCCTGGAGCAGACCCATATTTAATCAGGTTTGTCTTGTCAGAGGGAATTCTGCATCCTATCTGTGAGCAGTGATGATCCTCTCTGCCAGCTCGGGGTGACATTCACTGTTGTAACAACAGAGCAGCTCCCAGGAGGGGACAATTCACATCACAGATGGCTTTTGCTCCTCGTCAGCTCTAACTCCAAGGTGTTCTGGGGAGTGTGTCTATCTCATATTCTTCTTTCTTCAACCTGCTGGCTCCCTGCACAGCCCTGTGCTGGGCTCTTGGTCAGTGGGACCTTCCAGGAGACGCAAAACTTGGACAAGTCTGAGCCCTGCGGTCCTGACCTGCCCCCCTTTGTGCTCCTCCCTTTGTCCATCCAGCACAAGACCCCTGTGCCCTTGGGAACGAGGCCAGTGTGTTTCAGAGGGAGGACAAGGAACAGTGTGACTGCTCTGTGGACTGGGATGAGGAGATTCCAACCCCTGAGGAGTTGGAGCCTCGTCCTTCCTCTTGGAAGCACCTCAGCTCTTGTCCTCAAAGCAGAAATCAAGGCCAAGGGAAAGAAATAGAGATGAGGGAAATGGTTGAGTCCCCATCCCTGGAGGGATTTGAAAGCTGTGTGGATGTGGCACTTGGGGACATGGGTCAGTGGTGGCCTCGGCAGTGCTGGGGGAACGGTTGGTCTTGGTCTTTGAGGGGCTTTTCAAGCTAAACAGTCCTGTGATCTTGTGAGTAAATCAGAATATTGGAGGGTGTCTTGGTGATTCCCAGCTCAGCTGTCAGAAACTGATGACACAAAGCTGTTGCTCACGATAATCAGGCTGATATTTTACCCTGACGTTTTTGTTTGAGTCAGGGAAACAGCAGCACTAAAACATCCCTGGATACATTACTTTGAAACACCAGCCCTTCCACAATGTTTATGCATCCCGTTAAACCTGTGTCAGAGGAAGACTAAACCCATTTTTTACCAGCCCTTAAGTGCTGCCTGCAGGGGCTGGGGGAGGATTTAGAGGCATTTTCTCAGTTTTGGCTCTGCTTTCCCTCTCTTTGCCCATGGAGAAGATGGAACCCCAGCAGACAAAGTGTTAAACTGAAGTTATTGGCTTTTGCAGGGAGGAGTGAAGAGATCCTGTCCATCCATGGCATTTCTGCTTCTTTTTCTTCAGTTTGGACAGAGTTGGCATGAAGGCATGGAGAAATCATCTGCCAGGGTGTGGGAGGAGGGACAGAATTTTGGTTACCATGGCTGGCATGGCTGGTGTGAGAGGTGCCAGTGACTGGGGAAGGTTTCTGATGGATGCTTGGATGAATCCAAGTCTGCTGCCAATCCTGCCTGCCCTAATCCCACTCCCCTGCTAGGCAAGAATTCCCTGAAATGCCTGCAAGGAGGATTCAGCAGCTTCTCTGGTGGAAACACCTGTGGAAGACTCCCCTGCACAGCTCAGGTAGGGGAGTCTTGGGTGATGTCTGTGTGCAGAGAGCATTGGGGAAGCTTTCCTGAGGGAAACACTTCACCGAAAGTTGTCAAGCTTTGGAACAGGCTGCCCAGGGAAATGATTGTGTCACCACCAGCCCTGGAAATGTCCATTAAACTTGTGGATATGGTTTCGATGGAAATGGTGCTTGGTGTTGTGTTGGTGGTTGGACTTGATGATCTTTGTCATCTTTTCCAGCATTAATGATTCGATGGAATTCTCCCTCCTTGGCTTGCTGGGCAGCACAGAAGGGCAGCTACAGCAGCTCCTGGGCTTTCCCAGCACAGGAAGACTCCTGAAAGGCTTTCTGCTGCACCTCCAACTGCTCCTGTCAGCCCAAGAAAGCAAAGTTGGAAAACTCAGGCACGTGTCTGAGCGGTTGTGACCTTCCCCATCTGTCTGCCTCCATCCATCTGTTTGACACATCCTTTAAAGTTAGGATGTGTCTACCTTGGAGCATGACTTTGCATTTGCTGCTCCAGGTAATTTATCTTGGGTTTTTTTGCCTGGATCCAAGGATGGGGTCCATTAGCCTGCGCAGAGCTCCGTGCTCCGAGGGCCGGGCTGCATCTGCTGCCCAAGCACCATCTGGGTTCCTGCACAGCACAGGGAGGCAGGAATCCTTCTGGGCTGTCAGCTGCCTTGGATTGCCTGTCAGCCCCACTGCAATGTAAATCACAGTGTCTTTGCTCTCTCATTAATCTGCAGTAATCCTCGTCCTTTCCCATCCCTGCAGTTTCAGTGTGCACACGTGTCACTGCTCAGTGTGCTTTGCCTCTTCTCCCACCCTTCAGTTTCTACAGGTCAGAAAACTTGGCTGCATTTGGACAGAGGAGCTGGTTTTGAGCCCCTCTCTCCCTTTGGATTTCAGTCACTTAGCTTGATTGAAGAGCACGGGCAGGGCTGTGCCTTCCCTGGGTGAGGGTTACTCATTTTTCCTCTGTCTGCCTGTCTGGGTGGCCTTTGCCATGTAAACAGAGGCTTGTCCTTATGTTGGAGAAACCTCATTTATTTTCTAATAGTGATCTATGCTGCAGTGCAAAAATCTGTCTGTTTTCATGGTATTAGAAAATGGAGAGAGGGGAATGTGAAGGTTCATCAGCCTTGAATTGCCTTTGTCCTTCAGGGGATTTATGTCAGAGGCTGATCCTTGGGGTTAAAATGTTGGCCTTGTGGCAGAGCTGGTGAGAAAAAAACGGAGGAAAAGAGCTTTTTGCAACAAGTAGCAGGGAGAGAGAGGGTAATTTATTGAGAGGGTAGTTTTAAAATGCTCCTTCCTCATGAGAATGTAGATGCACTTTCTGCTTGGACAGTGCAAACCACAAATGACTGATGTTAAACCTCTCTCCTCTGTGGTGCTCACTCAGATTAAGACCCCTTGAGAATCAAAGGAGATGCAAGTTATTTCCTGGAAGGATGTTCTCTAAATAAACAAACAAATAAATATATTATATATATATATATATGTGTAGAAGTTCTACTCTGCCTGAGAGTGACTTAGGAACATATATTGGAAATAAGCAATTCTGACAATAAAATAATTACCTCAAACCTCCAGCAGTTGTTGTTTTGCAAAGATGCTGAGTATCAACATTAATCACAGGGAGGGGTCGATATGGTGAGAATTGCTGAAGGCTTTTGCTTTCTTTTTCCTTTTCCCCCTTTGTTTTTGAGTAATTCTAATCACAGCCTCATCCCTGTAATAAAGGGTTTCAGCCAGGCTGCTCCCTGATAGCCTCTCATTTATTTTCATATACCAGCAGCACCATCTGTGCTTGAGGCTTTGTTAATGTGAAGTGAGGCCAAGAGTTTCTCCAGTCTGGATCCTTTTCCAGGCTGTTTTTCCCAAATCCCCCTTTCCCCTCTGACCACTCAGGCAGCGTTTCCCACTCAGGAGTGTGGATGGACTGGTTCTGCAGGAGTGGCTGCTCAACCTTCTGTTTCTTGTCCCCAGGGGACCCCGTTTTGTTCAGCAGTGTCACATGCTGTGCTGCTGTCACTGTCCCCCTAAGCTGCTGTTGCGCCCCTCAGACCAGCTCAGGGGTGCCCATGCCAAGGTGATCCAGAGGAACGTGGCCCAGGAAGGCACCCCTGGCATCTTGGTGACCCTCCTGTGCTTTTGCTGTGTGTGCCAGTGATTCCAGCAGAGGATTTCCAAGACTCCTCAATGGCTTTGGTTTGGCACTGAGGAGAGATCTCAGTGTCTGCCCTTCCAGTCCCTGTTTCTTCCTGTGAGTGAGGGAGTTGCTTTGTCCTGCTCAGTCCTGACTTTCCTTACTCACCCATAAGCAAATTCAGGAAAATTATAAGATAGTGTTCAGTATAAATATCTTGTCATGAAAATAACTTCCTTGTGGCTTTTGTAATTTTCTGTATCTGTTGGGACTGGTTAAAAACTGTCTTTTTTGATTTTTTTTGTTTCAGGGAGTGTTGGGTAGAGGGTTAAGTATCGTGTTAGGCCTGGTGAGCATCCTGAGGGAAGCAGGGCTGTGTGGTTAGATGTGCCCTCCCACAGCCAGAACATCTTCCTGTGGGTGCTGTTTCACCTCTTCAGTCACAGTTTGCAGTGACTCTGAGGTGAGTCAGCCGTGCTCCAGTACAGTTGGATGGACTTTTCCAACCTGAACGATCCTGTGATTCTTGAATTGCGGTCTGGAGCAGGAGAGGCAGGGAGTTAATTTAGCTTTTGGTAGACAGAGGCAGCCAGGAGCATGTTTTGCTAAGGCGCAGGTGTTAATGGAGCAGAAAAGTCAGAATCTGGCAAACTCAGCATTGTTCTGGTGAATGCTCTGGTCCCACAGCCTTGGGGCTGCAGAGGGATCTGGGTTTTTGTTGGGACCATGAACCATTGTGCCTCGGGTTAGCGGGGCTGCATCACTGCCCCTTGGGGCCGATTTCAGCCTTTGCATGCTCAGCTCAGAGCAAGAGCCACACTGGTTGTTTGGGCCGGGTTTAATGTCTCAAACTGTGCCAGATCAGCCCTGCCTGGCTGCAGGCGGGCTCTGACAGCACCAGAGACAGAAATTCCTCTGGGACGGGGCAGGGCTTGGGGTGCAGCCCCATCACTCCCTCCAAAGGCACTGCAGGGGATTCTGTCCCCAGGGATGTCCCTGGAGCTGTGACTGCAGCTGGTGGCAGCTCCTGGGGCAGTGCACGGACATGGCCTGGCACAGACAGTGGGACTTGATGGTCTGAGAGGTCTTTCGCAGCCCCGATGGTTCTGTGGGATGCTGCAGCACCGTCCCTCCAAAGCAGAGCGGGCAACCCCGAGCTGGAGTCACCTGCAGGAGGAAAAGCACACTCAGTACTAATTGACAGCAGCAGTAATTGGTTATTAGGGTTTGGTTAGTCACTACTGTGTGGGCTCTGAAGATGAGTATGAGGGTTTAAAGAACAGTGGGGCTTGCCATTTTTTTAACAGAATCTGAATGTGCTTCAAGCTCCTGCCAGCAGTTCCCGTGGATATATTACAAAGTGTGGGTGGGCAGGAGAGTTCCCCTGTCCTCATCTCCCTGGGATGAGCCAGGAGAGCTCTGCAGCTCCCTGGGCTGCTCCTGAGGGCGCTGGAGTCCCCTCTGATGGCCTGACAGCTCAGGTGTTCCCCTCCTCTGCTCTTCACTGCATAGAAGTTAGGTTGGATATTATGAAAAAATTCTTCAGCCAAGGTGTTGTCCAGCACTGGCACAGGCTGCCCAGGGGAAGGGGATTTAAAAGACCTGTGGCACTTGGGGACATGGGTTAGGGGTGACTTTGGCCGTGCTGGGAGAATGGACTTGATGATCTTTGATGGCTTTTCCAATCTAAACGATTCTACAGTTCTGTGATTCTAAAAGCGGATTTCACTAACAGGGTTTCCAGGTGATGAGTGTTGGACCCATCCTGCCCTGTCCCCAGCCCTGAGCATGGATGCAGAGATGTTTCCCATCTAAGATGTTCCCTACAGTCCCTCTAAGCTTGGGATGGGTGGGTGTTAATGCTCAGGGTGAATACACAGGTGAAAACAGGGCTTATTCATGCCTGGGTAAGTAGGAAAGCTTAGATACTGTTTCTGAAATCCTGGAGAAAATCCTAGGGACAGTCAAGGTCCAGGGGGAAATTTAGGCTGAGAGTTGTTTTATTGTTAGTCCTGTAACCACAAGAGAGTGAATTTGAATGGCAAACTGGGGCCTCTTGGCAAAGAGTAGAAATTAAAGCAAAGCCTCTGTTCCAAATCCTTGTGAGAGGAACGGGAGGATGATAGAGTAGGAGCACTGGCCTGGAGGGATATGGGGGGATAAAGGAACAGAGAGAAAAATAACAACCAGCATTTCAATTCTGAGCACTCTGTGCCATTCTGCCCCCCTGTGCATCTGGAAAGGGATCAAGCAGAGATGGAAAGGGTATGAGGAAAAAGGAGGATAACCAAAAGGATAAATTAACGTGGCTAACCAGAGGATAAATGGGATCCTGTGCAAGGAATGACTGCAGAGATCTTGTCCAGAGCCCCTAAGCCAACCTGACCTTTGGTCTGGCCCAAACTGCCTCATCTGATTACAGCCAGTGTTGCTTTTTCATGAGAGTCCTTGAGCAAATCACTTCCCCACGCTGTGCCTGAGTCCTGGTGTTCACAGATCAAATTCCAATGCTCTGAATGAGTGGGGGCTCATTCTTTTAGATTCTTCTGGGCAGATACTGACTCTTCTTTGCGTGTTTGTAGAGCATTTATCATGTGTGGGTGTGATCTCTGGTGGCCTTTCAGCTCTCACAGTAATAGAAATTAATGACAAGAACTTCAGTCTGTTCCTCCTGTATTACATTTTGCTCATTAAATGTTCACAGTTGCTGGGACAAAAATATGTATTGAAGCCTGCTAAAGTGGAAGGTCGTGACTCCTGGATCAGCAGTTGTTTGGTGCAGTCAGGAGATTAAAAAGGGAAGTATCAGCTCTGTGTTTTCCTTTCTCTGAGGGAGATCCTCAGCTCAGCTGATCCAGTACAACCAGCTTTATAATTCCTTCCCTTTCCACGAGGTTCCCCCTACAGCCCTTAACCACGTGCCAGGAACAGAAAACCCAAAAAATGTCTGGTTTTGCAGACTGGCAGGGAGCTGAGACTCAGGAAGGGAAGGGACCTTCCAAAGCACTTTCAGCATCTTTCAAGTTCACAGGGCTTCACATAAAAAATTTTTATACTGAAATCAGAGATGTGACCTTGTCAATAATTTAACTGAGGGACCAAAGAAAGGCAGCTGAGTGCAGAGTTCAGTGACAGTCTGTGTCATCCCCTTCCCTGGATGAGGTCTTTGCATGTTTTATTTTGTGGTCAGGCTGTTGCTGTTGGACTGAGTTAATTTCCCCCTTGCACGATCTTATCTCAGGTCTTCAAGGCAGAAAAGCTGGTGCAGTAGCACAGAAAGTCATGGCATTTCCAGCAAGGCACCAGTTTGCTTTGCTCAGCTTCCCAGGGTCTTGTTTGCTGTTTCCAGACATCAAATGGAATTTTTCCTGAATGCATAAATGGCTTTTTGATCCCCAAAGCTGGTTATGGGTCCAACAGCTCACATGGAAATGTGTAGGTTGTTGCTCCTTTGGTTTTGTAGATCTGTTTATCTCTTTGAAATGGGCTTTAAAAATGAGACTTCAGCTCCTGTTTCCCTTTGGGTTCAAATAAATGTGGCCAAATAGCATTTCTCAGTCTGGATTGATGAATCAGGACATTGTGATGAATTGCTTTGAGTCAACAGTTCTTTGGGTCTGTCAGTCCAACCTGTACCTAGGCTGGATCAGTTATTGCCCAAATCTGTCAACTGATTCACAATATTATAGGCTAAGGCCAGTAAACTACTTCTCATGTTTAGGACTAAATTTCAGAAGTGCTCTGCAGTTTCATTGTTTTCTGTCCCTACAAAGAATTTCAGATTTCTGGTGGCCCGTAGAGGTTTTGTTTGTGCTGTGGAAAAGGCAGCTTTCCCCCGGGAATTCCCTGTGCAGAATATTTGAAGTTAAAAACAAAACAAAACTGCAGCTACTTCTTTAGAGGACTAAGGGGAGATTTTGACAACCCCAACCTCTTCCCTTACTGATATTTGTAAGTCTTACAGCTAAGGTGAGAGCAGTTCATTGTGAATCATAGATCTCATCTTGTTTCAACCTGCTGCCATGGGCAGGGCCACCTTCTATTAGACCAGGTTGCTCCAAGCCCCATCCAAGCTGGATTTGAACATCCCAGGAGAGGGGCAGCCACAGCTTCCCTGGGCGAGCTCTACCAGTGCCTCACCACCCTCAGCATCAAGAATTTTGTCCTGACTTCTGATCTAAATATCTTCTCCTTTAAAACCACAGTGCAATCAGGCCACTACAAAATAAGAGTTTAAAAAGTGTCCTCTGCTTATTTCTTCCTCATGGTTTGTCAGTGACTTCTTTCTGTGTCTCTCTCTGCAGCTTCCTAGAGGGCTGAGACCACCCTGGTCACGCCAGCAGGAAATTTTCTGGCCCATTTGGTGGTCTTTGGAGAGCAAGTGGCCCTCAGCACTTAGATCATAAACACTTGCTGCTACTTTGAAAGCAGATTGATCTCTGAGGCTTTATCCAAATAATGCTGTGAAGGTTCTCTTGCATCAAATTGTTTCTTCATTATTTGAACAGATGATGGCAGCAAAATCAGGAGTTCACTCAGAGATACTCAAAATATCTTCTTAGAGCCACATCATATCACTGTCCTAATCAGAGAGTGGGCTCCCACCTGTTCCAATCGGGGTAATGCCCTCTCAGGATAAGTAAATTGTTACTGATTATCTTAATCTGCCTGGAGAAGCTCTGGATGGGTTCATTCCTGAGCAGAAGGAGTGGGATGGGAGAATGCCACAGCACTGGTGTGTGTTTGGGGCAGCAGCAAACCCCAGGGGCCCTGGAGTCACTCAGGAGCTGTGCTCTGGGCCATGGGTGAGATAAACGGGAAGTGTGGGTAGCAGAGGAGCTGAGGATAAATCAACCCTTTCACTGCAGGGCTGTGCAGAGCTTCTCTGGGAGGTGATAGTGATTTCATAAAGTTCAGTGGGTGGCAGCACACTTCACCAAGATTTTGGGATATTAATTTGTCTGCAAATCCTCACCCGTGACTGTTAATAGTGCTGCAGAGAAAAGAGAGGTTTTGCTTCCCAGCAGCCCTTGGAAGAGCCTCTCCACTGCAATTTAATTTAATATATGAGGCCCTGGGTTGGAGGTACAAGACCAGAGGGATGTGGAGGTAGAGCTGGTGCTTATTTGCTGTTTACCCTCTCTCAGGTGTAGATAACATCTGAAGGGGAGCCAGGAGCTCCAGGTGATGGCCAGGTACTGCTCCAGTTTGCTGCTGAGTCCTACCAGTGCAGTTTTGCACCATCAGCCCCATGAAACCAGGTTTGCTTGTCTGGGGGTTGAATTTGGCCTTGTGCTCTTTAGAAATGCTGACCAAAAGAGGCCAGGTCCTACCACAGGCAGCAATCAAAATTGTTCCTCTTCTTCAAAGCATTTCCCTTCAAAGTTTTTTTAAAGTGTTCGAAATCTGCCAGTTTCCCCCATGCAAGCTAAAAAGGGAGCTGCCTTTTCCACCTTTTGTTTGCCCAAAGTATTTGTAGCTGCTTCATTTGGATAGACCAGCATAAGTCATGTTCTGCCTCCTGCAAGTATTTTTGTCTGCCAAACCAGCTTTGTCCTCAGCCAGCACAGGCTCAGTGAAACCTTTTTGTCTGATTGCCATCATCAGGTGTCTGTGTTGTTGTTGCTGAGAATATAATGGAATTATACCTGAAGATATTTGCAGGTTTTCCCTCAGTTTTCTTTGCAGACTTTGAGTCTCCATTTGGCTGTAAACGGAATCAGAGAATCACAGAATATTTTTGGTCTGAAGGGACCCTAAAGAGCATCAGTTCCACCCCCTGCCATGGACAGGGACACCTTCCACTGTCCCAGATTGCTCCAAGGCAATTCCAGCCTGGCCTTGGACGCTGCCAGGGATGGGGCAGCCACAGCTTCTCTGGGCAGGCTGTGCCAGGGCTTCACCACCCTCACAGGGAACAATTTCTTTCTAATATGTAATTTAGCCCTGCTCTCTGTCACTTTGAAGCCGTTCCCCCTTGTCCTGTCCCTCTAGGCTCTTGTAAAAAGTCTCTCTCCACCTTTGCTGTCAGCTTCCTTCAGGTACTGGAGAGCTGCAGTGAGGTCACCTCAAAGCTTCTCTTTTCCAGGCTGAGCAGCCCCAATTCTCTCAGCCCTTCCTCACTGAAGAGGGGCTCTACCCCTCAAATCATCTTGGGGGTCTCCTCTGGACCCATCCCACAGGTCAGTGTCTGTGAGGATCTCCTTTGCCCCAGGAGACCCACAATGCACAGAACAGTCCAGGTTTGCAGCCCGTGCTGTTGAAGGAGTCTGCAGTGGTTTGTTGGTGTTCTCAAGGCAGTTTATTAAGTCCTTATCAAAGGTAGATTTCTCTGCCCTGCCAGGGTTGGCACAGAACGCGTCCAGAGACACACTGTGCCCGCCCCGGGTCAGCTCTGATCTTTGATACTAATAACTACCTATTGAATGTTTATCATTAATTACCAACCCGTGCCCCTCACACCACACTGTCCAGATCTGTGTCAAACCAATCCCAAAGTGCCAGCAGCACCAAGAAGATGGAGGTGATGAAGAAGAACAAAAGATAACATGGCACGTGTAAGAATTCTCCATCTTGTGCCTCAGACCCCCCTATACAGATCTCCAACCCCCCTGTACAGGGCTTCAAACCCCCCTGGACACACACTCAAATTCTTTTCTTTTTACTTATAACTACTACTATTTCTCTATCTAAGTTTTTGTAACTTGAAATTCTTCATACAGAGTTGACAATCTGTTCCATGGATTAGAATCAGAGCCATGGGCATTTTCAGTATCATTCCAGGGTCTCTGACACCTCTGGCAAGGCTGAAAAGCCTCCTGAGCAGGTTTTGGGTTGGCCAAAGGCATCATAGGAACCCCCTGGGTTCCAACAAGTGTCCCTCCTGTGTCGGACACCCCAGAGCTGGATACAGCACAGTCAGTGCTGTCAGCTCTGGATTCCCAGTTAGCAGATGAAGATGTTGTTTATATTAGAGAGCTGTTGTGAGTGCAATTAATAAAGCTGCAAAGCTGAAAAGTAGTTGAAGAGCTAAATATCATTATATAATGAGACCTCCTTTCCCAGTAAATGATGTGAAAAATGATTTCTTGTGAAGAATAATAAACTGCCACGGCTTTTTACCCTAATTGTAGATGCTTGATTCTAATTTGTTGTTTGTCATTTCCATGTAAATGAAGAGTTTTAGCTATAATTACTGCATTTATAGCAAACAAGATATTATAATTTTCCAATGCTCACGAAGCACTGGCATGTTTAGAAATAGAGGAACTGAATAATTATCCCCCTTGTGCGGCTCTAGGGAGGGGTCTACAAGTCACAGTATCCAGCTCTGTGTGCCAAACAGGTCTTGCAAAGGCAGCTGATGCCATTAATTCTCTTCTACATGTGAGGAGCCAACTCAGAGACATGAATTGACTTTCCCAGAGCACTCAGCAGTGCTCCAGGTGCCCAGATCCCTCTGGACAGCATCTTATGGTTGTCACTTTTACAACGTGAAAGTCAGCAGAGCCTTCATTTTGGTTGGCACTGAATTTCCTGTGGCTGCCCCATCCCTGGCAGTGTTCCAGACCAGGTTGGGTGTGGTTTGGAACAACCTGGGGTAGTGGAAGGGGTTCCTGCCTATGGCAGGGGAGTGGAACAAGATGGTTTTTAAGGCCCCTTCCAACCCAAACCATTGTGTGACTCTGTGATGATTCTCTGCTCCACCAGGATCTGCCTTTTCCCTTGCACAGTTTCCCGTGTCTGGAGTTATAAATCAGAATGGTTTCTGACCATGGGGGCTGACAGCATCTGACCTGACCCCAGAGCACTGGATTGGGATGGGCCCACATCTGTGTGACAAAAGCCCAGAGAGTGTATTGTCCCATGGAAATGTGAGTCCCAGTCAGAAAAGAGCTGCAGGAGGTCACAGTGTCAAAACACTAGGCCTTTTCGTGCTGGCTTCCATCCCATCCCAGGCACTCTGCTCCTCTGGCCTTCAGGCTGCTGCCAGCGCTGCACGTAGCATACAGCGAGGCCAAAGCCTTTGCTGAGAGGTGACTCCAAAATCACCTCCAAATATTCCCCAACATGAGCCTTTTTCACTGGGAAATCATCTCAAGGCGGCTGCCAGATTTTGTGTGCGGCCTGTGAGGGGCAGGGAGTGAGAATGTGTCCCCTGGAGGGGCTGGTTTCTCCTGGGAATGGATCCGTCACCCACATGGATTGCCCACAGCTACTCTGGTTCCTGTCAGCACCAAGCAGCAGCCTGGTGGGACAAGAACGATGTCTGACTGATGTTTCATTTCAGCCAGTGCTGCAGTAACGCTTCCTGGTGCATCAGATCCTGTTGCTTGTGTTCTGCTTGAGCCTGCTCTTACATCATGGCTCCAAGGGACGTGCTCAGAGTGCTTCCCCCCGCGCTGCAGAGTGGCAGTGTTCATTCCAGGAGCACTGCAGGGAGGGGAAGGCTCATTCCACTCCTCTGGCTCCAGACCCTGTGCTGTTACCTCCCTGTCTCCCTCACTTCCAGGCACGGAGCATCTCTGTGCCATCGCTTTCCTGGAGCTCTGAGCCTCAGCAGCATCTGCCCAAACCTGGTTCTCCTGTGACCTTCTTGCCCTCCAAGTAATTCCTGGAGTTTTCCTGGGTTTTTAGGGGATAAAATCTGCCACAGACTCAGCCATTTGTAGACAGAGGAAAAAAATCACTGGCAGTGTAAGCATGCTGTAAAATCACTGTGCAGCTCATGAGATCCTGCTGGGTCACTGCTCTCTCCTCACTTGGTTTGCTTTGCCCTTTTCTCATTCCCTTTCACCTCTGTGGTTTTCTGAGGGCCCATTCCCATAGATGTTCCTGGAATGTTAAAAGTAGTAGGGAATAGTTTTGGGAAAATTGACAGAGGGCAGGTTTAGATGGGATATTTGGAATAAATTCTCTGTGAAGGTGGTGAGGCTCTGGCAGAGGTTCCCAGAGAAGCTGTGGTTGCCCCATCCCTGGCAGTGTCCCAGGTCAGAATGGATGGGGCTTGGAGCCACCTGGGAAAGTGGAAGATGTCCCTGCCCATGGCAGGGGGTTGGAACTGATTGCTTAAAATAATGCCATCCTAAAGAGCATTTGTTTCCAAAAAAATCCCATTTACTGTGATTTAATATTTGAACTGTCTTAGCTCCCAGAACATCCCACGCAGATAGAGGTGCTACAGGAAGAGGCTCTGACACAAGGAAAAGAAACACAAGTGACCTACTAGATATGATCTATTATATCTTTAATATGCCCATAGGAAAATGGAATAAGAGATCAATTTACTCGCCCACAGTTACACAAGAAGTCAGGGACAAGGTGTCAGGAACTTTAAGGCCCCATTTGGTGTTTGGTCACAGGAGAATGGAATCACAGTGAGAGCTGATGCTCAGTTCTGGATGCAGGAGGAATGTGGGATAATCTTGTCCTGTTAGCAAACATAAGCAAGTTCATTTTCCTTTTGAGACTAAAACTGGACAATGCTGCTCTTCCCAGGTATTTGCAGGAAAATGAGTCTCTGTGATAATCAAATCTTATTTTTAGCATCTAATCGATGCTCAGGGCTTTGTGGTTTAATTACTGGAATAGTTGTTTGCTGAAAACACAGTCCAATACCTGTTTTTTCCTTCAAAGGTCAACTCCATCATTTTTGTTTCCAACCATTTAGTCCTTTATTGATCTTTATGTCATTTCATGGGGAGTGCTGCATCTTGACAGATGAAATAAAGGCCAAAACTTGAAATAAGAAAAATATATCCTTTTCCTTAAACAAAAAAAAAAGGAAAATCCCCTATTTCAGCCCTTGCTGCTGGCAAATCCTTCATACAGTGTCCCGGGAAATAGGATTCTGAAAATTACTTTTGTTCTTTATGGGAGGAAAAAAAGCAAACCAAGAATCTTTTCCGAACCTGATTAATATCAGACATAAACTGAAGCACAAAAAGGAATTTTGCAGTGTAGCTGCTGATCCTTTAAAGAAGATAAGGCCGTGGGCTCTGTCAGGAGGGCAGAGGTGGTTTGCAGGTCTCTGTGGTTTGCATCAGAGAGGGCTGAATGACAAGTTCCCTCTCCTCTCAGTATAGGGGATATCACGTGCTTTCATCTGGAGATTTGGAAGGTATTTAATCAAATAACAGCCCCACCAGTTTGCTGCTGTCCTCCAGCTGAAATGAAATGTTGTTGGAGCAGAGGCACGTGTGAAGTGCTCTCCACCTGCAGCTTCTCCACCTTTTCCACTCCTCCCATCACTGCGACCTGACATTTAGTTTTAATTTGCAAAAATCTATTCTGTCTTTGCCAGACTGTGGGAGAGGCTGCTGGGTTATGGAGCGGAAAACAGACTTGGAGAAAAATGGTCATTAAAAGGCAGCATGGGCGCGAATTCCATCCTGCACTTTTTTTTTGTGAATATACAGGGTCAAACCCTCCAGTCATCCTTCAAAACCTGCTGAGTTTTTGGGGTGTGGATCTTCAAAGAGACACAAACTGTTGTTGGTTACTTAACAGTCATTTATTGTAGGAATACATCAATCTCAAAGGCTAAAAGTTCAAGTATAAATAAAAGTCTGTGTTAAAAGTGTTCCGGTGAGAGGTCCTGTGCAGCCACCACGGAGGCAGCAGCCCGTTCCCCTTTCATTTTTTCTTCTTCATCCTGCCCCAATACAGCGATCTTTTATTCAAAATTCCTCCAATCAGCTAAAACCATAGTCCTAAAACATTCATTCTACACCTATTAGAATTCAATTTCTAACATACAGAAGTATTGTTAGTTCTTACACATTATTTATACAAGTGGCTCTATTTTTTTTATCTAGAAAGGCAAGCAATGTCCTACTGTGTTTTCATTATTTCTGGGGCTAAGTTACTGAGCTTTAAACTGGACCATAGGGCTTTCTACTCTTTTAAGGCATTTAAAATATATTCTTACTTACTTAAAAACTAAATCTTGTACTTTACTTGGATTTATACTTCTGTTTCATGTCTATGTGGCTTAATATACCTTTATTTCCCTAAAGGCTTTAATTCAACCCCTGCTTTCTGTTCTTTCTCTGAGGAACTCAGAGAAATTCATGTTTCACACATTCCAACAAAAAACAGCCGTGGTTTTAGGGGGAGTTGGTGCCAGAAAGAGCTGAACTATTGGCTTGGTGTGAGGACAGAGATCCCCACAGGGTTTGTGCAGCTCAGCTCTGGTGTCTGGGATTGGGTGGTGTGGTTTTCCCCATGGACACCAGGCAGTGGATGACTGAGAGGCATTATAATGATGCCTTAAGTTTTATTTTTTATATTTTTTTGACTCTGTGCTGTTTTAGTGTGTAGTTCTGGGTTTTATATTTTGAGTTAGTGAGCTCTCTTCACTGGGTAGATAGACAAAACAATTCCTTTCTACCTGGGGAACACGGTCAAATTTTAGGCTCAAAAGTGTAAACAACAGTGAGGAAGAGAGAAAGAACAAAGAGCATGGAGCTTCATAACCTGAGGCTGTAATTGGACAATTAACTCCAATGTGCAAATGGAGCAGAGCTTATAAAAGTGTGAGGCCTTGTGCCTGGGATCCATTTTGGGCCCATTGCTGGTTTGTTTGGGTGCAGCCCCCAGGGGTTCCTGCACTGCCCAAGCTGGATCCTTTCAATAAATCCCTTTTTATCCTTTTACTCTGCCTGGTCTCTGTTTTCAGGTCAGCCTTTATGGGCAACAATAAAGGATGATTTATTGGCCAGTCACTATCACTGAAGGTGTTACATGTAACACCATCATGCCACAAGCCTGGTTAATTCTAATTACAAGGCCTTTTAAGT
>VXBU01005578.1:86815-125544 GCA_013400315.1 Bombycilla garrulus
AATTGGACAATTAACTCCAATGTGCAAATGGAGCAGAGCTTATAAAAGTGTGAGGCCTTGTGCCTGGGATCCATTTTGGGCCCATTGCTGGTTTGTTTGGGTGCAGCCCCCAGGGGTTCCTGCACTGCCCAAGCTGGATCCTTTCAATAAATCCCTTTTTATCCTTTTACTCTGCCTGGTCTCTGTTTTCAGGTCAGCCTTTATGGGCAACAATAAAGGATGATTTATTGGCCAGTCAGTATCACTGAAGGTGTTACATGTAACACCATCATGCCACAAGCCTGGTTAATTCTAATTACAAGGCCTTTTAAGTTTTTCTTAGCCAATTAACTATTTCCACAAAGCTTGCTAATAACTTCTACTCCAATCATCACCTGCTTTGTTTTACACAGCCCTACTGCAATGCGTCTTTCCTTATCCAATCATATCACTTATATTAATACATCTTAAACTTCTCACTAACTCTATAAGTTCTGTTGTTAAACTTTAACCTCTTCTACTATCTTACTTAACATACTTTTTCATTATTTTAAGCCGTATTTTCGCTTGCTTAAGGTATATTTCTACTTAAACTATAAACCCACATTTTAATTCTTGTCTGTGTAACTCTTACTGTCCATCTCTGAGCCTGAGGGCTCTGAGAGTTTTCTGTCCTTCCAATTCTGACATGTGTTTGACCTCCTGGTTTCCTCTGACCCCCGAGGGGACGTGGGCAGGCTGAAAGCAGCACACGGAGCCTGCTGACAGGAGGAAGGGTTTCTCTGCCAGGGCCGCATCCTCGGCCACTGTAAATCGGGAAATGGCAAACGAAGGATCGCAATGCACCTCGGAGCTTCTCCAAAAATCAGCCAGCAAGGTTGAGATGGTGGAATCACAGAGTGCTTGGGACTGGAAATGACCTCAAAGATCTCTATTCACACCCCTCTGCAGGGTGTGGGCAGGGACAGCTTCCACTAGCCCAGGTCGCCCCGAGCCCGTCCAACTCGGCCTAGACTGCACTTGCTGGGGAAGGGTAATGTTTCCCCTCAAGGCATTGCCCTGTAAATCTGCACAAGACATGCCAATCATTAAATTTGTTGGATTTACATTCTGTTGTACTCTAGTTCTTGATATCTTTACTAAATTTTATCTGTTTGTACCAAGATTTGTCCACAGTGCTTGTCCCAGAGTTTTTAAGAAAACTTTGGCTCCAGTAGATAAATCACAGGAAAAATTAACAACTAATAATTTTTTTCCTGGAGAACTCTGAGAAAAAATAATTGTACAGCAAAATTTTAGAATTGAGAGTGAAGGGATAAGAAAAACTCTGGAAAAAGCACTGGAAAACCTGGAAAGCATTTTTCCATATAACCTGGCTCTTCAGCTGCTGCTTCTAGGCAGTTGTGTTTGGATGGTGGCATGTAAATAATCAGCACACAAATGCCACCTTAACAAGGTTATGAAAGCTGCAAAGTCAAGGCTTGTGAGTAAGGAAAGATTTTTCATCTTCAGCAGGACACAGCTTTGATGAGGAGCCTCCAGGGAGATCTCAAAGCTCCTTCCAGGGCTTCAAGGGCTCTGAGAGAGATGGAGAAGGACTTGGGACACGGGCATGAAGTGACAGGAAAGAGAGAATGGCTTCAAACTGCCAGGGGGCAGGGATGGATGGGATAATGGGAAGAAATTCTTGGCTGTGAGGGTGGTGAGGCCTGGCACAGGCTGCCCGAGGCCAGGTTGGACAGGGCTTGGAGCCACCTGGGACAGTGGGAGGTGTCCCTGCTCACGGCATGGAACAAAACTGCCTTTGAGGTCCTTTAACCCAGAGCAGTGTGTGATTCTCTGAAAGCTGCTGAACGTGGATGTTTCCAGCGCAGCAGAAACCACGAGCTGAGGCAGGCTGGATTCTCTCTGCTGGCATTCTCGGCTCCAGGAGCTGTGCCAGGGCAGAGTGAGGGGGAAGCTGATCCCACGTGTGCTCCGGCACAAACAAAGTTTGCATTTCCTCTCCCAGGGCAGACGCAGCTTTTGAACACAGTACGATGCAGTAAATATTTAATCATAGAACAAATTGTGACAGCCAGTTCACAGCAACGTCCTGCTGCTGCCTTTTAGGATAATGGGAGGTTTTGTACCTTGGCTTGGTTTTAACATCTTGTGCCTCTCTGGAGCTACTGAGGGAGAAACAAACAGCGTGTAGATGTCAATATCTATTTTTGAAGGCCTCACAGAGGAACTGGGTTCACAGAGAAATGCCAAAGCATAAGGGCAGGGCCTTTGCCAGCCTCAGCAAGGGGCTACTCACTGTGGGCAGATAAAGTGGAAAACAGCTTGAAAAGTGCAAGGGAAAAGGAAAAGGAGGAACCAGACCTAATGCCATGGGGAGAGGAGTGTCAAAAGGGTTTGTAAGGTCAGGGAAGGAGCTGGGAAGCCCATTTTAGTTCCTACTTTCTGGGTGAGCATAATGAGTTGTCTCCCCATCTTAATTTCTTTTCCAAGAGATTTGGGCAGGTTGTGGCAGTCTTGGGTTGAACCAGGCTTGGTTTGCAGCTGGACAAGCAGGGAAAGGGGTGTGGATGGTGCAGTTCAGGGACCAGACAGTGCCATGGTAACTATTAAAGTTCACTGGGTTAATTCAAAGTTCACCCAAGCAAAATTTTTATCTGGAAACATAAATGGTAATTGTCAGTTTGACGTTTGTTTGATTATCCAGCTGTTCAAGTCTGCTCGAGTTGGGCAATTCATGCATCAACATTCCCATCAGGTAGGTGTAGTTGTTCTGGAATTAAAAATATGCTGCTTTCCAGACAGATGCCTTTTTTTATTATTATTTATTTGTGCTAGTAAGTAAATTGAAAATTGTGCTTTTTTAAGGGAAAGGAGCTGATGCACCCTTGTGCCATTAAGTTGTCAGAGCTGAGCAGATGAAGCACGAAGCATTTCTGCAAAATTGTTCTCACAAGTCTCATTTGGGAAAAAAAGTTTAACCTGCAAGAGAAAGGGATGAAATCTGTAATGGAACAGGGCAGGTGCTTGGTGTATACAGACTGATTGAAAGTAATCAATCTTTTCCTTATTTTCTGCACTTTAATCAGCTCTCCTTTGCTGAAACAGTGCAGGTTTGGATTAGATACTAGGGAAAAAATCCTTGACTGTGAGGGTGGTGAGGCACAGGTTGCCCAGAGAAGCTGAGGATCCCCCATCCCTGGCGGTGCCACATTTTCACCACTGGTCTGGGGGTCGTGGTGGAGAGTTATTAAAAGAAAAGTGATGGATGAACCTTCATCAGTAGCAAGATGGAGTTCTGGAATGAAGCTGTAAGTGCTGGATTTGAAAACCAGGCAACATCTGCAGGGATGAGTGATAATGTGCCATGGAAGAACAGAACTGCTTCGACTGATGATTAAAAAAGAGGATGTGATTAAAACAAGCTGATTAGATGAAACCAAAGTGACAAGACAAAGCAGCAGGGCATCCAAGAGGGGAGGAGGGAGGCACAACTGGTGGCAGTAGGGCATGAATTATTGATTGAAATCTCCACCAGAAGTCTTTGCATTTTCTTATCTGGGAAGGGAGAGAATGAATGAGGAGCGAACAGAATTATTAAGCAGCTTTATCATTGCATTGCAGTGGATAATTAGGCAATTAGGATTACTAAAAGTTGGCAAAGCAAGAGGCCCTGAGGACTTGTGCTCCTGATTTCACAGGAGGGTGGAGAGGGAGGCAGGGAAAAGCCTTTGGTGAGAGATTTGATGGTGCCTTGAGGCTGAAAGGCAGAGCCAGGCTCTGGCACCCCGTCCCCTGCAGCTCCAGGGGGCACGGGAGAGTTGGATAATGACAAAGAACTTGGCTGAAGAGGGACAGTCCTTGGAACAGCAGCATGGAGGGACATCAGGAGAGAAAGCCACAACATAAAAAGGATCTGGACCCGAGTGAGTCCAGAGGAGACCACAGAGATGCTCTGAGGGCTGGCGACAGGCTGCGAGAGATGGGAGTGTTCAGCCTGGAGAACAGAAGGCTCTGGGGAGACCTCAGAGCACCTTCTGATTCTGGGCATCCTGTGCCATGTACCCCCAGGTGTCACCCGCTGTCCCCTCCTGGGCCTGCATCTCCCAAAACCTGAACTTCCAGACGGGTTTTGCCCACAGGGAATTGTGACTGTCCCTTTGAGCCAGGTCCCTCCAGAAAAGGCCAGGCAGACACCACAGGCTGCTCTGCAAATGAGCCTCACTTCCTTAGCTGGCACCAGAGCTTCTGAATAGCTGGCTGCACATTTTGAGGGGAAAAGCTGGGTAAAACTGACTAAAAATAGCACGTTGCATCTGTAACTGTCTCAATTCATCCTGGGCTGCTCTGAGGCCAGTGCCAGATGACCGTGCTCCTCCTCTGTGCTCCTGACTGGCTTAATCTTGGGCTGTATGTTATTTAAAATTAATTTGCAGAGATGCAGACATTATATAAATCACTGAGGAAATGTCAGATTATGTATGTAATTTGCAGAAGTGCTCCACTTACTTAGCTCCTCTTACTTAGCTCCCCTTGAAACCAAGGGATCAAAATTAAGCTGAGGCAGAGTTGGACCAGCCATCATCCTGAAAGTGCCGTGCAAGATGAGCCAGCACTGCAGCCACTTGTTAGTAATTCACACCCAGAGACTCTTGTAATTTCTTCGAGACATTCAGCAATCAGAGAAAGGAGGAATAAAGGGGATGATGAAAAATACATGGATTAGAGTATTTCTTACTAATTATTTGCTTGGCCTCGTTGGCAAGTCACCTGGTGTTCTTGGAGAGGGCTGCATTTTCTTGGGAAGGTGCCAGCCACAATGTTCCTCTCCCAAGACCGAGCCAGAATATTAATTGTGGATTCTGTTGCATAATTAGAGTCTGAAGCCCAGAATTAATTGATGGTAGCTGCTTAGCATAGATATCAATTCTGCCTTGAAATAATGCTCTGTCTCCTCCCCACCCACGTGCTGTCCTCAGATGGATAAACCACAGTGGCTTGTGCTTTCCTCCCAGGTGTTACAACGGTGTTGTGCTCTGAGAGGTGAGAGGTGTTTGTAATTCGTGGCAATCCCGTGCTCCTGGACTTGTCCTGGCCCAGCCTGACAGGTTTGGGACATTGGCTGTGACAGCTCCACACTCTGCTCCTTCCTGGTTCAGTCCTGCCAGGACATGGAAGGGTTTGTGACCTCCTGCCTGAATCTCATTAATTTGGGGCCATTGTTTTCCTCTAGCAGAGGTCAGAGGCTGTGGCTGCATTACAGCATGCCCTGGAGAGGCAGCCAGTCAGGGAGAAATCGCCTTGGGTTGTTTTTCTGTGGCCTGGGTTGATTTCCAAAGGCACCTGACGTGCTCTGCAGGGCTGAAAACAAGGCTGGGTTTAATAGCAAAGAAGGGTTTGTGCTGTGGAGTTGGTGGCCCCGGCGGGAGTGCTGCTGCTGTTCTGTGGAGCAGAGGGGAGCAAAGCCAGAATCTGTGTTCATTAAAAATAGGTAATAGAATATTCTTAGCTCAGCCCCTGCCTCTGCCTTGGCAGAAATACTCCGGAGTTAATTGCAGCCGTTGTTCAGCTGCAGGAAAAGTGGGTCGGCTATTGATGAGATCACTGATCCCATGGAATTGTTGTGAAAGGTGTAAAAATAGGCTTTGGGAGCTCGGGCCAGCTGAGCACAGCGTGCACTCACTGCGGGTGCACGTGTGGCTGTCCTGGGCAGCACGGGGGACGCTGTCCCCCAGCAGCTCTGTGGCTGAGCCACTGTCACCATTGTCACACCTGGCAGTGTTCACACCTGGCAGTGTTCACACCTGGCAGTGTTCACACCTGGCAGTGTTCACACCTGGAGACCCAGCCCAAGGGAGCCACGGGCTTCCTTCCTCTCTGGGATTCCACTGGGAGTGACATCCTGGGCATGCAGGCTTGGGCTGGCAGAGGAGGACTGTGGTGGCACCTTCACAAATTGAGTTTTTTGTGGCTTGGCCTATGCAGGCCGACTAATGGTGGGAAGAACGGATAAAACAAGACCTCTCATCCTCTTCTAGTGCTGTGTGTGTCCCTCTCCTGGAAAATTCATCATTTTTCTCAGCTCCCCATCTGAGATGAGTGCACCTGTGCCTCCTTCACCCATGTTCACCCTTAGCTAATTTGGGCTCCTTGTGTTTGGAAGGTGTTCTGTTGCTAACACTTCAAAGGGAATATTCAAATCGCTTTGAACTTTTTTTATATCTGAGACATAAAATCGCCATTTGCTGCTGGCTGTCCTGTGCCCCCTCCCCACTCACAGAAAGGCTCCTTTCCAGAGGGGTGCTCTGAGTGCTGCAGGTGCACCTGCAGACACTGATATTGCTAATCCAAGCTTTGAAGGGCTGTTCTATAACAAAGCAGGCCTGTAAATGGGGTCTAAATCCATGAACTGTGTGTTACATTTGGGATTTAACGTGCCCTGGAAGAAATATCCCTCAGAAGGACATTGCTGCATTCAAGAGTCCCCTTGTGCCTGTAGCATTGTCCTCTTGGAGAGATGAGAATCCTTGGGAAAACACAGTTGCTGAGCCCTAAAAAAACCCCAACATGTAACTGTGTATATAACTGTGTATTGCTCCTTGCATCTGAACAGGAATTTGTTAAAATCCTAGTGGATCCCTGTGGGCATTTTGCCCTCGGTGCAGTGCAGTGCCCCGTGGTGTCAGTGACTCCTGCACCCACTGCTGAGCCCTGGCAGCTCTTTGAGCTCAGTGAATATTTCATCCCAAACACCTGCCATTACAGAATTTGAATTCTCAGCTGTCATATTTCACGGGACTTATTTAACTGTTAGGAGAGGAAGGTCGCCCTGCTGGCAGTGTAAATCTGCTTGGTTTAGTGATTTAGCCCCTCCAATGCTATCCCAGCCCTCTGGAGGCTTCCCAGAGCAGGCAGTGGTTATTCCAGAAAAACAGCGGAATTCAAGGCAGTGAATAACACATTTTTAGCCATCATCACAGGCTGTACCAAACACAGGGATGAATATCCACTCAGAGGAGGCCAGAGGAAGGGGATAACTGCATGTAAGGTTTTCTCCTGGTCACCCATCCCAGTGCGAGTATGAGAAGTGATGGTCAAAAACCCACAACCTGAAATACTGGTTTTCATCTTCCTTTTTAAATCACTCTGAAGATGTGAATTGCTCAGGCAAAGGTGAGCTACTTGCCTGCCAACTTTTCTTGGGTTGATTTGCTGCATTTGCTTTTTCTCATGAATAAGAAAAGAGGAAATCTAATGTTCAGCCTTATCAGCTTGTCAACTTAATTGCTGTCTATTTGAACGCTATCACTGTCGTTTGTTACTAATTAATAGAAGTAACATGCTTACAGCTTTTATTTTTCCTTTTCAGTGAGAAGCTGGATGGAGAAGCTGAAAGATAAGGTAGGAGGCTCTGTGTTCTGGTTCCTTTCAAAGCAAAACCACTTTTACTTGCAGGAATAAATAAATTCTTGTCAGTGCAGTTCTTTATCTCTACACAGACAGTTGAGAAAGGCTTAAAATTTTCTCTGGGAGGCAAATGAAGCAGATGCTGCTGGTATAGAGTGAATCCACAATAAATCCCTGATGGGTTGTAACTAAGGGCAGGAGGGACAGAAGTGTTTGATTGATTTCTCTGCACCAGAAAATGACCTTGCCAGGTAACCCAAGTTACTTTTTTTGTTTCCCCTTAACTTAGCATCGAATAGTTTTGGTTGGAAAGGACCTTTGGGAGTCCATCGAGTCCAACCCCTCTGCTCTGAGCTGAGACGTTTTCCACCAGACCAGGATCAGGTTGTTTAGGACCCTGTCCAACCTGACCTGGAATGTTTCCAGGGACCCCAGGGTAAAGGACTTACAGTTCCACTGCTTTTCTCCACGTGCTGAGCTCAGTTCTGGATCCGAATCAAGAGGTTCTGGTGCTGCTCTCTGGTGAGAGGCTGCGTGCCAAGCCAGTGCCTCAGGGTGAGGCCTTTCCTACCTCCATGTGCTACAAATCCCTGGAAGGAGAATGATCAAACACTGAAAGGTAACAGACCCTGATCATTCCTCCCTGGCATCACAGGGGGCTGGCCCACGGAGTCAGGAGTTGTGCCAGCCACAGGCAGTGATGGCTTTTGAAGCTCTGCTGCCCTGGAGCAAATATTGACATTTCTAAATGGTTGTGAAGCCTTCCAGGTGTTGTGTTGCTGACAGCAGAGCCATGAAGCTGGAAATGAGGTGACAGCAAGAATGTTCTGTGACTCCATAGGCCTTGGAAATTCTTGAACAGGATCGGAGTCAGTAGAAACAAAAGTAGAAAAAAAAAAAGAAGTGAGAGTGATCTCTGAAAACACATCTCTAAGCTTAGGCAGACTCAGCCCAGCCTTCCTGTGGAGTCCACACCAAATTTCAGCAGCACTTTCACCATCAAGTCAGAGCAGAGAAACAGGGTGTCTGTTTTCCAGGACTTGGGGGGTTTAAGGGGGGTCCTGCCCAGCTCTTGTTGAGTTGCCTTTCTGCTGCACTAGGAAGGAGGAAAGTCTAGAGTGAGCTCTGCTCATGGCAGAGCTCCTTGGCCTGGGATTCATCCCGAGCAGCTGCTGGAAGGACACAGAATGGTTTTCCCAGCGAAGGTAAAAGCAGCCACCCAGGCTGGTTGTGTGCCTGGAGGGATTGCAGCATGCTCAGGTCACCTGCTCATGCCAGCACGTGGCACAGCACGAGCTTGGGGACATCAGTGGCTTCTCACTGAAGCTGCAGCTCTCACATCTGTCCCCTTGTTGGCCACCTCTGTCCTTCCCTGTTGCAGAGGGGCTGCATGTTCCTGTCTCCAGCAGAGTCTGGACCGTGTGGCAGTGGCCAGCACGAGCACTGGTGTCACTGAGGATCCTCAGACTCACTCCTGAGCCACCTCCCTCCTTTGGGGAGCGGCAGTTCTTCCACCTGGCTCACATTTTTCCTTAGAAAACCCCAACAAAAAACACTCCCCCCCACTCCCAACTGTTTGCTGGTGTAGCAAATACTTGCAAATAAACCTGTTCATCCATTCCCTCCTTTTCCTGCTGAGTTTATCAGCACCAATCTGATGTGCCCCTCTCGTTTGCCCCTGCTCTCTGTTTTATAATCCCTCCGCCCAGAAGAGGATTCCAGCACAGGATGGCCCATCTGGAGGGAGGTGTCCTTCCCTGTCCCTCAGGTGTGGGACTGTGGGACCAGGAGCACAGGGTCAGGGACAGATTTTTGTTTGGTCTCCTGCAATCACTGTGCAAATGCTGCATTTGGTGTGGCACAAAATGGACATGAGGTTCTTTTCAAGTTCTCTTGCTGTTGTCTCAAAGCCCAGCAGGGCCAGGAAGGTCACAGACGGGGATTGGGTGTAGTAAAAGAATCCCTCAAGAAGATATAACTTCCCCATAAAGGGGTGAAAAATGTGGCTTTGGCCTGTGAAATGGGGTTTTCTGTCAAGAAAGTGCAGAAGCCATCAGAAGTTGGGCTGCAAGGCACAGAAGGGCTGGATTTGTGTCACATCACAGGTTTTTGGGGTGTAAAACATTGATGTGGGGGCTGGGGGAAACCTGTAAAAGGCCATGGGCTGGTCAGGCGTGGTAAAGGCTCACAGACAGGCTGAGGAGTTCATTGTGGGTTCTGACATGGAAACTCAGCTGGGCAGCAGCTAAAAACCATTTGCAGCCTCCCCTCACTGCCCATGCCAGCAGCAAAGTTCCAGAAATAGAAAACCCCACGCTGCACTAATTAGGTCACCCAATTAAGGCACCATAATTGCCTCACAGAGCCACAGCCATCAGCTGTGTCCTCACTAAACTCCTTTTTCGGGAGCTGGGCTCAGGGGTGCAGCCACTTCCCAGCACCTGAGCTGAACAGGGCTGGGTTTTCTGGGAGGGTGTTCAGGGAATCTGAACGATGCAGCTGAAGATCCCTCAAGCTTTGGGGTCCAGACACAGAGCTGTTACTGTTTAAAGCACTGAGTAGGATCTGGAGGGGCTTGGGGGAGCAAACCAGCCCTCCTTGGCATCATGTCTGCCCCAGATGAAAGCAGTTATTTTCATTCTCCAGGTAAGTGTACAAAGGCTGGGTACTGCACCTGAATAGCCTTTTTTTTTTTTTTTCCCTCCCACCCAGTGGATTCTGGAAGAGAAGTAATTATGCTGTGTGTGCTGTGTTGTATTTTGAGAGCACAGATGAAGACAAGTGGTTGTAAGCAGTGGGCTGAGTCTCGCTAGGAGCTGTGTGATTGTCCTCACAATTGGTGCCTGTGTCCCTTGGCAGGTGTAAAATCTATTTTGGGGGGTGTAGCAGGCCAGGGGTGAAGCTGCAGTGGCACAGCAGAGCGCTCTGGCCGCAGTGTGAGGAGAGGCAGAGCTGCAGAGGGGCAGCCAGGCTGTGCCTGCCTCCCTTGCAACACCAAGCCCAAATTAGGTGAGGATTCTGCCACTTTAAAACTTAGGTTCATTTTCATTTAAAGCAGTAAAACGTGAGATAACAAGCACTTGGGAATATTTTCCTAAGGATTTAAAGTGTCTAGAGGTGTAATTTTAGATTAGTCATGCTGTCTGTATATTTTTTTTAATGGGCAGTGCAAGCAGACAGATCCCAGTGACTGAATTAGGCCTGCTTTAGTTCTGCTGTGCTCCCCTTAAGGCCAGCTGAAGGTGTGTGTGTGTCCTCCCTCTGTGTCACCATCCTGCTGCCATGCAGGGCACCCCTTCCCATGCAAAGCCAAAGGGTTTGCCTCAGAGATTTACAGTTCAAGGCCTCGGAGTGGCTCGAGATCACCTTCCTTTGGCAGCCAAGGTTTTCCTTCACACCTGCATCCCTGCTGAGACACTTCACCCAAATTAACAATTCTCCTAAAAGCAGGGAAGCACTGCAGCTGTCACCAGTAAAAATCAGTCAGGAAAAACTGAGTTGTGGTGCTGAGCATCTTGCTCCTGGAGTGGGGCTTAGTCCCTGGAAGCAGGAATCATCCTGCAGGCAGGTGATGGGAACTCAGATCCAATAAACTTTGAGGAAATCACCGTAGGGATATATTGCAGTCCTTGGCTGGCAGAAATGACTCTGAAAGGATGGTTTTGGGATGGTTTTGCTCTGCTCCTCTTCTCTCCATTTAGGCAGGATACATGTCGGGAATGCTGGTTCCTGTGGGAGTTGGAATAGCCGGAGCCCTCTTCATCCTGGGAGCACTCTACAGCATTAAGATCATGAATCGCCGGAGGAGAAACGGCTCAAAGAGGCATAAAAGGAAGGTATGGAAACTGCCAGGGAAAGGTGTGGAAACGGGGAACCCTTCTGGCTGTAAAGCAAACACAGCCTGGGTCGGGTCTGGCTGAGCTGGAGTGGCCGGGGCACCTCGGTTACGGGATGGGGACATCGGAATTCTCGTCATTTTGTTCCTTTTTGCACGTGGACCTCTCTGATGTTTGTTTTCCTCCCCCAGCAGAGGGAATTTAACAGCATGCAGGACCGAGTCATGCTCCTGGCCGACAGCTCTGAAGACGAATTTTGAGTGGAACTGCAGTGCCCTTGGGAGAGCCCGTGACTTTTCACAGGAGGGGGGGAGGGAGAGAGGGGGAGAAGAACAAGCGACTTTTCTGCTGCACCGCTGCTCCCTCGGCTGCCCCGGGCAGGGGCGGTGTCCCCAGCCGAATGACAATGACAATGACAATGCTTTTGGCTACGTGTGCCGCCCGTGATGTTTGTTTTGATACAGTAGTGGAGATCTCACCCTCGCCGCCGGCGCCTCATTCAGAGCCACAGCTGGAGCTGATCCATGCGGATGATTGTTTTCCTCTTGCCCTGGCGTGCTGTTTTGGTCCTGGCTGGCAGTAATCTGATCATAAAACAATCGCTCTCACCCATCCCAGGAATGGAAATCTTTACTGTGAATGACTTCTGTCCGATTCATCTTAAATGTTACATTACCTGAGCTAGAGTTCGTTAGTGCTAAGATTAGCTGCTCTGCTTAATTAATGAGTTGTAAGCCCGAACTGTATCCCTGGCTGCCCGAGAAGTGCCCGTGTACAGGGTTCTTGATACAGTTTGAAGCACATTTCTGCCCTCGGGTGTCCCTGCTCCCATCCCTTTCTTCCTTCAGCTCTGCTCCACACTGCTTGGAGACACACAGGAATGGCCTCAGCACTTGATTCCACCACCGAATTCCTTGTCCATTTTCAACCAGCACTGTCTGTTACAGCACAATAAATACCAGCGCTCACCTACTGACGGGTGGTCTTGCCTGCATCTCTTTGGTCAGTGTGCAAGGAGGTGAGAGAAGAGGCAGGTCAGAGACTTCCCCAGCTTCTGCCTCCTGTTGGAAGGACACGAGCTCCAGGTTCATCTCTTTCCAAGGCTGCATTCCCATAGCGATGAGAGTGGAACCTCTGTACCCCTTTACCCACCCTGGAAATGAATTTTCAGCCCCTGAAAGCTGCATGAACAGCAGCACCTTTGGGGGAGCTGGATGGGTCTTTCACAGAATCACAGAATGGTTTGGGTTGGAAGGGACTTTGAAGGGATCTGGGTCTAACCCTGACACCTTCCACTAGACCAGGTTGCTCCAAGCCTCANAGGGATCTGGGTCTAACTCTGACGCCTTCCACTACACCAGGTTGCTCAAGCCTCATCCAGTCTGGCCTGGAAAACTTCAGGAACGGGGCAGCCACAGATTCCCTGGGCAGCTGGTGTGCAAACATGGAATACAGAAAGGCACTGGAGGCTGGGGAGCGAGTTGCAGTCACTGTTGAGGGGTTTGGGGCCAATAGTGGGAAAACGGCAAGAGCTGGAGCGATGTCAGCTGTGAGGAGGGCTGAGATGACCACACTGAGAACCCTTGGCTGTAGGGAGAGAGGAGGATTCACAGCACAGATGGATGCAGGGGTTGTGGAGGTGCCCTGTTAGTCCTGACTACTGAGGGGGACAGTGCTTGAGGTGTCACAGGCATTGAGCAGGGGACAGTAATGTAGCTTTGCCCAGGAATGCTGTCAAAATAGCTGGGAGAAGGGCTGCACTATTGATCTCTGCTTCCCACTGTGGAATGGCTTCAAGCTGACATGCTAGAAAGGTGGGGATCTTCCTGAGGTGGGAATCGCTGTTCTGTGGGGAATCATCCTGAGGTGGGAATCGCTGTTCTGTGGGGAATCATCCTTCCTGCCAGGAGCAGTGACTGCTGCCAGAGGAGAACTGAGCAGAGAAGCAAGGGCAGAGCACACATCTGCTGGGATGAAATCCCACTGAGCCTTTGGAAAAGTGGGAGGGAGGAGAGGTTGAGGAGGGGCAGGAGCAGGATTTTGTTCCCTGTGAAGGTGGGAGGGCCTGGCAGATGGGGAAAGGTGAGCAAAGGTCTTGTGGCAGTGTCAGTAGGATTGCAAGGCAGAGAAGACTTCCAGAAAACCCACCTGAGGTGAGCTCTCCCTTGAGAGGGTCAGGGCCTGCTCTGGACTTTGAGTCATCAGATTTGATGGTCAGCTGTGAACAGGCACTGCTCAGCAGAGCCCAGGCACTCTCCTGTGAGCCTGTGACACCCACGGGCTCACCTGGACAAGGACAGGTGGGACAAGCTGGCTTCAAAATGCTGCTCTAGCGCTCTCGGTGGTGTCTTAGTCATTCATCCTGCTGGGTGCACGGGGAGCAGGCTGGGGTGATAATATTTTGGGGGTCTTCATAGCCTAACCCCTCCAGGAGAGGCTTCCCCAGATGGCTCCACAGTGCATCTTTCCCTTTCTGTTCCTGAAACTTCAACCAGGAGGATTTTGCCTTGCTAAAAGCAGCCCCAGCTCTTTACCAGGCACTGACTGGCAATACACCATTAAATCCAAAATTAAGGCCATATAATTAATTACATAGTAAGTGGTGACTCCAAGTTAAGATGAAGTTTTCCCTCCAGACTCATTTCTCCCTATTTCCTTCTCATTCCTAATTCTATTGGAGCTTGGAGGTGCTTGGGAGGTGTTGACAGTCCAGGTGATCATTCCTGGCTGTCTTGCAGTATTGGAAATCGGGAAATACTGTCCCTTGGGCTCTTTGATGATTTATTCCTGGTAAGGCATGGTGGGGATTGCAAAGTGGATATCTGATAAAATATCTGATAAAACACGGAGCTGCTGGGTCAGTCAGGAGGAGGAGGAGGGATGGCTGAGGAAGGCTGCTGGGCTGGTTCAAGTACTCCAGCTCTGGCAGCTCAGGAGGATCCTTTAGGGTGGGTTGTCAGTTTGATGGATTGGGAAGGCGGGTGGGGAGGTGCCGTGGCCTTTTGTTGTGCTAATAAATCCCCAGTTAGGGAAACACTGCCTTTCTGCAGGGGCAATCAGTTTCCCTGTGTCTCTTCTCCCACTCCAGCATAATGAACTTGAGGAATTAAAGGCAACACTGCCAGTCAGAATGATGGAAGCGGGCTTTTACTGCATCTGTGGTGGGGCCTGGTGTCCTCAGAAGCAGAGTTTCCTCAGAGAGGACGTGGCAGGGGTGGCTTGGACAAGGAAGGGAGGCCTAGCTGCATGCACAGTTCAGTGTGGGCTCTCTGGTCTCTGCTGGAGACAGTCTTAGGAGGATTTCCTAAAGGTTTTCTTGTGATCTGTCTGCACTGCCAGGCCTGACTCTGGCTCTGAAATCCTTCACTCAAGGATGGGCCCTGAGCACTGTGCACAGATGCCGACTGATGGCCTTGTGGGGGAGAGGTTTCTGTGGAAGAGCTGGTTTTGCTCAGCTCTGGAAGGTCCCCATGTCTTCAGCTTAACCTGGAAGCAAGGTGGACGGTCAGAAGCAGCCCTGGCTCGAGGGAAGCTTGTGGGAGCCTCTGGAGCTCAGACAGCGATTCCTGCAGTGCCTGCAGGTCCTTAAAGCACAAGCACCACTCAGCCCCTTCCCTTCTCTTCCAAGGCCAACAGACTTTGGACTGGGCTCTTAGAAGTATTCTCTGCACAGCTCCTGCAGTTTGATTTGCTCCCTTGAAAGGAGCAGGTGGCAGCAGGAGGGGATGGGGGTGCAGGTGGGAGCTGGAGCTCCGGTGGCCCAACGCTGCTGATTTAACCTTTACCTCTGCCTTGCCAAACCAGCGGATTCGTTTGGAAGAGGCAGGGCAAGGAAAGCAGCCAAGAAGGGCTCTCCTCATCCTCTGTGCTGGGTGAGCTGCAAGCCCCTGAGTGCTGAGGGCGGTGACATTGGGTGGCAATGTCACTGCAGCAATGACAGCCCCTGGACTCCACACGGCGCGAGCCACTCACCTCCCTTTTGCATTTTCCTGCTGGCGCAAGCCAGAATTTCACTGTGGGCACTACACAACAGCTTTGGCCTCCCCAGCCCTGTTTCTGGCAGGGGGAGCCAGCCTGCCTGGCAGCTCTTGCCCCGATGGAAGGCACCCCCACCACACAGCTGCTGATTCCTACAGGTGCATCGAGGCCAGGTGATCTCCCTGTGAGGCTTCTCTGGACTGTTCCGCTTCCACAGAGTGGTGAGAGCAGCCCTCGTGCTTCCCTGTGGTTTTCTGTTTTGGACAGGAACAACTCCTCATCCTGTAACTACGGAATGTAGCACTTTGTTAAAGGAAAACATTGGGAAATAAAAAGCTGTCCATCATAGCTGACTTTAAGCGCTTGGTCTCCCTGGTCTGTGGTTCATTCGGTGTCTCAGGCACAGCTGTGAAGGGATCCTTGGAGCACTGGAGTGTTGTTTTTCTTTCTCCAGGCTGCATGATCAGTGCAAGGACTCAGGCTGGGCTTGCAGGGCTCACAGGAGCCCTGGGGAACCTCTGCCTGACCCTTTTTGGGTAGGATTTACCTGGAAGTAGGTGTTTGCCATAGGCTGTGATGAGAAACACCCCAAAGCCCCTTGGTTTGCAATGGCAGGAATGAGCCCCGACAGTGACATCTCTCTGCACACCAGGACATTTTTTCGTGGTGTTTTGTCCTGTTTCTGATTTGTCCATGCCCAAATCTTCCAATCCCCCAATAACAGGGTGTCTGCCTGCCCTTCTCCCATCTCCCTCCACTAACAAGAGCCAGCAAGAACTGTTTGTCGCTGTGTATTTTCTCTAGTGGAAAATGGCTTGTTCAAAACAAGAAATTCCCAGGGAAATAGCTGCTTGGGGATTGCATGAACACATTCTTTGCTAATTGGTAGTTGCCAGAAACAATCTGTATATTCATGAAGCTGTTTGCTGCACTGCTGGCTTTTTCCAATGAAAAAAAACAAGACCTGCTGAAAGAAGATAAACAATGACAATGTTTTTTTTTTCCCCTAGGTCTATTTCCTTAGGAAATTACTCTCTGTGATCTCGCTGTGAGCCCCTGTCCATCAGCTGATCTCCTTCTAATGTCCCTGACTCTGCCAGCCAAGCCAGCGCTTTGTGAAAATGGGAGAGAGAAGAGATCATAATAATAAAATAATAAAAAAACCCAAGAAAAGTGTGTGTGGAGCTGTTCTGAGGCTGCAGAACTCCTGCATTTTCAGCATTTATGTGTGGCCTGATGGACAGGATGAGCTGGATGTCCTGGAAATCATTGGGGTTCCTGCCCTGTGTGGCTCCCTCGGGGCTGAACAGAGCCCAGGGATGAGTCTGGCACAGGGCTCAGCCTGTTTCTGTCACGAGCAGGGCACTGACTGTGCACAGCAGCACGGCCAGCCCAGCTTGGGGTTGTTTTCATCAATGTATTTAGGAAGGACAAACCAAAGGCATTCCCTGCACCTTCTGGTGGTAAAGGCACACACCAGGATCTGTGCTCAGGGCCAGGCACAAAAAAACCACCTTTACTTTGAGGCAAATCTCATCGTCCCTCCTGTGAACCCCCTGCACGTGTGGGGGTCACTAAGGCTGGGCAGAACTTCAGGGCACAGGGATGTTCACTCTCAGATTCCCTAAGGCTCAGAGAGGCTTCCCTTGTTCTTTCCCAGTGGTGGTGCATCCCAAGGGAAGGGTTTGGGTCTCAGCCAGCAGCAGGGAGTCAGCAGAGATGTTCCCAGCAGAAACTTTTCCCTTCTTAATGATAAGTGCTGGGCACCCAGTGCTCCAATCCAGGTTTTCCACTTCCCAGGCACTACGGCTTTTTCTGATTTACTTTAAGTCTTAGTCTGATTTCCTGGTAAAAATCTCTTCCCAGAGTGATTGAAATGTGCCACAATCTCCTTCTGAACAAAAAAAGCTTCTGAGCATTGGCATGGTGGCTGAAAGACCACGCTCAGCAGAGCCTTGATGTCGAGGCAGGAATATCCGTGGGTGAGGGGGAGTTGTTCTCTTCTCCCAAGTAACAAGCCATAGCACAAGAGGAAATGACTTCACATTGCACCAGGGGAGGTTTAGGTTGGATATTAGGAAAAATTCCTTCCCAAAAAGAGTTCCTAAGCACTGGAACAGCAGCCCAGGGCAGTGGTGGTGTTGCCATCCCTGGATGGATTTTAAAGCCGTGTGGATGTGGCATTTGGGGCTGGGTTAGGAGTGGCCTTGGCAGTGCTGGGGGAATGGTTCAACTTGAGCTCAGAGGTCTTTACAACCTTAATGGTTCCGTGGTTCTCTGGCACTAAAAATTTGCGAAAGACCTGAGCAGCTCCTGGCAGTGCTGAGCTGCAGCTGGGCTGTGGAGGGACAGAAATGGAGATTAATGGCAGCTTCTGACTGTCCCTTTCCAAAATATCCCCAGGAAACTTTTGGGTCTTGCACATGGTGCATGAAGAGGAATGTTAACCTCTGTGCCGGGCCAGCATTTCAGAGCAGAGCTGTACCTTTACTGATTTTCCAAATCTTTAATGCAAAGTGACTGGAAGGGTAAACGAGGCTCTTCACTAAGGATTTCATTTCATCTGTAGCAGAGGAAATTGAACTGGGCAACAAAAGAGGCTGATGTTAGCAGATTTCTTTTCTTTAATGGAAGGAATTTTTGTAGTGTGTTAAAAAAATTAAATCCCTGCAAAAAAAAAAAAAAAATAAAAGTGACCATACTCATATTAAAGGAAATTCAGAGTTAAATCAAGAGTGTCTGATATAAATTTAAAAAATCTTCTCTTACACAAGCAAATTCTCAATAATGAAAGCATTTGCCAGGATCAGGCTTTAGCCTGACCTGGGATTTGTAGTCAAAATGTTAGATCACTGGCTTTAACTGCACTTTAGATCAAGAAGCAGAAAAATCCTTATTTTAAATAATTTGTCAGCTAGATATTTTTCAATTTTAGCTCTTTTCCCAGGATTCATTCTTGCTGGTCAATATGCCCTTTAAAAGTTATTGATTTGCTTCTGGAAATCATCTACCCATGGAGTTGTACTTTATTCTTTCCATAACTTAATCTGCAATTATGGAAGCAATTTCAGGGTTTCTGATTTAATTTTTTCCCTCCAGATTATTTATACTTTGCATTTTTAATATAAAAAAAAAAAAAAGCAAATAACAGTCTTCCATTTCACTGACTTATTGCATTACATTCCTGTCTGGTTAAATCTCACATGGATACAGGCTGAAATTCGACTGAAATACCCAGAAATTGGATTTTTGTTACAAGAGCAGCAGCAGGGCTGCAGAATGGGAGCTGCACTGTTGCATGAACATCCAGGATGGGTTTGTGGTGACAAACAAGGTAATTTGGGCACAAGGAGCCAAGGGGTTGCTGAGGGGGGGTTGTAGTTTGTGAGATTAAATAACACACCAGAGATGTCAGTCCTGCATCCCAGAGGAGTTTGGAGCTGGTCCCACTTCAGCAGGAGCAGGAGTGAAGAGTTAACTCAAAAAAAAGTTGATATTATATTCAAGACACAGCCACGGCCAAGGAGACCTGCATAAAAAATCCACTCTGGCCTTGGGTTTAAAATGGAAAGGAGGGAGGCAGTAAAATGCATCATTGAATCCAGGCTGGAATGAGGGAAAGCTGAGCTGTGCCTCAGTGCTGGGCACGTGGAATTTATTTATGGGCAGGAGGGTGCCAGCTCTGCGGCTCCTCTGGACCACGGATCGCACGGGAAATGGTGGCACAGGTTTGTTGGGTGGTTTGTCCTTGCTGGAAGTGACAGAAAAAGCTTCCAAAGCCACCGTGGCTCACAGGACCTGCCTGCTGGGCAGGAGATCACTGCCAGGAGGGGGATGAACAATCCAGGGAACGCTTTCCTCTAGGACTGAAAGTGAAAAATGCGGCTTAATAGCATGAAAAACAAAAGGCTAATCAAGGGATTTGGCTACATGCAAGCTGTACAGCATCTATTAAAAATAAGTATTTAATTGGATATTTGTTTTGCTGTCAGCATACCGGGCTTAAAAATATACAGCTATTACCCTGAAACATCTGAGTGGGGGAAGGAGATGAGGAAATACTGAGGCAGAAGATACATGGGGGTTTTTTTTGTTTTTTTTTTTGATAGCAAAGTACGGACTTTGAGGAGACAGGAAATAGGAAAAAAACATAATTTCACATTTACCTTGTAACAAAGCAAAGTGCTGTGAGCCACACCAGGGCTTGTGGTGCTGAAGAGTTCCCACATTATTAAAACTTGCACAGGACTCTTCTGGACAGCCCGACAGAAACCTGGAGATTGCTTGGGAGCTTCAATGCCACGGCAAACTCTGAGCCCTGACGCTGGTGCCCATGAGAAAACCACAGTTTGGGAATTTTCTGTGGAAGAGGGATCTCAGCTGATACTATGGAAATGAAATGTTAGTGTGGTTTTATGGGCTGAATGTTGAATCTGAAGAATGAAGTGAAGGAAAGGCTCTTGTTTACCTGGCTGTTCTTGAGGTTATAAACCCATGGCCGTTGCTTGTCAGACAAAATTGAAGCAATTTCTGTAATTTTGGGTCTAGTCAGCAGCGAATGAGTGTATGAGCCATCAAAAATTGATGCAGTGGAGAAGGGAAGTGGTGCAGTGATCAGCCTGGGTTTAGCAGGTGAACCTGAGCACTGGAAACACTGCAGATTAATGAAAATCTGCACCCAGCAAACCCATGGGGCTGGCTGGACCTGCCACGTTTCAGAAGTGACAGTGAAGGAAACACAGAGGCACTGCAAGTGTGAGGTGTTTGGGCAGAGACACCTTCCACAAATTCATTTCAGTTGATTTAAGAGATGGGGAGGGCTTGCCCTGCACGGATAAAAGTACCTGACAGAATTTGGTCATGGCTGAGAGTCCTGGCAGGTCTTGTGCTACCTTGATTCAGGAGACAAAGGGATGTCTGTGCATTCAGGGGAGCAGCAGGGCACGAGAAGCCAGGCCCTGGCTGGGATGTAGAGACTCAAGGTCCCATGGCACGAGATTGCTGGGTGATCCACTAGCAAATTAATTTATCAGCCTTGGTTTTTCCTTTTCTAGGAGGGCAAGTGGCTCCCCTGACACGCTCATGTCCATCTGCCCACGACAGTCAGTGCTGCAGGATGTTTTTCCTAAATGGAACTGCAGTGTCAGAAGACAAAAACATTTTTCTCTGCAGTTTGTTTCTTCCTCTCTGGTATACTGGAGTGTCCAAAGACCAAATTCAGCACAGATTAATTTTATTTTTTCCTAAAGGAAATAGCCAGCTCACCACAGGGTGGGCAAGGTGCGAAACACAGCACCTTTAGCCCTACACCTTCCTGCTGTGCTTGCTCCTCTGCAGAAGGAGCTGAAGAAACAGCTGAGACCCGGCCACAGCAGAGCCCACAATCATTTCTCCAAGACCTTTTGCCCATTTTCCTCCACCCTGCAGGTCATTTAGCATGAAGAAAGCAATTTTTTGCCTTTGATACTGAGAGCAGGGAGAGGGGTAATTGGAGCCTGGGAGGCTCAGAAGCTGTCGAGCCATCTCAGCCCTCACAGGTCTCTGATGTGCTGTAAATGCAGAGAGGAGTTACAATTACCACCCATTACTTGCCCTGGATGATGATTTATCTGGTAGCCACATGAAAGCAAAATCTCTCTGATCTGGTTCTTTTTTTTTCCCCCCTTGCACCTGATCAGGAAGTGTTGTATTTCAGATTAAAGGGATTTTCTTTTCCAGCGCTGAAGGGAAACCTGTGTGTGATGTTTGATTATTCCGTCCCTTAAAATAGTATCCCCAGTGAGAAGGGAGGTGTTGCCGTGCTGGTGTCCTGAGAAATTGGATGCTGAAGTGGATACCTGGAGCGTCTCATGAAGGACCACAGAGCAGATGGTTTAGTGGATCCTTTTTAAGCTCATTTGGAGGGGAATGGTGATTCATTTGTTGAGGAGTGACCTGGGCTGCAGGAAATGAGGCCCCAGTTTCTTCTGTTGCTGCAGGAGCAACAGGAAAATGAGTTAAAGGCAGGACAACAAATCTGGTGGCTGCCCTGGACATACGGCCTTTGGGAAATGTCCCACGAGGTCAGAGCCCGTCACCATCCCCTCCCCGTGTGCTCTGGTCAACAACTGGCACTTCAGGGTGAGATCTGGGGAGCCCTGATGCATTAAAGGAGCTAAATGGCGAGCTTCTGCCTTTTTCAGGGATTGGTTTTATTTTTACTCAGGTGGCTCCTCAAGAGCTGGGTCCTGAATCGCATTTTGGGAACAGGCAGCGCCTCTGCTGCATGTCATCTGAGAGCTGTAATAGCATTATACCTCTGGAAATAGCCAAGATGTTCTAAACTTGACATTTTCCCTTCTTTTCACAGAGTATAATAGCACATCACAGGCGTGGGCTGCATGAGAAACCCTCCTGGCAAGCGGCAGTGCCACTGATGGGGAGGACGGTGCCTGTGATGTGTCTTTGTGTGCTGCTCCCCTCCAACTCCTCTCTATTAACGGAGGCTTTTCAAGGCAAAGAGAGAGGCTGCACATAACCCCAGCTCCCGCTGCTTCAAGGCAAATCCGGCCCTTTTCTTTCAGTCTGTTGGCAGTGCAAGTCCCAGACTCGCCGAGTCTCACACACAGAGCAGGGAGAGCTGATCTGGCTCTTGCTTCTCCTCCTGCTCATCCAGCATCCCTCACTGCCCTGCAGGCTGATTTGGGATCCACAGCGGTGTCTGGCCAGAGGGGAGGTGGTGGCCTGGGGGGTTCCCCTCACGAAACAGCTTTGGGGGGTGAAATGGTGTCATAAACCCACAAACCACAGAATGGTTTGGGTTGGAAGGGACCTTAAAGACCATCGAGTTCCACCCCTGCCATGGGCTGGGACACCTCCCATCCTCCTTCCACTACGCCATGTTTCTTCAAGGCCTGTCCAGCCTGGAACACTTCCAGGGGTGGGTCAGCCCCAGCTTTTCTGGGCAAGAAAAAAATGGTTTCTGCTTTAGACACACTTGAAATGATCTGTAGGACCAGATGTAAGAGAGGGGAAAAAATAAAGATGTTGGTCCAGCATGGGTTTTATGTGCTGCCACAGGAGAGCCTCAGCCACGGGCCTGGAGAGCTCTGGGGTCACTGGGGCTGTGAGTGCTGTTCGTGCTTCAGGGCACAGAAACCACCCTGGATCTGAAAACACCTGGGTCAGAAAACTCCTGGATCTGAAAACACCTTGATCAGAAAACTCCTGGCTCAGAAGATGCTGCTGAGGAGCAGCTTGTCTCAACCAGAGGTGCTCTGTTGCTCTCCTGAAGAAGCTCTCATTTGGGATGGGGATGTTGCAGCAGGATGTCACCAAATGCTGTCAGAGCCTGTTCACCCTGTTCTGCAGCCTTTCTGTCAATCTGTGGTGGCTCCTGGTGAGGCTGGGGACTGAACCATTGTTTCAATGGTCTATTTCAAAGCACGGAGTCCTTTCAAAAGCAGTAATGGCTGCAAATGAAATAATCTGCTGGATACAGACAAGAAGAGACACCCAACTGCCCATATGATGTCCAGCAGTAGCTCTAGAGTCCAGAGATCAAATGCTGCTGTCACCTGCTCTGCTGTGACAGATGAGCATTTCCCTGAGAGCGTGCACATTACATTTTTTAAAATAGATACGGCTCTGCCTGCTCAGAAGGCAACAGGATTTTTTTTTTCTGCTGCTCTTAAAAATCTTCCAAGTGCCAGGGGAGTCATCACTGGCTCTGAGCAGCAGCACAGCCTTTCTCCAAAGATATTAAGGAGCGGTGTTTCATGACTTTATTTAGCTGTATTTATGAAAGACCTTTGCAGAGAACAGGACCCACCCCGGGAGCATCTTTGTCACCCCCACATCACTGCACAGCTTCCAGGATTTGTTTTCTCCCGAGAATGGAGGAGCCTCTCCAGCACTGGCAGCTGATGAGTGAGCACCCCACAGACCCTGCACCGCTGTGCATTTGGATTAGGGAATCACCTGCACAAGAAATAAACCACCAGCCAACCTGGGGGCTTGTAGAATCTTCCCTTGTTCTACTGCCAGTCCCTGGATTGAGTGTTGGTGGTGAAGGCAGGGGGAAAAGTGGTAAAAGAAAGAAAGACAGGGTTTGGTTCTGCTAAAGGAAGCAAGCTCAACCACCCTGAGCAGTGTAAATGCAGAGTGAAAAGGGTTTGCCCAAGTCCTTGGAGGGATTCAAAGGACAATTCAGACCACTCTGGGCTGTCCTGGAAGATGCTCCGTGTTACCTGAGCTGGTGCCATGTCCTGTGGATTGTAAAATGTATTTCTCATTCGAGGTCAGTGCCTCTCTCTACTGCTGTCACCACTGGTCTGTGCACACCTGGTGCTGGGAGGGATTTTGGAGGGTCCCCGTGGGCCCTGCTTTGGGGCACGAACCACCCCTGCTCTCTGACAGCTCAGTCAATAGATGTGTTTTCCAAATGCCATGGGAATGGAAACAATATTTTTTCACCTTAGAGAGCAACTGGCACAGGTTTTCCCCCTGAATAATGCTTTGGAAAACCAATGATTGGAGGGCTGTGGCAATTTTCTTTCTTTAATTTTTTTTTGCTTTCTGGCTTTTTTCTGAGCAGACCTAGAGAGGGAACTGTGGGAGGAGAGCCTTTGATCGGTATTGCCAAAGGAAACACAGCGCTGGGATCAAAACATCTCCAGCAAAACCTTTCACTCCTGCTCCTCAGATCCTCCTCCCACAGCTCTCCCAGCTTACCCTGCCTGCTGGGTGAGCAGATCCAGCTCTTCTCTGGAACTGCCTTGGCTGGAGAACGGAGTTTAAAAGGCTCCCAGCAGTGGGAATTTCGCTGTAGCACTTTCCCTGATTTATGAATGGAGAGGGATGTGAAAAGAAGCCCAAACCTCCTCTCCAAAACCATTTTCATCAGACCCTGGGCAGCATCAGACCCTCTGCAGCCCCTGCAGAGTGAGGAGGAGCTGGGAAGAGGAGGAACTGGGAAGCTGCCAGGGAGAAGGAAGGCACAGCTGGCCTCGGCCAATACCTGACCTCTCAAGTGTTTCTGCAGCTTTCCAGACTCTGGGTTGTGACAAATCTCCTCACCCCTGCATGAATTCCTAGGAGCTGCAGTTTCTCCACATTTCTTTGGGGCAAAGGAACCAGCACAGGCTGGGGCTGCACATCCCTGGAGAGATCTGGAAGAACAAGGCAAATTTAGGAATGGTCACAGAGCCTCAGGAGTTCTTTTGGAATCTGAGATTTCCAATTACAGACACTTCTGACTCCCTGGGACAAAGTGGTCTTGAACAGAAGGAATAGAGCATTATCTTTTCCAGGGGAACATGTGGAAAAATTCAGTTTGGCTGGGATTGTGAGGGGTTGAGCTGGCAGGAGGACTCGGGTCAGAACTCTGTCAGTGCTGAGCTTCATCCACGGTGAGAGAAATGAATTGATCCGTGGTTGTGAGGGCAGAAAAAAGCAGGGAGCTGCATTTTGAGGTCACCTCCCATGGCTGAAGGTGTGGGGCCTCTTTGTAGGGCTGAGGCAGGGTGAGTTTCTCTGTCCTGTGATGGCAAAGGGAATCTGTGGAGGATGAAAAGCTGCTGGGTGAACGTGTTGCAATTTCAAATCACCACTGTGGGGCCCAGACTGGATTATAATGGTAAAACAGAGCAGGTAGCACTTTTTTTCTTTTTTTTTTTTCCTTGGGTTCAATTTCTGTAAGATGCAATTTTATGGATATATTTTTCTTTAGAATTATTGGAGATGCATCTTCTCTCCTGCTGGGATTTCACCATAAAAATGTCACCGAGTTTGTGGCATTACTCATGATTACTTTAGGTGAGGCAAAAGGAGAGGTGGCTGCAGCACTACCAACACATTTCCATTAAGCAGCCTTAGGTCTCCAGTTGTTTATAATTAGAAGTCAAACCATTATCCAGATTTTTTTTTTTCAGATGGAGAAAGCGAGTTGCATTTTGGTGAAAACCTCTCCAAAGTTTATTTGGCAGAGGTGGAAATAGCCCAGTGGGTTTGCAACAACACTGCAACAGCTCATATGTGTGCAAAGACCAAGAATATATCCAAATGTGAAATTAAATCACTAGTGTGAAGAACTGAAATTCAAGGAGTCATAGCAGTAAAAATCAATCAAGGATCAGCTTTATTCATACAGTAACAGGAATGGGCATAAAATTGCAAACAGGTTCTTAGAATTGTTGTCCAGGGGTGGTTACATGCTGTGATGATTGATGGCTTGAATTCTTAATACTCCCTTTGGGTTCACTATAAGCTGCTCACACTTATTATAGATCTACTATATTTAATTTTGTTACCAAGTTAATTGTATTTTCCCTAAGAGCTCCGGTAGCCTGCTGTGTATTTCTGTGTCTTTGCCAATGAACTGCTCCACTTATTGGCTAATAACTGACTGTAAGAATTTCTCTTTATAAATGCAGTCCCCTTAAATGTTTCTGGTAACGTGGCCTGCATAAGTATTCTCCTGGCTTCTCTTCCAGTCTGCCTTGCTCTGAGCACAGCACTGCTTTGAGCTACTTAAAGGTTTAGTGCCCCTTTGTCATATTTACTATCAGGATCTGAACTGCAAATAGAAAAATGTCTGGTTTGTAAAAGCCACTCTAATTGCTCCCAGATCTCCCTTAGTGCAAGTGAATCTTGAAACAAAAGCTTAGAAGGACTGGTTTTGTCAAACTGTGCAGTCTAGCTTGGAAATATCAGGGAAATAGCAAGGAAAAACAGCCTTTCAGCACCTAAAGGGGCTGTGAGAGAGCTGAAGAAGGAATTTGACAAGGGGCCTTGCTGGATCTGGCCTGGAGATCCAGAGGTTTATCCTTTCTTCACATCTCCTGTTCGTGTAACCTCACCCTTTGCTGCCCAGGCTGCTGGAGTGGGTAATTAGATCTGAAATGAAAACCTATAATGGATATAAATCATCCTCTGCAGACCTACAAGGTACTTACCAAGGAGAATAAACTTTTAAGAGAGTCTATAAACTTGGGTTTATGTGCTGGTTTTGCTGGGGTCATTTCCTCTTAGTCCCTGGCTCTGCTTTGGATTCAGAATGAGAATATAAGGTTGATTTTTTTTTTAATTTTTCCATGGTGATAGTACCTGTCCCTTTGGGAGAGTCACTTTGATGTCCTCCAGCAGGAGAAATCTCAGGGAGACAGGAGATCACTCTGAGGACATGCATGAGCTCTGGCAGCCTGGGAGGCTGAACCTGGAAACAGCTGGGCAAAGTTCTCTGCCCTCTGCCATGCACTACAAATGCATCTTTTGTTTCACAGCTGAGGGAGCCTGAGGCAAGAGGAGCTGAAATTTGGCCCAAAGTCACACTGGCAGCCAGACATTTCCCACGAGTCCCAAACCATGGAAATGATTGTGATGCTTTCTAAGACTTTTGAAAATTTTTTTATTGTTTAATCTTCCTTGAAGCAGCAGTTAGGACACGATGCTGAATGACAGGCATCTATGCAGGGTGTCATCAAGGATCCTTCCCTCAGGGTGGTTAAAAATGCAGAGAAAATAAGTAAAGGATCTTTAGATACTAATGAAATGGTAAAATGCAAGATGACATTCAAAGGTACTACATACAGAGGAATATATTCTTACAAAGCATTTATAAAGAGAAGCTGTAAGCTGGCTGCTTACAATCCAGAAATCTTAAAAGCTGTGGCAACACTTCCAGAGGTGCTCAAAAATGAAAACAGCAGGGGAGGGTTATTAGAAAGAGCAGATAACAAATCAGAAACCATCACTTGGCTTTTCCTGCACATCCTCAGAGTCTCTGCGTTAGGTTGTGAGCAGTGCTGCTCCCCTGGCTCAAGAAGGACATCGAGATAAAACAAGCTGGAGAAAAGCACAGTGAAGGGCACCAGAGATGGCCAAAGATATGGAACAACTTCTCCAGGAGGAAAAGGGAAGTAAATAAGACCCTTCAGCCTGGAACAGAGATTGAAAGGGAGAGAATGTGATGGAGTCATGGGACAGCAGCAGGAGCACGGAGAAGATTTAAGAGAGAAGTTCAACACTGTTTCTGATAATGAAGAGACAAAGGGGCACTATCAAGTGGTTGAGTGGGAGGTTTTAAAGCAGCAAAATACATTTCCTTTCACAACACGCATTTTAATGTGAGGAACTTCTTGTTGTAAGACTGTGTTTATAGAAATACTTACAGACATTCAGAAAAATCAGGGAGGAAAAGTCCTTGTAGATGCAGCTTAGCAATCACAGAAAAAAAATCTTGCCACCTGTCTGAGCATTTGAATTAGGATGGGATGAAGCACCCCATGGAACTGGTTATCTTTCTCCATTAATTGCAGCAGGAATGCAAAGGTTCAGTTTAGAGTTAACGGGGATGTTTGGAACAGTTAAAGGAAGGTGTGATAATTCTTCTCACCCCTTCTGACAAGTTCTCCTTGGAGCTGACTTGCACAAGGCTTGTGGGAAGATAAATCCTTTCAGGTACAGGCTGGTGAGCCCAGCTTGTGATCAAGTCAGCAAAAAGCTGAATTCTCTGGCTCAGTGCTGGAAAAGCACAGGAACAGCAGCCGGCGTCCTGGAGAAAGAAGAAGCAGATGCAGAAAGGAGCAGAGGAAGGTGGAGGGGTTCAGAGTGGAGATGGCACAGGACGAGGGACAGCCCAGCCCTTGGCACACAACTGGCATCGACTGCTGCTGGCACTGAAAAGGAATTACAAGTGCCTGAAAGCCATGAGTGTTCCCTCAGCTTCCATAATAATTCTGTGTATTACAGATCCCTCTGGGCTTGGTTTGATGTTCTCATCATCTCTTAAGTAGCATTCTGAGGCTACTTTTCAAAGTGGTTGCTTGTATTTCTGTTTGGTTTTGGTTTTTTCTTTTAACACAGACACGATCTGTCTTTGTCTGCGCCACATCATTTTGGTCTGGTTTCCCTCCTGAATCTCACTGAGTGATGCCGTCCCAGAGGTTTTGGTCTCTCAGGTTCTGTTAAGAGATGGATTTTTGCTCCAAGAAAGCAAAGCCTTTGTTAGTGTTTCATTGCCAGGCACGGTAACCAAAGCAGGAGGAGGGATGGTAAGCGAGTTTTTTATCCCCTGTGGTCAGTGGTTATCAGTGATTTGTTTTGTGGTGCCCCCTCAGGCACCCAGCAGGCTCGATTTGGGGATGTCTTGAGCTCTCCAAGCCACCCCTGAAGGCACTGGGAGCAGTGCTTTGAACGTAGAAAGTGCTAAACCACAGCTAAATATCTGGAAAATTGGTACTTTTGTCTCTGCACCTACTCCCCTGTGTGTAAAATGAGGGCTTTCCATGCTAGAGGTATGTAGTGAAGTCCAAAAAATGATTTTGTTTGCAAAACTCCCATTTTTTCCTGTGATGAGCATCCCAGAAAAGTCCCACAGGGAATAATTCCTGTTCAGTTCAGTGCAGAGGTTTGGTGCTGGGTGGGAAACAGGGGCTCAGCTCTCACACAGAGCATGGAAAAATAACGATGTGGTGACTTGTCCCCTCCATGTCAGCAGCTCCAGGAGGGAAGAGACTTGCAGGAAAAAGAGTGTACCGTAATTTCATGGAATGTGGGCTTGGATTGGGGAGGATTAGGAAAAGCCTGCTTTGAGGTTGTGCTGCTTTTTAAGCCTTGGAGATGTGAGGGGGGATGTGTGTGCAGGGAAGGATGGGCACGGCTCAGACAGGGGGGAGAAAGGGATGAAGAGGAGGAGCCATCCTTCAAACTGGCCATAAATAATTTTAACATGACTTTAACATGACTTTAACATGACTTTAACATGACTTTAACATGAATAACAGAGCTTTTGGAAGTGGGGCAGCTGCACAGGGCAGGGAGAGCCTTGTCAGGGCTGCCTCATAACAGCAGGGTGGGTGCCAGGAATGGTTTCACAGATGGGAAAAGCCCACCCAGCACAGTCCTGACGGCACAGACACCCTAAAGGCTTCTGAACCTTTTAGTGCTTGGCCTTACAATCTTAACCTTAACAGTCCCAGGTCTTGATGTAATAAATTGAGAGTATCAACAGAAGTTTCAGATACTCATGACACCTCCTTGGAATAGAAACATTTGATTTACACTACAATTGAATAGTTAACAGGGAGGTCATTTATTAAAAACAAGGGAAAATGAATGGAAACCAGTTATTCTTCACATCATGTGATAGGAAATGATTATTGCTTCTCCAAATTTCAATAGTACAACATTCACAGCCCTGAGTTTAGTAAATTCATTTCTGTTGGAGATTATACAAGCAAATGTGTCACTTCCACATTAAAATTGAAACAGAAACCCAGCACTGCCCTGGCTGTCACAGGAAAAGGTTTTCTGCCCTAGAGCATGACTTCTGCCAAGTATCATATTAAAAAAAATTATAAAATAAAATTAAAAAACCCTTCTAGAGAACCAGTGCTTTGCAGTACCCTTTCATGTAGATCTCTTTGCCACCCCGAGTACATTTTTGTCATTGAAAAATGATGCTGCCAGGAGTTGGGTATGAATTGAACATATTTTTCTTCCTGAGTAAAGAAGAATTTTGGAGGTTTTTTTGTAGAGATAAAGATTCACATATGGCAAGAGGGAGCAGCAGAAAATGAATCACCTCCAGACGCTGAAAACATTGTTCATGGTAAGTTGCATTACTCTGGAAACCAGCAAGAAGTGTTACAATTTAAAAGTAATATATTTAGCTAAAAACAGTCACAGCTGGCTCTGTTCTTGATGAAAGGTTTCATAATTTATGTGATGAATAGCAATCCCTTTGCATGTTTTCTGGATATTTCAACATGACAGCTCATTCTGGCTGTGCTGAAATTCGCCATGCCCTGTTAGAACCACAAGCCAAACTCTGATCACTGTGAAGACCAAAGGCCCCGTTTAAATAACTTCAGTGCAATGTGTGTAATCCCTAAAGGAAGAACCATATTGCCATTTTCCTCCTGGCAATTTCAGTTTTTAAAAAATGAGTTTTTAAAAAAATGAGCGGCATTTGGAAATACAGGATAAGGGGCTTTGTTATAAATAAGAATATCAGATGGAAAGGTTGCCCAGGGCTTGTTGGCAGCCTGGAAAGCTCTTTAAATAAAATCTCAATAAGAAGGAGAAAATGAGATATCTGCACTGGGATCCTACCTCTGAGGGCTGAAGCACAAAAAAGAACCAAGCAGCAAACTAGGAGATCTTGAAGGAAGAAGTTTTTAAATGCTTCTGGAAGCAGGAACAAATACCATCAGAAAAGCCTGGGTAGGAGCAGGCGTCCCTGTGGACACAGAAATAAATCTCCAAATAGATCAGCTCACGCAGAAATTTCAGAGACAGCCATAAAATCTGCTGGGAAAAACCTGGACTTCATTAGAAAACTGTTTGCAGAAGAGATCTGCTGCCCCTCCCAAGTTTTCTCCTTGGACACAGGGATCGATCTCAAGGAGCAGGGCCAGGTCTGGAGCTGGGGAACAGCCCTGAACCGCTCTGCCTTCGGTACGCGGTAATGGCTGAGAAGTTGTACCAGCAGAGGGAGCGGGACACCAGATTTCTTTTCCTACGCAAGTGTCTAATGCAAGGAGTTTCCAGAGAAAAACCAGATGTTAAAACGCAGGTTTCCCCACTGATCTTCAGAGAAAGGATCAGTTGATGTCGATTTTCTCCCATGGCTGTGAAGTAGCTGCAGAGGCAGAAGAATAAAGTCTCCAAATATGCTTTGCATATTTGCAAAGGAAACGAGGAAAAAGCTCATGGTATTTTTTTTTAGGGTACTGGTCAGATTCTTCCAGCTTTGTTTTTAATGTGCTGTCATGAAACACCTCAGATGGAGGCAGGTGAGATTCAGGAGTCAATACTCTGGGCAGGGGGGCTGCAGTAGTGATGACACCTGGATAAAGAGACTGAGCCAAGTTCCTGGGTTCTTTGGGGGAAGGGAGCTGGGCTCCTTTGGCAGGGACTTTGGGAGAGATGCAGTTCTGCTGCTGGGGCTACAAACGGAGCAGCAGGAGCAGGTCACAACTCCTGCCTGTCCATTTGTGAGGCAAAGAGAGCTGACAGCGTTGGGCTGCAAACCCGGCGTGAGGCGTGCAGGGCTCAGCCTCATCTGTCACGTGGCAGAGGGGCAAAAACGTGACAAACCCGGCCAGAGCACATCCAGGCGATCTGAGCTCAGGAGTTCCTTCTGCAGAGGGGTCAGGGATGTCAGAGCTGCTTGGCGATACGACAGAGCCAGCAGGCTGGGGCCGGGCAGCGAGGGCTGACTGCGATCTGCTTGGCTTAGCCCAGCACGGCAAACAGATGGAAAGCAAAGGATGAAAACCAACCTCACCTCCACAGACAGCTCACACCACAAAAACCTCGTTCCTAAAAGCAAAAAGGCTCAGCCTGCAGCTGTGCTGCTCCAAAGAGTGATGCACCATCCTCCTGAGGCTGACAGGGAAAGCAGAGCACAGCTAAAGACACCAACCCCAGCCTGGGAGCTTTTCTTTCTTTCTTTCTCCACGTTTATCTTCTTGGCTGACCAGAATGTTTTGAAGGGAGATACACACACACACAGTCACAGACTAATCTGAGTGCTTGCCCCCAGCCTCTGTTGAATTGTGCTGCCCTATCCCATTCCAAGTACAATTTGGATAATTTGGATCAATCACCAAATCCAGCCTTGGGATACAGCAAGAGCTTGCTGGAAGTGACTCAGGAGGAGACATCCCAGCCTTCAGAAATACCAGGATGATGTTTTTTCCCAAGCCAAGTCACCCAGATATTTAGTGGTGACACTGAGGGCTTCATCCACATAAAACTTCAGAGCAATTTTGGACGTGCTCTGATTCAGCCTCAGACATCAGAAGGAGCTGAGTCTCCATCCTCCTACAGGATGATCTGAAGGAGCTGTGAAGGGAATGGGACAGGATTCATTATTTCTGGGGCCAAGTCACATTATTTCTTTCAATCTCCGTGTTTTGAGAGCGGGTGTGGGGAGATCATTTTCTCCAACAGCACAAGATGCTCCCAAAGGAAGGAGGCAGAAGGGGAGATCTTTCATCTTGGCTTTACTGTCCAGAGTGTGGAGCAGCCAGAAGGGATTGATCTGATGTAGGCAGGGAGAAGCGTGGGAAGGAAAAGCTGAGGATAGTACCTCATGTATCACTGGGGAGGGAGTTTGAGGAACTGTGGAGCAGATCTGAAGACACCACAACTTTTGCAGTGATGTGAGATGATCAGGCCTCAGCCCATCAGCATCTCTCCTGAGTACACAGACAGGAAATCTCTGCCACCAGGAGGTGGCAGAGATTTTTGAGCTTTTTCATGCTATTTTTGATGAATTCTTCAACCCCAAAACACCATCTGGGAAACATCATAGGTGCAGACGAAAGAGCCAGGAGTTTATCATTTGCAAGAAAGCTGCCCTGTAAAAGTGCCCAACAGTGCAGATTTCTTGTGTGCGCTACATTGTGAGTCCTGCTGATGTCGAAAGCCAGTGAAAAACCATCACAATCTCAGAAGAGATTTCTGACACCACATCATGAGCTCAGTACTGTCCTGACCACTGCCCACCCAGACACGTCCATGTCACTGCATCTGCCTGGTCACTTCCAGCCTCTAGACCCAGGGGCAGGGATAAATACACAAAACCTTACCAGGTGCTCAAGAAACTGGCGTGGATCTCACCCCAGCTCTGAGCCACAGCGTAGAACTCCAGTTCCAAAGACTGCTCAGGGATCAAGCCCTGGTTTGAATGGGAAGGGCAGGAAAGCAGTTCCTTGGAAATACCAACACAGATTTATTAAAAAAAATACCCTATGTCCTGTACAAATAACGATTTAATTTTCCTATCCCCACCTCTGCAGCCACACTGGAATCTGGAAGTCCAGCAGACTTTGCCAGTCTGAATTCTCACTACTCCCAAGAAAGATCTGCTGGTACACATGGCCACAGCTCTACTGAAAAGAGCAGAATTTAGCAGAAGAATTTAGTTGTTGGTGGTTTATCATTCTCAGACCCTGCTGAAGAAGTGGAAGTTGAAAAAGTAGAGCAATGGATATTGCTGTGTATCTCTGCTAAGGGGAAAGGCAAAAGCATGGCCAGTGCTTTGCAAAAACACATCTCAGCCCATCTCAAGTGATGCAGAACACAGTGGCCATGTGCTATTTGCATTTATATGGAGTTCTGTAACTGTTAGTCTTATTTTGTCATTGACACTGAGCAGTCTTGGATGATCCTCAGGGAGCAAATACCTGCAGCAACCAGCTGCAATTTCAACAGAGTCTCTTCTCTGCCTCCCTCCCTTTGAAACAGGCATCAATACATCGACAGTGCTACTGCTAAATAAATGTTTCCAGGAAATGTTTGAGTGTGGGCTCAGAGGAATAACTGCGTCCCCTTGCTGTTTGCAAACAGAAATGATGTGCCCTGAGAGCTCTTCCCTCGCTGCCTTTAGTTGGAATGAATGCACCGAGCTGGGGGCTTTCGCTTTCATTTTTATACAGCACGAGGGCAATTGATAATTGCCCCCCTGATTCCTGGGGCCCCAGGTGGATCAGAGCATGGATATATCCATACAAACTGCTTTGGAACATGCAGACTGCTCTGGCAGCCTTCTCCTCCATCCCTAATGCCTTCTTTGTGTCATGGTTTCGGAAAGAATTGATTGTTTCTTGTTCTGCTTCCCATCAATGAAATCAACTGGCATTAAAAAAGCTGCCTCGCTCGTTGCCAAATCAAATCCTTTTAATATCTGGTGATGCTCTGAAATATGCTGGAACTGGGTTTCAAGTTTTGGTCCAAGCTGGAACCTCCCCAGTGTTCAAACAGAGGGGGGGGAAAGCTCTTAAAACCGAGCTGCCAACTTGAGGCATCTTTAGACTAAATAATTCCATATTGTCAGTGAGTCCTTTCGACCTTGAGCCCATCCTTCACTCCTGGTGTGCATGAGGCAGATTAAGCAAGAAATGGCTTTGCTCCAGTGACTTTCATGGTGCCACTTCAGAGGACAATTGAAGGAACTTCAAACACTACAGATTTTCTTTTCCCTATCTATGGTTCCAGCTTCCTCATGTTCATGCTGGTTTTACACCAGTGTGACTTGTCTGAAAGGAGAGCTGGGTCCATAACACACAAAATAATTTTCTCCAAATGACAGGAGAGCAGTCCTCTTGGCCATGACTTCTTAAAGGTTCTTGCTAAGGTGTAATCCAAGCCAAAATGACACATTCTTGTTTAAAAAATGGTGTATTGGAAGGATGGAAACAGCTAATTTGGAATGATCAACTTGTAATTAATTTTTCACTTAAAATTCTCACTTGGCGTTAAACAATCCTCTCTCTGTGAGTCCTTTTCTTCCCTTTTTCACACATTCACAGCCTCACAGGTAAGCTGCATGACAGACCAAAGCTGCCTGTTGTTTTTCCTTTGATCTCTCAATCCTCATAACAACACAGGGCAGAGCCTCCTCAAAGAGATGAGATGACAGGACTGGCAGCAACCTCAGCTCATGGTGAAAAATCTCCCCTTTCTCTCGCCTCAGGTGGACTGGGGAGGAACGTGGAGGATGATGGAGCAGAGAAGGAGAAGGTCATGGAACTGGCAGGGGAAAGAGAATTGGGTTGTGCTCCTCAGGGCCTGTGGTTGATCTGCTAAGGCAGCTCAGGCAAACACTTCAACTCCAAGCATTTTTTACCATCACTCTTGCCCTCCATTTTTCCCTGAATCCTAAAGTCCTCCAGGGTGAACTGATTGAGGCTTTCAGTACCTAAAGGGGCTCCAAGAGAGTTGGAGAGAGACTTTGGATAAGGGCATGGAGTGACAGGACAGGGGGAATGGTTGATACTGCCAGAGGGCAGAGTGAGGGTAGATTTTAGGAAGAAATTCTTCCCTGTGAGGGTGGGGAGGCCCTGGCATCGGGTGCCCAGAGAAGCTGTGGCTGCCCCTGGATCCCTGGAATTGTTCCAGGCCAGGCTGGACAGGGCTTGGAGCAGCCTGGGACCGTGGAAAATGTCCCTGCCCATCACAGGGGGAGTAACTGAATGATTTTTAGTCTTTTTCAACCCAAACCATTCTCTGTTCCTCTGCTGTCCATGACCCTTTTGGCTGCTTGTCCAACACAGGGAGCTCTGAGCAATCTCCACTGGGTCTTTGGGGTATCTTGCAACACAAATAAAGAACTGCAGAGAAGAAATGATTCCTCTTGCCTCACAGAGAACAAACCAGAGGTGATGTGGTCAGAGGAGCAAAGGTCTGCCTCTTCAGGTCTGCTCACATGAGGATACTCACGACAGCCCCATCCAGTGGGATTTGAAAAGCAGCTGTGAAGTACACCCAGACTCCTGTTCCTTTCTATTTGAGGCTGTCTGGGAAAGCTGTGAGCAGCAAAAAAGTCACTGGGATTGTCTGCAGAATCAGCAAGATGATCAGGAGACATCTACATTGTTCTCTCACTTGAGAAGTTATTTTTGCAAACATATGGCCCGGAGTTAAGTGTGGGTTTTGGTTTTTTTTGAAAACACTGTGGCCAAATTCTGTGGCCAGTAATGGTGTAAGGCTCTTTTTCTCTTTCAGAAAATTTGCCTATTTGTGGAATCTGGGGGAAATTCACCCTGTACAATCAGCTACAGGTTAAATGGATGCTTTTAAATCTCCTTTCTGGATCAGCCCTCAGATTTTAGTCACGGAATGGTAAATACACAAATCTCTCTGCAAAATCCCTTCAGCATATTTATGCAAACAGTGACTTTGATGGCCCTGTTAACTTGAAGAGAGGAAACAAATCCCCATGTGCCCCTCACCACGTGTCTCCTTCTTGGTAATAAATGTAGTTAATAAATCTTGCTCAGCGAGGTTTCCTCTACACACCTTTAACTGTAACTTACAAAAAACCCAGTTGCAGAAAAATCAATTTGCTTGATCTTTCTGAAAAGAAAAATAGTCAGCATAGCATGAATTCAGAAACAATACAGAGCTGCAATTCATTATAAGCTTTCAATGAGACAGAAGGTATCACTGTGCATCCATTGCACTGAGTGATGTTGGAAGGGAACCACAGGCAGGAGCAATTTCCAGAATGGCTTTGCTTGTATTATCATCTAGAGATGTTTAAACATGCACAGCGTGTCCTTAAAAGCCTAGGGATAAGAGATGAAAAATTAAGCCTGAACTAAGGTGTTTGGAAAGCTTGAAGCTTAGAGTTGTTTCTGGCTACATCGGTTTAACCTTCAAATGAACCAGCCATTTCTTTCCTTCTCTTCAAAGTAACACTTTCAAGTCCCAAAATTTGACTTTGAAGCTGAGATCAATGCTGGTAATGTTCTCATAACACCAACTCCCACTGGAGGTGAAATTGGGAAGGGGGGCACTTGTGGTTTGTTCAGAGATTCCACACAACACACCAGGCAAGTGATTTTTGCATCAACTGTGCTTCCCTAAGTAGGACAGGGAATTTTAATCCTGCAGAAGAGCTTAGAGCCTCACCAGCTCCTACTGACCCAGCACCACTCAAAACCCACTAATATCTGGTCTGGGTCTCAGCTGTTCTGTCCCACGGTCTGGGAAATCCTGGAGGGGATAAGGGCTGCTTGTGGCACTCCAAAGATTAGAAATAAAAGCAAATGACTTCTGTCAATTGGTGTAAATTTGCCATGCAGGGGTCTGCGCTTCTGCTGGACAAATAAAAAAAAAAAAAAAAAGTCTGTACATTGAAAAGCATGGAAAGTCAGTGATCTTGATGGGGAAACTGTGAAATGAGCTGTGCCTTGAATTCCTGAGTTATTTTGGTGGTTGGTGGCTGATTTATTGTTGATTTGTAACTGCCTTCAGTATTACCCAGCACCAGGGCAAGATACAAGAAATCAAGATCAAAAGGGTATTTAATATTGCAAGTGCATTTTCATATCTGCATCCACACACCAGGAAACCTTGGTCTTCAAAGCACTGTACAAACACTAACCAGCTAATGACTCCCTGAGCAAAGCCACAGCAACGGCTATTTTTAATACATCTATTATTTGTTTGTGCTCATAAAAGGCAGTTTTGTGCCATCAGCTTATTTAGCCAAGCACAGAATGGAGAAAAACGAATGTGAGCAGAGGAAGAAGCAAAGGATACGGAATCTTGACTGGGTTCCCCATGTACCAGTTAACGGAAATGACTGGATGGAAAAAGAGTAAGTGAAGGTAGGTATGACACAGCCACCAAAAAAAAGAAAGAAAAAAAAAAAAGAAAAAAAAGGGAAAAGGTGAGTTGATTAGTGGACAGAAATACATTTTAAAGGAAAAAAGGCTGGTTGCTAATGGTCCTTTGAGTCTAGCAGAGAGAAGCGTGGCAAGGACCAGCAGCATGAAAAGTCAAGTATTTAAAAGCCTAATTGTTGCCAGAGACAGAATTAGCTTCTGGAATGAGTAACAAAGCCAAACGGTGAATTTGTCACCTCTTTTTTTTAAAAAATTTTATTTTCAAATGCAGGCAAGGATTTTGTGGACATTGTACAGAGAGACGTTAAAGCAGGTGTACCGCCTGTCTGGGTAGCTGAGGGCAGTTTGTTCCTGAACTCTCCCACAGTGTGGGATAGCAGAGCTGCCACCACTGAGGCAGCGTTTCCAAGTGACTCAGGGGGACAGGAGCTCCTCTGGAGGGACTGGGGAAGGTGTCAGACCAGAGGGCTGGAGCTGCTCTGACCTGGGGACAGGCTGGGTGAGGGGGGCAGTCCAGCTTGGAGAAGAAAAGCCTTTGGAAAGCCCTTAGAGCCCCTTCCAGGGCCCAAAGGGACTCCAAGAGAGCTTGGCAGGGACTTTGGACAATGGCATGGAGTGGCAGGACAGGGGGAATGGCTTCAAGCTGCCAGAGGGCTGGGCTAGGTGGGATATTGGGAGGAAATTCCTCCCTGTGAGGATGGGGAGACCCTGGCACAGGTTAGAGGAGCTGTGGCTGCCCCTGGATCCCCGGACAGGCCAGGTGGGATAGGTCTTGGAGCAGTCTGGGATAGCGGAAGGTGTCCCTGCCCATGGCAGGATGTTGGAACTGGAGGAGCTTTGAGGTCCTTCCCAACCCAAACCATTCTGTGACACGTACAGCATGGAGCGGTAAAACCTTGACCCCTCAGAGTCCGAATTAAAGGACTCTCTCCTTCCTCTGACACCTGCGTGCAGCCCCTGGGGGGCTCAGATCTCAGGGCTGAACCTGCAGGACCAGCTCAGGACGCCCTCCTGTCCCAGCGCAGAGCGCAGCTCCCGGTGCGTGGGAACGCGCTTCCCGTGCCGCGGTAACCCCGCTCAGCCCCGCGGCCCGCTCAGCTCCTTCACACACAGCGATTGAACCGAGGGACAACCCTGAGCGTGGATCCGACCCTCCGCCCCGCATCCCGCCCCACCTGAGGCCCGGCGGAGCCGCTCGCTGCCTCCCGTGCCATCCCCGGAGGGCGGGGGCCGCGCTGCGGAGCCCGTCCTGCACCAGGCGGCGGAGGCAGAGCGAGCGCCCCGCCGGCACCGCGAGCTGCGGCGGCCGCGCTCCTCCTCCTCCTCCTCCTCCTTCTCCTGCTGCTGCTGCTGCTCTCCTCCGCTCCTTCCTCCCCCTCCTCCTGCTCCCGCTGCCGCTCCT
>VXBU01005579.1:1454-17892 GCA_013400315.1 Bombycilla garrulus
CCGGCCCGGCATGACCCAATCTCCCCCCACAGGACACTGGGGGAAACAGGGCCAGGGCATGGGGCATCGCTCTTCCTTTCCATCCTCCCCACTCCCTCCCAGGACAGCTCCCTCAGAAGGGCTCCCAGCACGGCACGGCCTGGCCTCCCCCTCTCGCAGGCCTCCGTGGCCTTGGAGGGGGAAGCCAGGCCGAGGGCACAGCCCGCGTCTGTACCTGTTCAAGGCCGGAAACAAAAGAGAGCGATTCCCCGGGCAGTTCTGTGCAAATGTATATCCTACTGAGGCGAATTTCACCTTTGATTGGCTCATTTCCCTGTCTGTCTTTAAATTTGGCCCACAATTGGTGTTGCACTGTGCTCATGGGAAATCCACAGGCATACCTCACTTCCAGGGGTGGCTATTTCCTGCCCAACAAGGTGTCAATCAATCTCAAACCAGCACAATATATATAAATCAATCTAGTACAGAATGAAGTAGTCAGCCTACACACTGTTTTCTTCTATATGTCAGTCCAGGACACTATCAAATCGGCAATCTCACAGGCAGAATACTTCAATTCCCAAAACAGATCGCAACTCTGTAAATAGGTTCCATGGAGCAAAAAAGCCAGAGGGCAGTAAACTTGTGTTATTAATTACTTGCACTGCTGTAGCACCACAACTAAGGCAGTAGCTGTTGAGCCAAATTAGGAAGATACAATAGCAGAAAAGCAATAGTTATAAGAGAGAGAGTACATCCAACAAATAACTACAGGAAAAAAAGTTGTTTTGATTAGGAACATTGATCTAGTGATTGCAAAAGGACTTATGTGAGCAACAGCATTGGGAAAGCTGACCTGTGTGATGATATTAAAAAGAAACACTATTCATGCCATGCGGTAGATGGTCAATAAAGGAAGGTTGCAAAAGGCTATGCAAATGTTCACCTACACCAAAACCTTGATTCAAAAATGCTGTTAGACCTGTGTTTTTATAGACAAAATCCCACAGTATACTGTCAAAGGTAAAATTATATAGAAGGTCAAAAGTAACAGATACTGTGTCTTTGTTCAAAAGAGAAACAGAGAACCTGATGCAGACCTCAGAACTACTGACTCACACCAGTGAAGGAAACAGAGATCTCGGACACTGACAAAATCTCATGCTCTTAAAGGAATACATGAAATAGAAAATGAAGACATTAAGGAGTAACTGAAATTGGAAACAAATGCTTGATTTAGCAGTCTTTGGCCTTTTCTTTTGATTAAATAAAAGTGTACTTGTGCTCAGCAACATTTTTTGTTACAGGAAATTTGCAACCTTATCCTGGCTAAATTTTTTGCCTGCAATGAGAAATTTGCTCTGTGGGATGGAAGCATTGCATCAAAACAAAATTTAAGATCTTTGAGATATCCAACACTTTGTTTAGAACAAAGTTTCTTTTCCAGAAATTCAGACCACAGTGTACTAGAAGAGACATGAAAACACACAACATCTGCTGACTTTACTAACAACTTAAAAGAATTAATCAGTTTTCTCATGCTAGACAGGTTAATCCAGTGCAGTTTAGAAGCACATTAATCAGGATTTCTTTTCTATGTGTATATTATAAACATAACAAAGAAAACCATACTCTTTTATAATACAGCAATTTTACAACAAAATCAAAAGGACCAGACAATTAGAAATTGGTATTTTACCTTAAAATATTTTTAATTTCAGCTTCATTAAAAATATAATCTTATTATGCATTCACACATTAAAACCTATAGAATTTCTGGTAGACTACAGTCTCCTAAATGTGCACTGTTTGGTGTCCTTCCCACCCAAGAAGTCAGACAAGAACAGTGTTTATAAGCAAGGACTTACAATCTCAGCTGGAAAACCCGCACTTTTCTAACATACTTTGCAACTTGAGTTGGATCTTTGCATAGCACAAATGACAAATAACATAACTGAAATCACATTTGTTACATGGTATCAGAGTAATAGGCCACTGAAAATTCAGCAGTAATTTCAGACTGTGCCAGGCCACAGTATGCTCACATGTTTCAGACCCTGGAGTTCCAGGCTCTAAAAATGACAAGACTTCAACTACCTAGAAAAATAGCTTTTTAACAAATAGCTCAAGTTTTATTTCAGTCTTTAGAACAAACCATTTAATACAGCATTTAATAACCGGCTTGTTAAAGAAGATGCAAAAAAAAAAAATCTGAATTGTAATTGCCTTTTTCACTTAAGTTAGTTGAACCTGTGGTCATTGTTGTCTGTGGCAATCAGTTGACACTGAGATACATGACAACTTCCATCATACAAAATAAATTTATCCATGAAAGTAGAAATGTTAAGACTCCAGTTAAAAAACCAAAACCCAACAAATATGCAAATCAGGTTAGTTAGCTATGCTTATGCTGACTACTTCTTACAGGTAATTAATAACCAGTCAAGGCAATGTAAGAACTGTCAGTAATTCAGTAATACTATTATCACAACACATTGAGAGATAAAACCAGATATTCAGTATTTTTTGAAAGGACTATAATTAATCCTCCCATAGCTAAACACAGTACGTAGATATCCTAACATAAAGTCGAGGATTATATTACTATTATTATATTTTATTGTAATATATTTAGCTCTAGGATTGTTTTAGCACTTTTCCACTACCTAAGAGTGATAGCTATTGCTTTTATTTGGCTGTTCAGCTACGTTGGTTATCAGCTACCAACTTATCAAAATTATGTTTTTGTTTCAATTTCCAGGATTATTTTAAGCAAATAAATATTTTGCTCAAGAGGCCACATTCAAAAACAAAGAACAAAAAAGAGTCCAAGATCATTAAATCTGCATAAAAGTATTGCTTTAGAGTTAAGCAGCTCCCAACTCTAGTGATGTTTTAGGAAGAAAACCCACTATTGTCAGTTTTACCAAGGCTATAAACACTCGGAAAAATCACATTACTTGGATAGTCAAAACACTGGAATGTATTAAATATATTCCAGCAATCACTATCTGAAGACACTCAATATACTCAGGGATGTAGCATCTCTACAGGACAGGCTTTGTCCCTTCCAGCATCTTTCAGGTTTTCTGTTTGTCTTTAGACACTACCCCTCTTTTTGCATCATTCAAAAGAGATTTTAGTGTTTAAAAGCGTCTTACTTCAAGTGCAAAGTGCAGGAGGCACTGAAGACTTAGCATCACCAACTTTACATAGGGGAAACAGTTTTCAGGTGATCCACAGAAGACTTTCACAAGTCCTTCACATGATTTAGAGATTAAAACAAAACCTTCTAGGAAGCTTTTTAAGTCTGGATACATGCTTATTTAATTCCAGTTTTTCTCATGCAAAAAAGGTCACCTCTGCAGCAACACAGCTTTCTTACTACCACTTCTCAAGAGCACTTTCTCTAACTTGATTTTATTTTTTTAAACCCGTGCAACTTTGTGTATGCAGGATTTTTAGCTGCTGACAGCAAAGGAAGTAGCTTTTCTGCTCAGCATGATGACTGGCCAAGTTAGCAAAGGCTAGTTCAAATTCATACAGGAAGCCTGTACACTGCCAGTCATGGAATCTAGTTTTCCTGGCTCCCAGTCGCATGCCTTTACAAGAATAAAAGGATACAAAAATATTTTCCTTTGTTGTTCACCTTTGAGATTTTTCTACCTCAAAGACTACAAAGAAATATATTGCACTACCTCAACAACTGTCTGTCAACTTCATTTTTTGGGGAGCAAGGGGAATAAGAAAAGGCTGAGAACATTTAAGATTAATAAAAATAACATAAAAAAAAAAAAAGAAAAAAAGGCAAAAAAACCTGCCAGGTTTCAGAAATAATACATGACTTTTAAGGAGCACTTAACTATTCATTAAAATCTTAAGCCTTTTCCAGTGATGTAAATGTTTCCAGCAGCAACACATTGAACTACTGTCACAGTAACCCAGCAACCTCCAACATAGTTTCAACTATCAACCACAAGGTACATTTCAAGCACTCCACACCTTCTATAGCTGTGGCATTCCACATCTGTGCACAGCTACCAGCAAAAATGCCCACATGAGACCCTGGGCTGCAGCAAAAGACATGCCCAGCAGGTTGAATGAAGTGATTCTCCCCCTCTACTCTGCCCTTCTGAGACCCCACCTGAAGTCCCATGTCCAGGTCTGGGGTCCTCAGCACAAGGAAGACGTGGACATGTTAGAGTGGGTCCAGAGGTGGCCACAAAGATGATCAGAGGATTAGTGCACCTCTCTCCTATGAAGACACCTGAGACGTTGCAGACAGGTAAAATATGTTACAAAAGAAAGGTCTTCTAAATATGGATTAGGCCCTAATACTTCAGCTAAGCTAACAATAGTTTGCAAGTTTCCAGGCAAAGCAATCTTGGGAATGAGAGTTCATTAACACAACGAACTATTCCTGGGTGAAAAACAAGTGGCACCTGTAATAACAATGTATCTGTCCCATGAGAATCAGCATAGAAAAAGCATGCAAACTAACTCAAAATACAGAAGTTTGATAGATGTGCAAAATAGCCATTCTCGACCAACGAACTGAGTTTCACTGTATTATTGACCAGTTAAGTTCAACATGGTGTCTTCTGATAATCCTAAAAAAGATGACCTATACAATAAAGATTTGGCTTTTCTGCATGAAGAAAATGGAGTCTCAACTGACTTATTTCAACATCTGGTGACTCCGAGACATGATCAGCACGAGATGAACAGCCTGCTGCGAAAGGAGACAGACACGAGACAAGCTGCAGCCAGCCGCGGGATTGGCTGAGGTAACAGCGAACAGCAGCTTGCAGAGAGATGGGACTTAGCAGCAAATATACAAAGTACCAAGAAGACACATGGCCTCAACCCAGCTGCAGAAGAAACGCAAAAAGAAGAAAGCCAGTTTTATAAGCACAGCAATAAATCCTCTTCCCAGGAAGGCGCCTCCTGGGGAGCAGAGTAAGTCGTGGGGACAGCAGTCTCAAGAACCTTGGTGAGTGTATGGTCAAGAACTGGAGCATACATTATGTCCCCTGAGTTGTGGGAGACACGATCCCAAATTGTGGGAGACACAGCCAAACGAGTCGTGGAGACAGTGGTCTGAAGAACCGTGGAAAATACGACCATTGAGTCGAGCGAGCGGTCACCAAATTGCAGAATGCAATAGGGCCCTTGAGTGGGGGAGTCGCGATCCTGAATCATGGGGAGATACAGCCAGTGAGCCATAGAGACAGCGACCAAAAAGATCCATGAAAAATACACTTTGGAAGACTCGTGGCATGGGATGCACAATCATGAACGGATGCACGCATGAGGAAGCACAGCAATGGAAAGGAGTCCAAACTGGGAGTTTAAGAGGTAAAAACATTGGGAAGTAATACGGCATGAATCTCCGTTGAGAATAAAGTTATAGTGAATGTGTGGGTCAGCATGATGGGAAAAAGAGGGAAAAAATGCAATGACTGTGTGCTGTTGCCTCTGTTGCTGTGTTGTGTGGTCTGTGGGCTGGCTCCTGATTTGATAAATTAATTTAGTGGAGCACGAGCTTAGATTTTATCTACAGCAGTTTTCTGGAGTTTAGAACTAATTGGCTCATTAGAATTTTCTTACACAAGCAGACAGGGTTGTGTACATCATGATTTTGCCTGTTTGTTTGCCTTTTATTTCCAAATTTGATAAGGTCATTTCATCATGAATCCATTACCCTAATGATACATGTAATAGTATTTAATTAAGTATACCTATTTCGTACTTCAAGTTGTAATTGAATTTGGGCCCCATATTGAAACAGTTCAGCTACATTTACATAAAATGTGTGACTACCATGGGCTTTTTTCAAGACTAAATTGCATTAAATCAAGACACACTTGTTGCACTTTTGATTCCTTCAGTAAAACATTCTGCTCTTATTCTAACCGCAGGTTCTTCAAATTATCAGTGCCTTTTTGTATTGATAGCGTTAGAATACATTACATTTTGTAGCATCTGTAACTTTTTAAAATATTAATTTTAATTCTGTTATATTTTATCTAATGCAGTGTTGCTAAGATTAAGTGAAGTTCAACTCTAATATTGTTAGACTTAAGCAATGTTAAGTTACATTCTATTAATTTAAAATCTTGTTAAGGCTGAGTTCTATTAAGTTCATTTTGTTAAAATTTATTTCTGTCAAAATTAATTCCTACCAAGTTTGACTGTTTGAGTTATTTTAGATTTTGTTAAAACATTATTTGTCTAAGTTGCAAGATATATAGTTATTTTCTTAGAGAGATGAGTCTGACTGAAAACAGCTGTGATGAAACACTGATAAAACACCTGCATGTGGATGGAAGAAGATGCAGTTCGTTACACCCTTTATTTCATTGAAGGTTCTATTACTCGTTACAGTCTCTGCTGTTTTTGTCTTCTGTAGGTAACACTAAAGAACTGTTATTAATACTAAGCTGTTTAAAGTTTTTTACTTTGTTTCATTTCTTACCATTGATACATGAATGCTTCGAGAATATTATCTGTTTCCTCAGACACTTGATGCTGCTAGATTGATTGCATTAGTGAATTTACTGATTTTTATAATAGGCATGATTTATAAGGTACTATTATAGTATTTATACCAGCTTCTCATATGCTTTAACATCCCCTTGTGTAATTATTTACAAGACACGTATCATCTCAGGATCCTTCTTTTTGTTCTCTAGCTGCAAAATGCATCTCTCTGAACAGGCTGTCTAGCTAGCCCTGCACTGTTTTTTCATTCTTTAGTCTCTTCTCTTGTTTGAGCAGGTTTGCTATGGTTTGATCCAGTGCAGCTTCATGGTTTTTCATTATTTCCAGAGTTAAACTTCAGAGGGAACCACTACTGGATGTCTCAATTAGTTCTTAACTCCAAGACCTTTATCCCATAACTGCTATTAAGAGCCTTGTTTTTAAAATGCATTAAGGGACACCCCCTCAATCAGAGCCTGGGCTCTGGCCATGCCCTGGCTCTACCTGGATGTGAAATTTGCCAACAGACCCAGGTGGTGTCTGCATCAAACTAGATTCAAATCGCTTTGACTTGGCAATTTGACCCTATATATATATATGGCAGCTGGACTAATTTTAAAGTGAGCTGGAGAACCATTGTCCGGACATGATTATCCAAGTCCTCACTGAAACGTGGTTTATCAGTTGTTTCAGCCTCTGGGTGACAGTACACTATTTTAAGACATTGATAATCATCTAATTTCACATGTCTTATTAATCGGGTGTATTATCTGACTAATTCCTAATTGTTGTAAGTTTCTGGTTTCACTATGTATGTTGTTTTGATGTTCCCTTCACGTTCATAGCAAGAGGCATGCATGCTGTTTTTAAAACAAAAAGAAAGGGGAATTAGCTCCTAAAGAAGCCTGAACAAGGCAGTATTTATACAAAATAATTTTTAAAGGTTGTTAGGTAAGGATCCTCAAGTGAATGTGCAATGGCAAGGGCTAATTCACTAATTTAAGGAGAAGATACGCATGTGATTTTATCATCAGCAGGTTCAAAGTAGTCATCTATTCATTTGATCAGACATAAATTGCCTCTGAGAAAATGAGGCCCAGTGAGAAGAGAAATTACTTAATCACCATCCAGTCTTCATGGCCAGAACAGGAACAAAAGTAGGACTGCCAGAACATAGTTGTGTCTGGAGACTTAGAGAGGCAGCCTGCCAACAGAGGCCTCATGTCATCATCACGGTATTGTGTTCTTACTAACCTTCTTCAGCTATTCCCTGTTCCAGGCTTCCGAAAAGGACATTAAATGATGTCAAGGTCAACATTTCCAGCTAGTGGATTTCATCTTACCTAAACAGCACAATTCCTAAGTCTCAACTATTTGGACTTTAGAACAATGGTCAATTATTTCTATTTCCCTAAGAGACATTGGAGATTATCTTTGGTGTTCTCATGCTACGAGACCCTGTGTCAATTACATGATTTGATTTAATAAGTTTTGTTGATTGTAATTGGTCTTTTATGTATCTTATCCCATATCTCATAGATAACCGGTAATAGCCTTAATAAGATGCAAATTGTTTTAACATCAGAACATGAGTGTTTTTTAAAACAACAAAAAAGGGGAGATGTTGCAGAGGGTAAAAGATGTTACAAAAGAAAAGTCTTATAAAATAAAATATGGATTAGGCCCTGCTACTTCAGCTAAACTAACAATAGCTTGCAAGTTCCCAGGCAAAGCAATCTTGAGAATGAGAGTTCATTAACACAACAAACTATTCCTGGGTGAAAAACAAGTGGCACCTGTAATAACAATGTATCTGTCCCATGAGAATCAGTGAAGAAAATATGTAAACATATCTAGAGAGAGAATATTTGATAGACATGTACAATAGCCCTTCTTGACCAATTAACTGAGTTTCACGGTATTATCGACTAAGTTCAACATGGTGTCTTCTGATAATCCTAAAAAAGATGACCTATACAATAAAGATTTGGCTTTTCTGCATGAAGAAAATGGAGTCTTGACTGACTTATTTCTACAGAGACATGGGATTGTCTAGCAGGGAGAGGAGAAGGCTTTGGAGAGANAGAGAATATTTGATAGACATGTACAATAGCCCTTCTTGACCAATTAACTGAGTTTCACGGTATTATCGACTAAGTTCAACATGGTGTCTTCTGATAATCCTAAAAAAGATGACCTATACAATAAAGATTTGGCTTTTCTGCATGAAGAAAATGGAGTCTTGACTGACTTATTTCTACAGAGACATGGGATTGTCTAGCAGGGAGAGGAGAAGGCTTTGGAGAGACCTCATTGCAGTCTTCCAGTACCTAAAGGGGGTTTATAAAAAGGAGGGAGAGGGGCTCTTTATACAAGCAGACAGTGACAGGACAAGGGGCAATGGTTTTAAACTGAAAGAGGGCAGGTTTAGAGGAGATGTTAGGAAGAAATTCTTTATTCAAAGGGTGGTGAAGCACTGGAACAAATTGTCCAGAGAAGTTGTGGATGCCCCACCCCTGCAAGTGTTCAGGGCCAGGTTGGATGGGACCCTGAGCAACCTGAGCTAGTGAAAGGCATACCCACCCATGTCAGGGGACGGTTGGAACTAGATGATTTTTAAGGTCCCTTCCAACCCAAACCATTCTATGATTTCAATCTGGAATCCAGCAACCTAGAGCAGGGCTATGGGAACACCACTTCACTGCCTTAAGTGCCAAATTTATTTCTGAAACTCACACACAATTGAAAAAAATGTTAAATGTGTGCACCATAAGGTCTTTGCTTGTTTACAGCTTGCTTAGGACTCAGAAGCTCCTTTGGTCTGATAAAGTGTCTAGAGATTCTCTTCCACTGTGCAAAAAATTAAATTGGGATAAAGAATACTGTGAAATTCTGGTTATCATTACTTTTTCAGTTAGGACTTACAAAAAACATGCTCTCAGACACAGCAGTGAGACCTCAAGAAAAGCCTAGATCAAACTCAGCATTCCTGGTATTTCAGAGCTGTTTTCAGGCTGCAGACATTTCAAATTCTTTTTATACCTCAGACAGCAACAGAAAGAATATAAATTTAATCTTTGTGGAAATCTATTAGAAGTAGCATTTCAATCTCATCACCCTTACATAATCAGATATTAAAGTACTGCAGTACAGAGGAGTCTGGCATAAAACTTAACTGAATTTGTTCAAGATAATCCTGGGAATATCATGGAACAGATCCTCCGAGAAGCTATGCTAAGGCACATGGAGGACAAGGAGGTGATTCAGGACAGCCAGCACAGCTTCACCAAGTGCAAATCCTGCCTGACCAACCTAGTGGCCTTCTTTGATGGAGTGACTACGTCAGTGAACAAGGGAAGGGCTAAAGATGTCATTTATCTGGACTTCTATAAGTCCTGTGACACAGTCCCACACCACATCCTTCTCTCTAAATTGGAGAGATGGATTTGATGAGTGGATTGTTAGATGGATAAGAAAATGGTTGGACAGTTGCATCCAGACGGTATTGGTCAATAGCTCAGAGTCCTGATGGACATCAGTGAAAAGTGGTGTCCCTCAGGGGTCTGTACTGGGACCAGTGTTATTTAATACCTTCATTAATGAAGGGATTGAGTGTGCCCTCAGCAAATTTGCAAATGACACCAAGCTGAGTGGTGCTGTTGACACTCCTGAAGGATGGGATGCCATCCAGAGGGACCTGGACAAGCTCAAGAAGTATGCCCATGGGAATCTCATGAGGTTCAACAAGACCAAGTGCAAGGTCTTGTACCTGTGTCAGGGCAATCCAGGCTGGGAGATGAAGAGATCAAGAGCAGCCCTGCCAAGAAGGACTTGGTGGTGCTGGTGGATGAGAGGCTGGACATGAGCCAGCAATGTGCACTTACAGCCCAGAAAGCCAATTGTCTCCTGGGCTGCATCAAAAGCAGCGTAGGCAGCAAGGCAAGAGAGGTGATTCTGTCCCTCTCCTCTGCTCTCATGAAACTCCATCTGCAGTGCTACATACAGCTCTGGGGTCCCCAGCACAGGAAGGACATTGACCTATTGGAAGTCCAGAGGAGGCCACCAAGATTATAGCGATGAAGCACCTCTCCTATGAGGAAAGGCTAAGAGAATTGGGATTGTTGAGCCTGGAAAAGAGAAGGTTTTAGGGTGACCTAATCGTGGCCTTCCAGTACCTGAAGGGAGCCTACAAGAAAGATGGAAAGAGACTATTTACAAGAGCATGTAGTGACAGAACAGTGGGGAATGGATCCAAACTGAGAGTAGGTTTAGATTAGATATTAGGAAGAAATTCTTTCCTGTGAGGGTGGTGAGGTACTGGAACAGATTCCCCAGAGCAGCTGTGGATGCCTCATCCCTGGAAGCATTCAAGGCCAGGTTGGATGAGGCTTTGTGCAACCTGGTCTAGTGGAAAGTATGATAATGTAACCAGCCGGTTAGGATATCTGCTAGGAAGAGAATATGCATCTTCATTTTTACAGAGAGCAGAACAATCTGTGAAGGATGCAGCTCTGACCAGCCTTGCTCAAAGCAGACCAAGCTGCACTACAACTGACAACACTTTGTGGGCTAGGGCACAGACACATGCAAAGCAAGTGAATGAGAAAGCAAGAGCCTCTAACCCATGCAATGAGCCAGCACAGTTCTGGACCATAAAAGGAGATACAAGGACTAGCATATCTTAAGACATTTGAGAAATATTTAGTGGAACTAATACAACATACATAAGGCAGTCTTTAAGCATGTCTCCCATTAATGAAAATTTTGAAGGGCTTCCTTGCACAAAGCTTTCATGCAGGTATATTTGGTAACAATTTTTAGCTCTCCCTCCACTCCTGCTCCTTGCTCTTTTGTAGCCCTAATTCTTTGTAATATAAAATCCCTCCCCATAAAAGCTAAATATTTTATCACAAGCCAAACAGTGTGACACCAGGTGAAAAATAAAAGAAGAAGCAGCAAATGAACCCTCAGGAACAATAATCCTAGTTTTATGCAAACCTCATTATCTTGCCTTTAAGTGGCTCAAAGTACGGAAAAATATACTACAGAGAATAGCCCTGGTCTGGTGGAGAATAAACATGGCAGCCTAATCAGCCCTTGAAGCCTATATCTCTTTTAGAGAACTGTAGCAATCATGGTTTTCAGTTCTGTTTTCCACCCACCCCCCTTCTCCTCTGCCCACCATCCCCAGTGACACATGAACAGTCTTAAGACATTGAAACAGCATTTCTTGGAAAAGAAATTTTCTGCTTGAATAGAACAGACTTGTCTGCATCAGATGAAGCTACCTGCAAATTTCTGCTGCACAGTCTTCTATTCTCCTTTGACACATACAGCAAAAACCCCACCCTTAACTGCTAAAAACCTAAAATAAATGTAGAAAGAGAAAACAAGTCCACCTAAGCATTGATGCTCCGTGGACCTTTCTTTAGTACCACATTAGTTTAGACCAATCTTACCATTTCTTCCATACTCAAGGGAAAAAAACAATCCAAAGCCACACTGGTGTAGAGAGACCAGGCAGCATAACTGCTCATTATCAGAGCTCATCAGCAAATGAGACACACCACTCCCAAAACAATAAAACATAACACAGAAAGGGAAGAGAGAGTGGCAACTTCATTGTCTGCATTTCCACACCTACGCTTGACACTGTTTAGTACTTCTCCCAATATATAAAAAGGGCTTTTAAAATTAGGTTCATCACTAGAAAGCTGGTGCAAAACATCTTTCTAACTCCTCCAAGCACCACTCCCACAAGACCACATGAATGGCACAAAATGAAGGTAACATCACTGATACGACCTCATCCTAATGACATAACAAAGACCCACCGAGTGTAGCAACAGCAATCAACAGGAAGCCATAACCCGAACAGAAAGGCAAGGGCTTTCACAGAGGAAGGCTAAACATAGCTCTTTTCTCCATCTCGTTGACTCCTCAGGTCTCTGTAATCGGTAAAACACCATGAAAAGCTGTAGGAACAGTGTCAACCCATACCTTGCTCTACAAGGCAAATTAAAGCCCTTCACTCAGAAATCTTTGTAAAACCTACTACTAAGTTCCTACAGTGAAAGGCAGCTTCTCACTAAAGACCACGAGACAAGTGTCATTGAAGAGCAAAGCCTATGCCAACACCTACCTGTACGTTGCCAGGCTATTCACTGCATTTTACAGCTCAGATGAACAAAAATGGAAGGTCTCAGCTAACCCAGTCATTGCTCTTGCCTTTTCAAGCAGGGCAGGCCTGGTGCCAGCATCCTATCCCCCATGGGGAAGCCGGGGCCTGGGAGGGAGAGGTTGTCCCCAGGGGGCATAAAGCTACTACCGAGGCAAGGGGTTCCTGCAGCCGGCCCCGAAGGGGCACGCCCCAGGGGAGTGCGGGGAGAGGCTTGCCACGAACCCCGAGGAAGGACAGCAGGCCCAGGCCGCCCCACACCCCACCCAGTCCTCCACTCACCCTGGCGGCCCACGATCTCAGCCACATGCTCAGAGCTGGGCACTGGCACGCACTCGGTGGTGTTGACGCTCTTTCCGCGGAGCAGCGCCGTCTGCTCGCCGCTGAGGCCCACCGCACCGCCGCCGTAAGCGTGGGACAGCACTGCCGCCATCATGCCCTCAGGATCGTGCGCCCCTGCCGCTGCCTCCTGCTCATCGAGAGCGAGCGAGAGCAGGACGGATCCCAACGCCGGCAGCAGCGGGAGAGGCTGGGAGGGCGAGAAAGACGTGGAGAGCAGCAGCAGCGCGGCCAGGTGGTCCCCTTCGTCCTCTTCTTCCTCCAACTCCAGATCTCCCTCGCCCCTCGCCGCCGCCTTCCCCGCTCCGCCAAGCCTCGGCTCCCCGAGGGAGTCGGGCGGCGGCGCCAAGCCCGCCCGCTGCCGGGCCACCCCCATCACTCCGCTGCCAGGCAGGTCCTGGTCGCAGAAGCCGAGGCCGGAGATGTGCTGCTGGAGCAGCGGCAGCGAGTGGGAGGAGAGGCGCCGCAGCTCAGCGGCACGGGAGGCCGCGGCGGCGCTGCTGCTCGGCATGTGGGGGGAGGCACCGCAGGCCGAGCAGGACCTAGCGGCGCGGAGCCGCCTTGTCGTGAGGAGCACGACCCAGGGCCACGCTGTCAGCACACGTTTTGCCCCATAACTCTCCCCGCAGGAAGACCACAGACGGCGCTGGAAGAGGGATCAGCGGGGAAGAGGTGGTCCCACCCGGCACTCGCAGAATCGCCATTGGGCGGCAGACCCGCTTCCTGGGCGGTGCCAGGGGATTGGGCCTGCGGGGTGTGGGGAAGGCCCCGCCCTCGGCCCTGCCCTCGGCCCCGCCACCTCAACGCTTCGGGGAGTCCTGGGACGGTGGGGTGCTGTGAATTAAGGTCCGGTAAGACGGGGTGAGCCCCAAACAGACAAAAATAAAACCCCAAAGTCTCTGATGGACGTGGTGCCCTCTTTCCCCTCATACCTTGTGTGTTTCCCCGCTGAGGTAAAGGCTCTGTGATTTGCCATTTACCATCCCTAACAGAGGATAAGGGTCGGCCCGAAGATCTCGTTTTGCCTCCTGATCGTCGGAACAGAGACTGGGACAGACCCCACAAGACAGACCCTGGCCTGGCTGAGGGGGGAGATGTTTGCTGTCACTGTAAGTGCTCTGCTCTGTGGTACAGTGATTTTGGGCAGGACAGCTAGCACACAGGTACCATCATGGTACTGCCACGGTACAGCAGATACCTGCTCCTCGAAACTGCACTGATTAGCTACGGGTCTCGCTCATAATAGGCCATAAATCTCCCTGCCCTTTTGGCCAGATGCCACTCGCTTTGGAAAAAAACTGTGACTCTTTGAAGGGACTCTCGAGATCTCCCCACGGAAGAAAACACATCTATTGGCTGGGCCACGAGGACTTGTCTCGTCCGTTGGTAGCTATATCCCATCCTCTTTGTCTCTCCCTACTTTGTTCTTTTTTCTCTTTCTCTCTCCCCTCTATCGCATAACCGTGTTGATTAGCACTCAGTAAAGTGCTCTGCTGTTTGTTGAAATTATAGTCCCTTGCTTGTTTGCCTTTCTTTGCACCTCGAGATCGAACAAACCATCACGATTTCTGCCTTAATGTTAAAGCGGATCGTGACACAGAGCTCATTTCCCTTCATGCTAAAAGCAACGGCAATTTGCTGTGGACATCTTAATACAACCATAATAAAGTGCTTGAAAGTGATATCTCACATAGTTGCTTTATTAAACAGAGCATCTTCAAGGGCAGCCCAATGTGTCAGGGACATGGTATGAGCACTGCAGCTTGAACAATTTATAGCCCATGCTACAAATTAGAATCCAATAAAGCTTTTATAAAGTCTGCTTTAGGAATATCAAGTTTTTTTCTACCATGCTTATATTTGAGGTGATAGACTTGTATAATGACTTAGCAGCCAATAAACAAAATGTGTAATTCTCCAAACTTCTGTCCATATTGGTTGCAAAATAGTTACATGAATCTATTGTCTGAAGGAGTAGGCAGTACGGAAGGGTTATGGGGTATATCAAATGTAGATGCAGGTGGAAGCCAGTTAATGTAGCTGAAGTTCTGCCTCTTGGTTCACTTCAATTTGCTCTTTTGAATGGCAAAATGAGCTCACAGCTTCAGGGCCGTCCCTGCTGTGGCAGCAACATGACTTCACACACAACAAATGCTCCCCATAAATCCTACATGGCAATTCCTACCAAGGCCGGGTTGGAAGAGGTTTTGAGCAACCTGGTCTAGTGGAAGATGTCCCTGCCCCTGGCAGGAATCTTTACAATTCCTTCCAACTCAAACCATTCCATGATTCTAGGATTCTATGGTTCTGAGGACTCTCAGGGGGACACATCCTGCTGCTCACCCATAAATGACCAGCTCATTTTTGAAACACAGATTAGAAATGTCTGGTTTCCAGCACTATCTTGCTAAATTCCAGTCATTCCCAAGGCATTTATAACCCCCAGGAGGACTGTATTTCTAACATCTGCAGTTACAGTGAAGTCCCAGTTTCCTTAGCATTCTCCAAAATTATGTCTCACCAAAAACTGTTTGGATTCATTTATTCAGCTAGACTGTCATACAGGGTCAGGGAAGTAAGTCTTGTACCTGGATCTAACACCATCCCAAGCCCTGCAATGACACCAGAAGTTGACCTTCTCCCAGAAGATAAGAGGGACCTACAAGGCCCACACACATCTGAATCTCAAAGCCCAGTCTTACTCTTTTTTTTTCTGTTTTTGGTGGAACAAAGAGAATATGCAGAGTGAGATATAAATATCAAAGCAAGAAGGATTATGTGCTTAACTGTAAACTGAGATGGAAGATTAAGTCTGAAAAAATAATTACTTACCTGGCGGCCTGTTGAGACCTGTTCCTCACAGCTCACTTCACACCAATGAAGCTATTTAAACCCTCTGTCTTCCCCTATTGCTTCACTCACCCCTATCATTGCTGAAGGAATTTATAAAAGAACATCATTAAAAGCTGAACTACATTTCTATTGACCCAAGAGGGATGGTTCAGGCTTGTCACATTTTCTTTCATAAAGCACTACTTCATAAAATCATAGAATGGTTTGGGTTGGAAGGGATCATCTAGTTCTAACCAGCTGCTGTGGGCAGGTATGCCATTCACTAGATCGGGTTGCTCCGGGCCCCATCCAACCTGGCCCTGAACACTTCCAGAGATGGGGCATCCCCAACTCCTCTGGGCAACTTGTTCCAGGGCTTCATCACTGTTTGAGTAAAGAATTTCTTCTTAACATCTCCTTTAAACCTGCCCTCTTTTGTGGAGTCAGGTTTATAGCCCTGCCTTGGAGAAAGGGCCCTTCCCCGTTACCCCTGCTAGAGCACTCCAACAACCTCCCTGGTTAGGGTGACCACACAAATACCTCCCAGGGTACCTTGCATTACTATGTAAATACTTTGTACCCTATTAGTCCTCCCGCCTTGATCCTCCCTTGAGCCCTGATGTTCTA
>VXBU01005581.1:0-44226 GCA_013400315.1 Bombycilla garrulus
GGCAATGCTCAGTAACAGCTCCCAAGTCAAAAAAATACTCCAAGTATCTTAAGCTACCCAGGGGGGTGAGAAAGTGCACAATAATGTGATAAAAAACCTTCTAGCCCCTGAAGTTCTCTATCAAAAATACCTCTCCACGCCTTTCCAGATAACTTTCAGCACCAGACTGCAATTAAATTCTAAAGCCTTATTCTATTTCCCCAGTCATAAAAAAATGGAGGCATACCATTTGTCTCAAAAAAAAAAGAAAATTCTTCTTGTTCCACATCAGCAGTCTTCAAGTATTAAAAAAAAAAAACCTGACTGCAAGGTAATGAATTTTCCCAGATATGTCCAATATCAAATTAATAAAATTTCTATTAGCATGTTTTTAGAGCTCCTCTCCAAGCATAAAAAGACAAGAGACAAAGCATAATGGAGCAAACCTTCTTCACAGCATACTACTTACGAGTTTTTAAAGGAAAGGAACAATGAAACTGGCTTTTGCCCTCTTCCCTCCCACAGAGCACTCCAGAAATAACCAAAACCAGAGACACCTGAAAACTGTATCAATCCAAATGGAGAGAGAAAACAAATAAACACTGGAAAACATTTTTAATGTGTACTTTTTCCCTTCATTTTGCAAGATAAAAACAAGAAGTTGCACGGATGGCCGCAATATGAGGAAAAACTGAGTCCCAGGCCAAGAAGTCAGACAAAATGTGGCACAGTGCAAATGGAGACCTTGGCTCCGGAGGTCATCTGGAGATCTGAACCTTTTTCAGAGCTGAAGGAAAGAGGAGCTGAAAAAAATCTCCAAGAGGTCAACGTGGCCAACAAAAATTGTCTCCTGACCTTTGCAGGCTTCCAGAAGACATCTGAAACACGTGGTTCATTCTGTTCAGATAAAAGGAGGAAATGAAGAAAGCAGCTGACTGATGACCTGACTGAAGTGGCACAATCAACTTGCAGCAGCCAAACGATTTCAGAGCTGAGCTTATTACCAAAGACTCCAACTTAATAATCACACTTTGAAGATGCACAAAAAAGATCTAAAACAGCTCCTTTTTTAAATTAAATCAAGTAAGGAGCATCAGAGCCAGTGGTTTTGAAAATCTTTTTCACCTTGAGGTATATCTTGAAGGAAATCTAAAACTTGAAGGTTGCACTAAATTAAAGGAACAGGTTGAAGTTTCCTATTACCTTAAAAATCAGCCAGCTCATCTCAGCATCTGTTTACACTTCTAGACTGAACTCTGGAGCTGCAAGAGGTGAGGATGACAGGAAGGAAAAAATGTTGCTGCCTTTTCCCCTTCCTTTTGACCCAAGGGATTGTGGGGAGATGGGGTGAGGAACAAACAAAAAAAACCCAACAGGTGAATAATGGCATTTTCCCAAAAACTGAGTCAAAGCACTCATTGCTGGGCAAACATAATAAAGGACTGCTGAGGATGGGGAGAGTTAAAAAACAGAAAAAATTAATATTTGTCCATTAAAATTGAATTGAACCTCAAAACCCTACCACAGTCAGTGCTGTAGCAGTGATCAAGCTGACCAAAATGTAGATTAATAAACCACATGCTTCATCCTAGAATCCTTAAGGGAGGAACATTAAGCTATTATATCCATTAATAAGTTAATGCTTGAGGAAATTGAACTGCTCCTCATAAGACAGGAATTGGGGGGGAATAAAAGCATGGTAGGTGCTAACATAGCACTGTGCTAACTTCATGTGATTTAAATTTCCTGCACTTGGCTAAAATCACAGGTTCATGGAATAAACACTCATTTCAAGAATTCAAAAAGGAAAAACTTTCAAGTGAGGAATCAGCTTGGTCAAAGAGTGTTTCCTTATTTGAAAAGGAGATCCACTACCAGTTATTCAGCTGTGTGTTCTTACAGGAAAAATACATCCATCTCTACAAAAAGGAATTAGAATTCACTGACAGTAAGCAACTTGGAGGTGAGGGTGAAAAAAAAAAAAAAGAAATGCAATACCTTTTTGAGTTCAGTATGAGTTTAGAAGCTGGCAAACATTATGCTCTTGTTCTGTCCACCAAGACCATTTTAATATCTCACTGACATTTGCCTACCGAAACGTTTTCTATAGCTGACATTTTCTCAAACACCACGAACCTTGCCTTGGTGGAGACACAGTTTCTCAGGCAGGATTGTGATAGGATGACACAGCTGTTGCCATTTACAGATATAAATACAATGAACTGTTATAAAGGTGTAAAAGATCTCCCGAGCATGCAGAAAGAAAAGTTTAAAAAAAAAAAACCAAACCAGTAATTCCTTTTCAGAGGAACTTTCAATTTCAAGCATTTGTCACTCTCCTACTTCAAACACACAATGCAGAGTTAAGCACGGTAAGAAAACAGCATCTAATCCTTCTATGACTTACTCAGAAATGCAAATAGACTTAACAGGGGCTTTAAACAAAGTAAGAAATGTGATGAAAATATATTTCTCAATTGGTGAACTTCAGTTTAAGAAAGCACATTAAAAACTGAAAAGTCAAATTGTTCACAAGTTAAAACGCTGTGCTCCCTCAAGGGTTTTCTTCTCTAAGATCTTGCTGCAGTCCCAGAGGTTTGGGGGCAGTTCTAAAAGTCTCTGAAGTAGAACAAAAGACCCCATACAAAATGGTAACACCGCTTTTTGATTGAAATCTCTGAATCCTGGGTGTATCAAGTGGACAATAAAGGAAAACATTCTGCATTTTGCCATTTCAGCTCTTGTCCCTCACCTCAGAGCTTTCTGAGTTTGATGTTATCTGCTCAATACCCATCTTATTAATTTAGATTTCCAAAAGGCCCGTTTATTCACAACTCCCCTAGTGGCATACTGCTTATTCCTGTCATAGTCCCTTTTCACTTGGTGAGAATAAATGTGCAGTAGGGATGCTCTAGAATCAAAAATTCATCACTAGTCAATATCATCATTAGAATTTTCAGGGCTGATATTAAGAATACATGACCTTGGGGAGTCTTTTGTAAGAGGAGCCTCCTGTGTCACTGTCAGCAATTAGTTATGCAAAAACATCACGGAATATCCAAGTCCCATGTGATACTCAGAGAGTTAAAAGTTTCGGGCAGCAGTGGGACTTAAAAAATCAAGTTCCTCACCAACTACCACCTTCAGATTTTAGAGAGGACAAACAAACGCAGCCCAAACTCCACAGGATCCATGGGGAGCAAGGGTGACCTCTCACTGAGCCTCTTGTTTACTTCACTAATAACATTTTTAATAATATATTATGCATTTATTTATAAGATTTGGTCAAATAGGAGACATCTCCCCCTCATGCATTTCTTGCTGCATCCTACAAACACCAGCCACAGGATTCCCTGTATTTTCTGGAGTGAAATCCAGGGAGCATTTCCACACTGAGCAGCCTTCCACATGGTGACAACTCTTTCCATTAAGTAATGCAAAAGCTGTGACCAGATTATTAAAAAAAACCCAAAAATTAAGGGAGGGATTCTCGATAGCCTGGGCTGGACCTCGACCAACTCATGCCCTTATGTGGGAGGCCTTCCAGAGCTCTGTTTTCATAATGATTTGTTTTCTGTAAGCAGCTCTTCTGAGCTTAGGTCACAGAAACCAGAAGAGCATGGTGAGAAGTGAACACAAATTTGCTGTCAGACTGAAAGACTACGGAGGAAAATGACAAGGTCGAACCTTTGTCTTACTGGACAACGATCCTAACAATTTTATATTGTATACAGAAAAATAAAAAAACAAAAAAACCCCAAACAAACAAAAAAATACCCACAGAAAATTACACAACTGTAAGATAACGTACTAAAAATCCTTTTAACCATTAGGAATTAGATCACACAAGGATAATCATATTCATAGTAAATATTAAAAGCAATGAGAACAGAAGTCTTCAACCTTAACCAAAGACTACCTGAACTCCAGGGAAGGCATTCTGTGATACCCAGTCACTTCTAAATGATGACCTGATCATCTGCCACAAGATTCCCATCAGATAATGCAAATGTTTGGCTGATGATGCTAATTTTTACCCAGATCTCACATTTGTGGGCACCGAAAATCCTGCAAATTCTTCTGCTGTGACAAATGTTATGCTTGTTTCTGCAGTAAAGACCTGACTTGAGTCAATTTAAGAATGTGTAAAGTCTCATGTTACTCAAAAAGCTTCCAGTAGAAATTGCAGTATTTTAACAGTCCACAGCAAAATCCCACCAGTGAATTCCCCAGCTTAGCAATGAAACACTTGCCAGATATAAATTTAGGCCATTTGCAGATAAAACAGTGAAGGAAGAAAAAAAGGGGAATAAAAAAAATGAACAGGTAGAAATTGTGACATCGGAACTCCAGAACTGGGAGGAGGAGATAATTTTACCTAATCAAGAGAGCTCCTTGATGTGACACAGGATAGGGAGGACTTGTACACTGACACTAATTGTTTTTCCCTCATTTAATGTCTGGGTGAAAACAAATATAAAGTCATGGACGATCTAACACTACATCAGATAATTTACAGACTTTATAAAGTTCTTGACAGCATCCAGACCTTTCATGTTTCACAGCATTCTTATTGCTGCACTTGCATTGAATGGGTGTTAACAAGTCCAACGTATAAAAAATGTAACAAAACATTACAGAGGAGAACAAAGATAAACTTAAATAATTACTTTCTTGAGCATACCAGAATACTTAAAATTGAGCCAGAAAAAAAAACAAAACAAGAAAACCTAACAAATAAAATTATCGTGATAATGAAAATTCAAAATTAGCAATGAATTAAAAAAATTAGAAACGAAATAACCTTTCATCGTTTTTTTAGACTACAGTTTAAGTAACATAACTTAAAATTTTAAAATATCAAAGTTTTAACTAGTTTTTAATCTACCTTTCTCATCGCTATCAACCTTCTCACACATAAGGAAGGTGAAGTAGGTGAAGCAGTAGCTTTCCCCCATCTACCTGCTGAATTCTGAAACAAATTCTCCTCCTTGGGTCACGTCTAAAAGCATTCCTGATAATATTTCTAAAAGTACACAGTGTTCCCTAACAAAGTTATGTGGAGAACAGTTCCAGCCTTTCCACTTCCACCAGATGAGGACAAGGTGGTGCAGCCCCGTGGGAAATCCTTTGCAGTAAACAATGATTTTCTCTTTTCTCATAAAACAAGAGTCTCAAAACCTCATACAAGGGGTAGAAAGAAGCTCTACAAACACTTCCCTCAAAACATTAAAAAGGTGGGGAAAGGGAAGGGAGGTGAGGGTGGAAGGAGAGGAGAAAAAATTAGAGAAAATTCACTTATTTCCAGAACTAGAAATCATTCTGTAGGATGTCCTCCTGCTATAGTTTTAACCTTGACACTTCCATTAGTCTGTGCCATATATTAACCAAGGATGAAGAGGAGAGCATGACATGATGAAACACTTAGCAATGCAGTATTAAACTCGTTAGGCTACACCTCCCCTGCCAGCAATACCACCCTCTGCAAGAACAACACTGACAAAATGAAATTATTTCCAGGCGTTTCTCAATCCATCACACCTGAGCTTCAACCCACAGGCTCAAAACCCACAGAGCAACATCACCCAACACAGCAAGGGCAGCTGAGGACGTGCAGCTCTGCATTGTAACAAAGAAAATGCATTCATCCAAAAGCCACAGGCAAATCTGAATTCTCTGTTACATAAACTGCACCTTGCGATGGTGAGGGCACAACAGGGTACTCAGGGATTGGTGAAAGACTCAGCAGAGAGGCACTGCTACCAGGGACACCACCACATGCCTTTCCAGGCCATTCCTAATGTTCTCGAGCCACGATTCTTCCAGCCTTTTCTGTTGCACGATGCAATAATAAATTTTCAAAACCACAGAAAGGGGAAACCTGACGTTTCCTGCTGTAGCACCAAATCAGCTATAGCACACATTCAGCCCTTCTCTCTTGGCAGGAGCCAAAAGGAAGAGAAGTGTAGATAAAGAAAAACTCTCTTTGACTTGTTCTACTCTAGTCCAAAGTTCCTTCTGTGTGCTGCGTGTACAGGCACCATCAACCTTTTCTTAACGAATTTATCTGGAGAAGAACCACACTGCTCTCTCTTATGGCAAATGGAGACACAGCAGAACAGCCTGGTGGCACTGAGAGCTCCCTTACGCTGAAGGACTGAAGACCACAAAATGTAATCACTTAAGGACTTATTCATGAATTTCTATTGTCTCTGTGTTAATCAGCCATCTTCTACTTCCTTTCACTTTTTTTCTGGCCCTCATATAAATAATGTCCACCAAAGAGCCACTTTTAAAATAGTAAGAAAACAAATTAGCAGATTTATTTTTGGGGGGGTATTTCAAAAGGAACTCTCTGCTGATTTCTCCAGAGTTCTCCATTATTCTTTTAAAATTCCCAATCATCCTGTCACCCATCATATCTGCTATTTCATAATTAAATTTGGCTGTTAAGATCAGTCAAGTCATGCTGCCAGGTCTCTTGGTCACAGTAACAAAAGCCCCAGTGTTTGTTTCCTCTTTTTAAAGAGGTGTGTCAGAAGTGCAAAAGAGAAAAGGAAGACTTTGGAGATATTTTATTGAATAAGAACATTATGGTTTTTTTTGGTTTTTTTTTCAATCTAGACTTCAGCAAATAAATTGCAGAAGAAAACCATTTTATAATAACTGCATGCTTTGATTCTGACTGATTCTTTCTTGCACATGATGTCTTCCTAAAAGATGTGAGTAAAATCTCATCCAATCTTTACTGTAATATGCTTGCTTTATATACACCAGCTTCCTAATGAGCTGGCACATTAGTCAAATGCAATCAAGGTAATAACCTAATTCAAGTTTAAAACATTATCAAGATGTTTTACAGATTGGCTCGGTATTTAGCTATTCAACATACATTTAGAAAGCACCTTTCATGACGAGAATTGCAAGGCATTGTACAAAGAGGGGAAAAAATAGAAAAGAAACCAGCAACAGAAGAAGAGACTTCGAAGTTCTGCCAAGCTGCATGAAACACCTGCCATGAGCTGTGCACTCATTTGGTTCTTCAACTCACCCAGAAATCTGCTGATCCAATCCCGTGGGCAGAGAATTTCAAGCCCTAGGGAGCGGACAACAAAGGCTCCAGCACCTGAAATCTTCAATTTGCATTTGGAGACGATTAATAAATGACAATCTATTAAATACACAGCACAGGATGACATGTGGAGGAAATGAAAGTTGAGCTCAGCAGGACTAAGGTCATAAAAGATCTTTGAGATTAGAAGTAAAATGTGAATTAAGCAGAAAGCAATATATTTAGGTAGTGACTGGAGCATTCTCCTCAGCTGGGAATTAACCAGAAGCACTAATATCTTCAATCCTCAAACTGTTAAAAAACTGCTCATTCCCAAGAGAAATCATTTATCCTTTGGTGTACACTGAATAAATCCCCTCAGCCTAGGAAACAGCAGTTACCTAACTGCCTGTGAAATCAATTGTTGTCCCCTTCAGACTGCCAGGGCGAAGTGCATGAAGTGCAGCAAAGATCCACTGGTAAGATCATCAGCTGCCACTCTTGTTAATTACTGAAAGTGTACGGAGAAAAACCTCCTCTTCTCAGAAACAGCCCATGAGGTTCAGTTTTACACTCATCCAAATTAAAAATCCAAGCCTGTATTTCAGGATCTGAGTTTCATTCTGGAAATTAACACACCTTGTAAAGCCAGATCAGTAACACGAGTTCAGCCATTCTGGTTCAACCCCTCTGCGGTTTCATTTCAAACCACTCCATCAGGGCCAAGGGAAGTGAAGCCTGTCTGTGACACTGGGCAGTGCTGGAAAGGCTCCCAAATTCCACTGTGACACCAGAGCCAAGCTCACGGCACTATTATCCTCCTCAGCATCTCCACCACTGCGTTTTCATATCACAGGTACAATTTTCCACTTTATTTCCAATAGTTACCAGGCTGAAAAAAAACCCTGTTACGTTTCTCTACTAAATTACTCATCACATACTATGAGAAAGGTTGTATTTGGTCAAAACTCTAAAAGTTGTCCTATCTCTGGTTTTAATCCAGAGACACCTAGTTTAGAAATGAGGTATTTAAGACAAGCAAACTATTTCAGAACTCCTGATGTTTGCATTTTTTGTCTGCTAAGTGCCTTATTGAGCAGAAAAACAAATGCTGCCGCATGCTGAGACAAATAATGTACCTGCACACGTAGCACTGGCACGAAGAGAAATAGTTATTCACTGCCATCACTGCAGCCTCAAACCTCTCAGATGTCTTACTTTCCACAGTGTTCTTCCAGGAGATTTTTATAATCTTTAATGAAGCGACAAAAAACAGGCAGTTTTTTGATCTTCGGAGACCAAAACATTACTTTTATATACCTTTTTTTCCTGTTCATCTATTTTTTACTCTGCTTCCTGTTTCATATAAAGTTATTTCATCCTCTGACATTCACCAGCAATATAAATAATAAACTGAAAATATTCATGCTAAACGGTGAAGATTTGTGAAGACATATGGCTATCCTAAAACAGCAGTAAAATATCCAAGGATTGGGTCAATACCCGTGAATCCCATCAATAACTGCCACTGATCCCTGGATTCTTTTGGAGCAGAGATGCTCAGACTTTTTAAATTCCTGGTTTCATTCTAATGCTCCTCATATTGTGTATTTAGTATTAACATTGCCTCTGGGGAAGCAGCTCCCTGCAATGCCTTCCAGCTCGTGAAGCACTTTGAAGCTTCCATAAAAATTACGAGTTTACAGCAATATTTTATTAGCCACGATAACAAGCAGAGCACTGGAAAAATGGGAAACTAAAATTTGAACTTTTAAAGTCTTATCTCCAGAACTAAAGTGCAGCTTAACAGAACAAGGAATCCTCCAATGCCAGCAGGGAAAGTGACTACTATAGATTTTATGGGACTTTCCATAATAATGCTTTAACTAATTTTATTGCTGTTTTGCTAGTAAGTATTATATATATTAGAAAATGCAGAATATATCCAGCTAGTAAAAATCTGAGTATTGCCCTTTTTTGTTCCACTTTTGTGTCAGAATTTTAGTGCTAAAAGGCAAAGCTTAAGCAAAAACAGGTTTGTGTTTTGGGGGACTACAGGTGCAGAAAACTGTGCCCTAGTTAATTTCCAGGTGTATTTACCTTCTGATCTAGTTCTCTTCTGCTGATTTTCTTCAAATCTAGTTCTAATATAGAAGAAAATAAATTACACCTGAAGCTTTTTTTTTTTAGCAAGGAAAGGGATGTCAGGGGGCTGTGGGAAGGGTAGAATACTAAAACATTTTCAAAATTTCAAGGTATTCCTTGATAGCACACCAAGATACTCACGTTAATATTTCCTGTGCTGTGTTTATTTACTTTCAAGACCCTGTTCTAAATCTTGGCTGTAGAAGGTCAACACTGACTTGAAACTTTAGGAAAACGCTCTGCATTTCTGTAAGAACATGGCAATGTATTTGATAAAATTTACAATCATCATAGCTTATAAAGATATGAAAGGCTAATTTTTTTCAGAGAAACCTCAATTAGCAATCAAGTTGAAAAGGCCAAAGTTCCTACAAGTGCCTAAATATCAGAAATTAGGCTAAAAACCAGGAGTTTGGAAGAATCAATTCCCTAGATCTTGCATTCTTTTATTTGTTTTTAAGTACGTCTTGCATCTGAATGCCCCTTGAACACATTGGCTGAGTTTTGCTAAAGCTCTCAGCATGAAGTCACTCCTGGCCTTTGCAGCGACCCTCTCCAGAGTTCCTGTGATCTCCGAGTCGGGTACCAGATGAACAACCCGCTATAAACTGCAATATTTCAGCTCAGCAACAGCTGGATTTCATACACAGAATGACTGCACTGTCCCCGTGGCTCAGAGAGCGCTACAAAAGAATCTGCTTTAAACATTCTGTCACTCTCCAGGACACAGTCTGAATTCAGTCTGGAAAATGCATGAAGTCCCAGTTATCTATGTCCCATTATCACATCACTGATGTGCCATTTGCCAGTTGTGCTCTAAACCCCCTTTAATGTAAAAAACAGTATTGTGGACAATAAGTACCTATTAAACCAGTCTAAATTATCAGTAGCCAATAATTATCAGCTAGCTGCTCGTTGTTGCTGTTCTGTTTACAGAAAGTCATGTGTGTTCCTGTCTCTCACCTTGTTCCCACATGAATAACGCATCCATAAACCCATGGGAGAGCTCTTTTGCCACGGCCACACCTGGGGTTTTTGGTTTAGTCCTTTGGTGGTGCTTTTGAGGAGTTGTTTTGGAGCCAGGACTCAAAGCTATTTGTAAATAGAAACAAGAACCTCCACAGATACTCACAGGACTTCACATTCTCTTTTCAGTGGCATTCACCGAACCAATGAAATATTACTTAAGTCAGTGTTGTAAAACTTTGTTTTTTCTGGTTTTATCCAAATTTTTCCCCACATCCTCCACGGTGTCTGCCAAAAAGAAACTTCTTTTCTCATACAGCATCTTCATCTTCCTAGCTGACCCAACAAAATCCCTACTCAGTGAACTGGGTACATACCAGCTTTTTGTAAAGAGGAAGAAAAAAACCAAAAGGTCATGCTCTGTTCTAAGTACTGGGTAATCTTGTGGCCCTCCAATAGCCACTGATTTTAAATAGCTCTGCTCCCAAAAACTTCCAGTATTGCCAAAGAGTTGCCTGAGGGAGGAGATTCTGTCCAGCTTCCCTGTGACAGAATTTGGATCTGCTCTGGTGCCAGGAGTTTGACTGGGACACAAACAGCCAAGTTTGCTACAAAATCTCACTCCATTCCACCTTTTTGGCCGTTTCTTTCGTGCTGTTTAACCCCAGCACCTGTTTTTGAGAATTGTCCATCCCTGGCATGACCAGGGACAAACCCCAGCTCCCGAGGAGTTCAGAGCTGAGATTTATCACTAAAACTCACTGGCACTAAAGTTACACTACAGTGTTTTCTGCAGCACCAAACATAACAGCGCTGAGCCCCAGACAAATGTGTGCCCACCCTCCACCCTGACAGAGCAGCTCTGGCAGCGTCAGAGGGTCCCCGGGATTCCTGGGGTCTGACAGCCAGCACAGACCCAACCTCAGTGAACGACATCTCACAAATTCCAGAGGTCCTACTCACAGGAAAGGATCTCTCAGGAGCAGCCAACGCATCCTCAAGGGAAAGCAGCACGTCAGCGCTATGCTATTATGCAGTACAACGCTGATTTTTCTTCTGACAGGTTGGGGAATTTTGTTCTCTAAACAGAAGGTGAACAAGAAAAACCCAACACAGGTTGTTGGTTTTGCCTCTATAAATAATATGGGGTTTGCATGTAAAAATAACAAAAAATACCTCTATGTTTTACATCCATACCACATAGGCTAACAAATTTTTAAAGCTGCAAAACACCTACTTCTTGAGAAATGCATGCAGTTTCAGGTCTAAATTCAAATTTCTGTGCAATCTGAACTCAGGTGAATTTTGAGAATGAATCATCTCATCACATAAACCATTCCCAACCACAAAGTAAACATGAGAAGGCACTGCTCCACCAAAACACCAAAGGAGTGCACCAAGACTGGAGCACAATGACAGCTTAAAGAAAATCTGTTATGGAGCAGATTCAGAAGTTTGTATTAATTGCTAGGGCCAAATTTGTTTCCTCTAAAACATCCTCATCTCTCCTCTGTCCTATAAAAACACAGGAGGGAGACCTGGCAGCAAGCTGTTACAAGTAATATTATCTTAGAAAACATTTGTCAAGAAAAAAAGTGTTTGCTGGTAAAATAGCAGAAATAAAAGAAAGACCAAAACAAACTTCTGGGTTTATAATGAAAGTCTTCCTTGATTCCTTTTTGTGTTAGAATGAATAGATTAAAAATTCAGCATTTGAAAGACTAAGCCTCTGTCAGATCTTTCTGAGTTCAAAGGATTTCTTTATATTAATTTTGTTTTGGCAAAATTGATCAAAAGGGAGTAGAAAATATGCAGCTATTTGATAATGCAAAGAAAATTCAAGGGAGGAGAAGAATATGTTAAGATTTTTCTGGGTGTATAAACATTTTTGTATTTAAAGCACTTTTTAATATTGTTATAAATAATTAGGTACATATGACAACGTGGTTTTATCTTTCATCATCAAGTCCTTCCAGTCCTCACTCTCTCAAGCCAAACACTGATACTGGGGAGAAAAAACAAAGTCTAAAGTGGACTGGAAGCATCCCATGCTCTGCTCTGCACTTGGTGTCTTCCACCAGCTGTGCCAGCAGCAGCCCCAAGGAAAACAACACCAAATGACAAAATATATAATTTCTTCACCCTAAAATGTTTTTAAGAAATAGATTTCTTTAAGCATTCAGATTTCTGGGTTCATGTGCTGATTCTCTTCTTTTTTTCCTTTGGATGTAAACAGGGCATCACTTCCATCACTCCTTGCTGTTGTCAAACCACAGGAGCGTTACATTCCTATGTCTCTGTCATTGAAAATTACAATTTCAGGGGTTTTTCAGTTTAGTTGAGCTAAAAATTCCCAGGGCCCAAATGCAGTCACGAGGTAACCACGCACACCAATCCACAATTCACGTGCTTTTCCTCAGCGTTTTCAGAAGGACTTGACAGAAAGTTTTCAACACTTCCTACCATAAGTGAGCTATCTGATTGACCCTCACTTCTTCCAATGCAAAAAAGAAATACAAGGTAAAATATAAACAGCAATCCCAGCAATTGATGTCCTTGCACTGACATCAACAAAAAAAATCTCTTCAGTAACTTATCCAACATAACACGACAGGCATTCATTCAACATGAACCAACCAGCACCACTGAGGGCTAAATAAGGTGCAATTCACACCCACAGGGATGGGTTTTTTTTCTCCAGAAAACACTTCCTGCACGATGTTTCAAATGTATTTACCAAATTAAATTGTAATAATCAGCCTGTGCTATACAGAGTACACTGTGTCACTTATCTTTTCACGTCAGGATAATAAGCAATTCCAAAACGTTTGTGCCCGCAGGAAGAATGAATTTCAAATTTAAAAAATATATTCACGGTGTATAAAATACAGCAGCACAGTTATCAAGCAAAAGTACATCATTAACATTTTTGCATTTGGTTTACTGACAAGTCTGAGAAAGATAAAGCAGAATCCAATATTAATTATATCTTGACATTTTCTGTCCATGTAATAACTGTATTTTCAATCTGCAAATGTGGAATTAATCTGCATATATCGTACATTAGAAAATTTGAATACTATTTGCAACTGCCTAATTTCATCATTCATCAAATAGTATCATTTCATCTCAGCACTTTTTTTTTTCCCTGGGATTTAATCACTTTATTGATGTGCTTATTTTAAATTAAGAATATGCTATTTTCTAATTTATATTAACATAACCACCAGTTTAACAGGTTTGCTCTTACTGGAGTGAACGGGACAGCAACATCCAAGCTGCTTCTTGTCAACCATGGAAATATTCAGTGTTTATTGCAGAATGAACTATCACATTTGCAAAGCAGAACATAACACCTGCCACAACTAGCTCTAGTGCAACAAAGAAACAACATGTAGTACCCGAAATAAATAAAGTATTTGAGGAGAAAAATAAACTTTGTTCCATTCTGTATGTCCTAAACTCTGCACTCTTATTAGCTGTACAAAAGTTAGTAAGAATATATTTGTTTCCTCTCTTGTTTTCAAAGAGAAATTCATTTTGGTTGATAATTCAACAAGCAAATTATCCTTTGCCTGCCTGTTTAGAAGAGTAAAAGGAGTTTTTCGCATGAACACGTTGAATTCAGCCCAAGTTAGCACTGACTGATAGTTATTACTGTGTGCTGCTCAGAAAAAATATTTTCTGTATTATTAGCACTGTTTTTAGCAGAAAGCACAAACACAGCCCCATTGCAGCCCCTGGGAACATAAATAATTCTGCCCCAACCCAAAGCAGCACAGCCAGAGAGACAGGAGAATAGAGATGTTCACCCTTTTTCCAGTATTTCTGTGAATATATTGCCTCAGTGACATCCATATTTTTGTTATTTCTCACCACTGAAGGGACAGGACCTGGCAGATCCCTTCAGAAAAAGTGGCATTTGAGGGATTAGTGAAGAGATATTTACACCAAAAGCCTGAACAGAATAGGTGACCTGAACTGTCCTGCAGAGGGAAGTATTTCAGTTCCAGTCACTTCAATTCCCCTCCACACATCCCCTGCTCAGCTGTAACTTCAGTAGCTTGCTTTCCACAGACACTCTTAGAAGCACTTTGGTTTTGATCCTTTGTTTTACTTGCTGTAAATTTCATTTCTTTTTGCCTATAAAATGATCTGCTTACTAATCAAAGGCAGCTTTTTCATCCCAAACCTGGGAAACGCATTTTAGCAACTTCTAAATAACACGAGGTTCCTAAGGCTTCAGTCTGTAACTTCAAATTATCTGCAATTCAGACAACATTAACTATGATCACATTCCAAGTCCTGTGCATCATACCTGCCTGTAAATCTATCACACTATCCCTCTATATATATATATAAGCTTAAATTTTGTTGACAAGGCTAAATTGGAATTTAATTTGTAGCAGGAGAGCATTTAAACGTAAATTTACTTTTTTTCCCCAGCACCAGATTTTCCAGACTTTGCATGAAAAACCCGAATTTAATCAAGATATTTGCACACACAATTTCCTGTGAAAAACAATCACGCAGGCAAATTCAGCAAGCGACTTATTTTCGTTTGGTTACAAGTGTCAGTGTCCATCCAATCTAACTGGGTAAAGCTACAATCCGAGCAGGAAAACTGCCTGGAAAGTTGACCAAAAGATAAGGTTTCAAGAGCTGAAACTGTTTGAAAGATTAGAAAACAGAAGAAAATAATACTTAAGATATCATTGTCTTTCTTAAATACCTCATTACACATTTGTATTGACATCAAAAAGCAAAAGCCGCGGGGCAAGGAGAGTAAAAAGGAAGAGGGCGAGGCTTTTGTTTCCTTATGTTAAAGATATCATTGTAGTATTGTTGGTGTGGAAATTGGTATCAAAAAAAGAGAAAGAAGCTAAAGAGAACAGCTGGACCAGCCTAGGGGTGAAACAGGCCCCTGGTTGAACAAAGATGGGTTGGATTTAAACCTGGACAAAGGCCCTCAGCCAATGCACTTTAGCTCTAAATACAGATGTTGCATGAATAAAATATAGGGGAAGTTTTGAGATTGATGCTACTCTAGGGGTCATAATACCCACAAAGTCAGTGAAAAGCTGACTTAACCAACGTAATACACTCGAGTTAGGACACGAACATGAAAGTTATTTGTTTCCTTTTAAATAATGAGAACTTTCATGCCAGCAGAATGGCTGAGAATTCATTAGCAAAGGGTTCATGATATCGAGTCACGTGTAGCTGTGGCAACAGAGTGGCCAGAAACAGAACTGGCAGCAAATAACTCTGCAAGGAAAAATAAAATAGTGAATGTATGCAGACAGAGGATGAAGATGTATTTGTTTAATCATGTTATGAACATGATTGTGTTATTACCACAAAAAGAGTGGTTAAATCATAACATCATCCCTAACTGTTCAATGGTACCAGAGATTTATTTATTACACTCCAGCTACAGTCAGTGAGCAACAGAGCTCAAGCCCTTAAGCATAATTATTAAACACACTGACCCAGCCATTACACACTCAAAGACGATTCAGAAGGAACCCAGTGTTTACAACCTAGAACACAGATAAAATGAATCGAGACAGACGTAGTATGACCTGCAGAAAATCTGCAAATTAGACAGCTACAGATCAGTTGCTCTCTGGAAGGAAATGGGAAAATACCAGGGCAGTGAACAGATCTCAAAGCTTTTTGATACAATAATAGAACATAATGAAGGTAGGGGAGTGCCTTTTTTTTGTAGTTTTGACCTGAGAGTCCAAAGTAAGATGGCTCAATGCTCCCAAGGTGCAAGACACACAGAGGCAATAAAGCCCCAGTCCTGAATGATGATGAGGACAACACCTATTCCGAACAACTGTCATTAGGAGGGTAGGGAAATTTCTCTTCCTCAAGGAAAAGCAAACCAAAATCCATCAGAAACTTGTCAAGCACATAAAACCTTTAAAACTTGGCTAGTCCTGTGAAAATTCATTGTCACACTCTGTGCTTCCCTAATTAGAGCAAGGTAGGACAGCATCTGCACAAACTACAGCAAAGAACATATGACAAGTGCATTTCACTGCGCCTCAGGCTCCAAAACAACACTGGGTATCTGGCACATAAATGGTGACTGGAAGCAATATCTTTGAGGAATATTGTAATTGTGAGCAATGCCTGCTTAGACAGCAGAGCACTAATAACTGAACACAAAAAACATCCACTCACAGAGCAGAAAATTAATCAGATAGTGATCTCTTCTAAGAGTTCCTAAAAAATTCATAGAAGGACTATCACTTGACAAACACCCTGCTTTAAAACAATAAATAATGATCTATTTACTGCAGGAGAGAGGGACATGGTAAAATAACCACCTTAGAAGTGTAATATAAAATTCTACTTTAACAAAAACAAAAGGCATTACATGTCAGCTACGTATCAGAAATTACCCGCATAAAATTTCTTCCTCTTTATTTGCTTTCTTCTCTGTTGATTTCTCCTTAAATCCTTTTTCAGCCTTTTTTTTTCCCTCCAGGCTGCTATTCTCATTGTCTACTTCAGCATTATATTCACCAGAGGAAAACCTTTGAAATCCTAGGCAAAGGCAGGGCATGTTGTATTGCCTCACAAAGGGGTGCTCGCTTTCCTGGGCCAGCATTACCCGAGGGATGAGAGCTCCTTCACAGCAGCATTTACTGCCCTGTGGCAAAGCTGCAACAGCATCCACTCAAACACGGGGATCTGGGATGATGCTCTATCTCCAGCACTTCTCTGGTCCTGTCCCTTAATCTTGATCTTTGGATATTGATGATGATTTCCAAATGAGCAGCCATGTGCTCTCCCTGCAGGCAGCTGCAAGTCCAGGACATCACTGAGTGCTCTAAGCACATCTCATCACCTGATTTATCTTCACATCACCTTTTTGTCCCTCAAAGATTTCTCGTGGGCTCACAGCTGCAAGACTTTTATAAGTGTGTATTTATTTTCCCCCTTCCTGACAGACCTGAGGTAGAACCTGAAAAGGGCACAGGCTACTGCAGTGAAAATAGTGAGAGCGAACAGAAAATATGTATTTGTTACCAGCCACTGTAGGACAATACAACATGATCTAGAAAATTCTTACCCACACATTATAATGCAACTCATGGGTTGCTCAATACATGGGTACTAGATCTTGCACTAAAGTCCCAAGAGTGGATCTCTGCATCTTTATTCCTAATTTGCTCCTGCAGGAAGGAAAAAAAACAAAACTAGGGGATCACACAAAGCAGAAATCCCCAACACCCATAGTTAATGTAACTGGATAATGACAAAACTATTAGATCTTAATTTCCAAGCTCTATTCACACAGCAGATTGGAACAGCCATTCAGATTTGCCCATCAATTCTAGGTTTCAACTCAACAGAAAAATATAGCGATATTTATACTCGTATATAGATCCACCCAAACACATATGGATAGATGGATATATATTTAACTTAGGACAGCATTCACCTCCTAAATTGAAAGAAAGCTGCCAGAGTATTGATTGCATTTTTTAACTGTCTTTATTGCCTTTTTTCCTTCCACTTTTTCTCCCTGTCTTCGAAAGTACTTGAGACTCATGCCTGGCAGGCAAGACTAAAGTGTAAATGGCTGCAGCCTGGCAGAGATCCAAAGAACTGAAAACAGACTTTTACTCTTTTACTCTAGCAGGTGCTGAACAGATTTGTCTGCACTCAATGATTGTAATGCCACCGACAATAATCACGAAGATGTATTAAGGCCTCAGAAACAAATGGATGAACACTCAGGTGCACTGCTACCAAACAGCAGTACAAATGGCAGAGTGCGAGAGCTCTGTAAAGCACTGGCAGTCTTGTGAGCAACACAAAAGCACTGCATTGAATCTGGTATTAGCAACATCAAATTCAGGAATTTGGTTTGGAAAGAAGGGGTTTTTGTAATAAGCATCTACTCTATAGAATATTAACTTGATCATAACTGGTTATTTATAACTTATACATCAGCATTAAAGAGTCAAAATATTTAAAGACTGAATTTCCAAGAGGTTTTTTTCTCCTCATGTAATGGGTTGGAGGACACCTTTAGGATGATCTATCCCACAGGCACGGACACTGTGCAGTAGATCAGGCTGCTCAAAGTCCCATACAAACTGAGCCTGAACTCCTCCAATCATGAAGCACCCACAAATTCTCAGGGCAATCTCTTCTAGTGTCCTGCACTATCTCTGTAGTATTTTTATCTTTTTTTGAAATCTAAACCTACCCTTTTTCAGTTATTTAAAAAATGTAAGGGTGTAACAAATATGTGTTTAGATAACTCAGTGTTCTGGGAAAGCACAAATTTAAATCTCTGTATTTTAAGGATTATTTTTTGTGGTTTTGCTTATCCTGACCGAGTCCTGGCAATAAGAGAAGGGTTAAGTTTTACTCTTCATTGCACTTACACATAAATTCTCATGTTATTTCATAAACTACCATCATTACACAGTATTTAATTATATACTATTTTAATATATATGACATTTTTATGTAACATATGATTGCAATGAGGTATTAACCAAAACTCAAAGGTCCTCTTGGCCTCTCAAGCCCTGTGCATGAACATTTCCATAGCAGCGGTAATGAATAAGCACTGACTACACTGCTTCACTTCACATGCTGCCTCCACTGCAATCCAGCTGATTGAAGCCAATAGAACAGCACTCACTTATTTTCCGTGCCCACCACACTTTCACACACATTTCATATACAGCTACTCATGCAGGTACGTGCTAATATCACTATTACAGACTTCCAGGTGATTCTCTCTTACTTGCTCCCTCTCCCAAAAAGAGTTTATCCTGTGTCCTTGGAATAAGAGCCACTCTCCACTACTAAGAAGCACCATCAGTGTACAGAAAAATGACATTTCCCTCCTGTTAAGAATTCACAGTAATTTATGATTAAAAATTCCCTGCCAAAGACCAGAGATGAAGTGAATCACCATGCAGTAATGTCAAATCCCACACTGTTACATCACAATCAAGATCTGATTATTACTGTGTTCATCTTTTCTCAGTACATATCGTTTTCCATTTGAGATCCCTGCAAATAAATTTCTTTTGCTTGCCCATTGTTAGATCTTAAAATCCACCCTGCTTCCCAAACAGTGGGTGCTTGGTCCTTTCCAAAAATTAAGCCATTTCAAGGCATTTCATTCAGAACATGTAGTGCTGCAGAAAAAAAATTCAACAGCATTTCTGCTCTCAAGACTAAACATTACCATGAATTTTTTTCCTGAGAGAAGCTGCAAATAAAAGGGTGTTTGATTACTAAGAGGATTGGACAAGAGGAGAAACCCAAGTAGAAGTGAAGGTCTCTGATGAAGTTTTTTTGGGGATTGTCTCTTTTTTCCTATCAAAGACAAAAGGACAGGGAAACCCTTTTCAGGGTTACTCTGTAAATTTTATTTTTAATCCTTCAGTGTGAGCCCTCTGGACACAGGGATACGGAATACACATGAATTTGAAAATCTCCTTTTTTTTCCTCTCCCAAAATGCAGTTGTCCAAAAATAAAGAAATGCACGAAACAGAGACACTCTGGTCACTTCTGTACCTAGTTCATAATTATTTGTTTCCACCAGTATGTAAAAGGTCTGATAGAGATTTGGAAAACTGTAGATGATAAACCAATACACACAAATTCTAGTAGCAGATTCTTGATCCAAACTTTTTTCTTGGCATTTTTTACTTGTTGTTCAGGGTTTTTTTGAAGTGCGACTGAATTTTTGGATTTATAGAAAAAAAAACCTTCTTGCATGTTTTAGGACCATTCAAAGAATAAAATATTCATTAAGAAAATCAGCCAGAGCTATTTGGAATTTAAATTTTTTTTAAAATTTACACTACTTGAACTGTGAAGTTGGCAAGAGGGACCAGTATTATACGACCAAGAAGATAAATCACACAGTAGCATAAGAAAAGTAAGAAAGCTGAAGGAAACAATTTGTGAGGATGCCAAATGTTTGTCATGCTACTTTTAATAATCAACAAATACATTAAGCTGTAACAACAGATAATGTGCAATAAGGGAGAGAAGAAAGTACACGGAATAAACAGCTCACACAGCTTCACAGAGACAAAAGGAAATACCAAAGTCATTCATTCATCCAGGAATAATTCAGATCCCAGAAGTGGAAGTGGCTGAGTCAGAAGAGGGTCAGAAAATGCTTGTGGAGCTGGAGCCCCTCTCTTGTGAGGGCATCTCTCCAGCCCGAGAGTATTGGATTTCTTCAGCCTGAAGAGAAAGCTCTGAGCAAACCCAACAGCAGCCCTCTGGTACCTAAAGCAGCCTACACGAGAGCTGGACGAGGCTTCGAGCAGCCTGGACTGTTGGAAGGTGCGAGATTGGAAGTAAATGGTCTTTAAAATCCCTTCCAAGTCAAGCCTTTTTATGCCTCTATGATACACACAGCATTCCTGAACAAACAAGTTTAGGATAGAACAGGCAAGCCAAAGAATATAATAATTTTACACATCACATTCAGATTTTAAAGGTGCTTATGCACATGATACCAACCTGTCTCTGTACCTCTCCAGACACATGGTGTTGTTCCTAAGCAATCTACCTGAATAAAATGTATTGCATTGAAACAGCAACAGAAAAAAGTCAGATAAAAACAAAGAATAAATCTCCAAAGACAGATACAGCGCATTGTCATAGTCTAGACAGTTTTGATCCAGCTAAGGCTGCTGAGTGATAATCCCTGAGAGGCACTTGTTTAATATTCAAGACAAAAAAAGCAGGGTGACTAGAGAGTATTTAAAAAAAAAAAAAAAAAGGCTTGAAAATGAGAATGCCTCCCTGGGGATAACTGCCAGGATTCATACATCTCTAAAATCTCTAAACAGTAAAGAATAAAAGAAATCTTCCGTAAACTTCTTATATCTAGGATGACACCTGTAGTCCATTTGGGTTTGTCTAATTAAAATATCAATTAGTCTTTGCAGTCCTGTCAGCCTTCTGAAACACTTTAATCATAATACAAGCCCTGCTGTGATCCAAATGGCTGCGTTTTATAAGACATAAATTCTTTGGGTTCTGCCTTTCCGTATCCACTTTTTTAATACCCTGCATTAATTCTAACCACGTATCACTTCCCAGTGTGCTCTGCATGGAGAAAGAAGTGACCTTTGGGCATCTCAGAGAACTGTCCTTTAAAGCTGATCAGTTTGCTCCATCACTCAAAGCAGTGTCACCTGGAAACTCCAGGAACTGAAGGTGGCACGATCGTGCCCTGGTCACCAGGCTTGTTCGTCAAAAACAGAGATGGTGTGATATGCCACGGGACTGGAGACTGGCAAGAAGAGAAGCTCTAAGATAGCTGACAATGAAGCAAGATGGTTGAGTCTGAAAGAGGAAAAGTTATTTCTCAAAGTGGGAGACAGTGACAGCTTTGATACACTTTCCATTTGCTTCAGAAAAAAAAATAATCCTACATTTTCATACTAAGGGACTGAATTAATAAGGAAACACACTTGTCTGAGGAATTTTAATATTTCATACTCATCTCTCCCAATTTATATAGGAATTAATCTTCAGCTTATCGTCATCTTTCCATCCTTATAGAGCTCACTTTGGCCTGATCGCTGTGCCAGGATTTCCTGTGAGAAAACACAAAGCTAACACCCTGTGAACAATCACCACCGAGGAGTCACAGCTACAGCTACAGCTGGGCCAGGCTTCACACGTAACTTACAGGACATCATCCTGAAATCCCTTTGCTGGAGTCCATGCAGGATGTAACCTGCAGCAGTTTGAGTCATCTGCTGTCCCTGCTCCGTCCTTTCATCATTCAGCCTGGCTCCACCATCGTGGCATCACAGGATGGTTTGGGCGGGAAGAGACCTTAGGGATGATCCAGCTGCAGCACCACACCGCCCCTCTGCTCCCCCTGGGGTGCCACCCACTGGGTCAAACTGCCCAGGGCCTCATCTAATCCGGCCTTGAACACGTCCAGGGATGAGTGAAGGGCATCCACAGCTCCTCTGCACAGCCTGTTGCAGTGCCTCATCACCCTCGGAGTAAAGAGCTCATTCCTAACCTCTCATCTAAATCTCCCCTCTTTTAGCTTAAAACCATTCCCCCTGTTCTGTCATTATCTGTCCATGTAAAAAAGTCACTTCCCCTCTTTTTTATAAACCCCAAGCCTTTTATCCACTAGAACATCCCAGTGTTTCTGCACAGGGCAGCTCCCAGGAAGTTCTTCTCCTGGTATCTACTCACAGGTAGGACTGCTGCCAGTTCTGGGACAGTGGATTCTGTTTTGCAGGGAATGTTACTGTACTCGCTCAGATTCTATGCATTTTATCAGCCACCTCTGCCAGATTTCCAGATTGTCTCTGTTAAGAGACATGTGGAAAATAAACAAAACAAAGGCAACGATAAAAACAGATGCACAGCCTGATCTGATAGTGAAAAGGAAAAAATATTTTCCCAGATGGAACTGGTATCTTCTCTCAGAAGCCCAGCTCTACTCCAAATCAAGGTGCTGAAGAAGACAGAGCACTCTCTTGCATCAAGTGTCATCCTGATTTTAAAATCTTAAAAAATTGTACACGTACTGTCACAAAACCTTCAACAATAAACCACTTCACTATTTCATAAGACTTATATTTTCAGATATACAGAGTGACCACGGCTGACTCTACAAGGACAAAGGAGAGACGAGACTCAGCAAAAGCTCTCTCTTCCACACACAGATTTGCTGTGGAAACAGGATGAGGACGAGCCAGCTGTTCATGCAGGGGGCTGAACTTGATTCCTCAGCCCACATACGTAACACAGTCTCAGCTGCCAGCAGCTCTTCTGTTTTTCTTGTTCGCTCTTGCTGCTGGCACCTGTGTGCAGAGCCCACAGAAACACCAGGGTATATCCACCTGCACCCTGTGTTCAGAAATTTGCCATACATTACTTTTCAGATATTTTATGGCACACAGACAGCCCTACAGATGGTTTTATAGAACTCCCAGAAGGAACAAATGCCAAAAGAGGTGGGAGGTTTCCAGGAGCCCCCCCCAGCATACCTGTGCCTTACACATCATACTCAAATGTGCTAAACTGAAAGAACATGGAATATTTTTCAAGCAACAAATCTATTACTTCATGGAGGGAAGAGCCTGTGTGTAGATAAAGGGACAAGGGTGTAGCTCAAATCCACTTTTTCTGAGCTATTTCACATCTTTTTTAATATGCTTTGTAAAGTATCACTGGAAAACATTTTTCTTCAGAAGACCTGCACCACAAAATCAGAACCACATCACTGTCCCTTCATTACATAGTTCTCTCCCATTACAGCTAAAAGTTTTCAACAAATCAGAAGCCGTGCCCATTATCCAAACTTAATTTGAGCATTCTTGACAGCTCTGTACATGAGAGAAATACAACAGAATTTATCCAAGTATCTGATAAAAGAATGGGTTTGCTAAAAAGGCAGGCCAACAAGTCTCCGATTCCTGGCAAATCCTCAGCAAAAGCACATTGGTGCACAACCTGAGATTCTGAGCTCAGGCTCAGTGTGAACTGCAGACTGCCATGTTAACCATTTCAGTGAATAAGTGCTGTAAGTTTAAGGATTAATCTATTCATCACTTTATCCCCCAAATTTTCACCTCCGTGTGACTCCTACCACAGCACTGCCGTAGCATTACAGCCAAATTCTCTTTCCATCCCTCAAGGACAGAAGAACGAAAGGACTGAGCTATAGAAGACATATCTTCTGAGATCTTGTTGAATGTGTGTATAAAGCTGGGCTGCTCCATGCCAATCCCCAGTGAGAGAACTATCATTTCCATTCTCACAATCTTGTAAAGCTCTCCTTTCTCATCTTTAGTCTCGTGAAGCAGCCCTGGCAAACTGGGGCAATGCTACTGCATATTTCTCAGCTCACCTCCTTTAGTATAAAATATACTACAGGATTTTAAACAAGAAAACCCCAAAACTTGAAACTGCAATTTACAGTGCAATGTATGATTAATTAGCTTATGCTCTCAGCAGCTTTCTGTACTGGAAATCCAGGCCTGGGGATGTATCTGCTAAGCCTCTCACAAAGGAGGAAATGGAAACATGCAGAGATTAACACTCTTCATTTGGCTTCTACATTAAACTTTCCACCACTGACTGTACCCTAATATTTGACTCGTTTTCAAGATGATTCATTTATCACTGTTAAAAAAAATAGCTGGGGAGAAAGAAAAATTTCCTGTAGCCTGAAGTTACTGATTTAGGGGGGGGGCAAAAAAAATGGAAACTCCAGTGTTCCACTCTATCAGCTGTTCAAGCTTTCACCCTTCTAAAACACCACTTTATCAACACTTCCAATATTAACCAGGTACAACTTTTTAACTCGCCTTTTCTCTCTGAAGTTCCCTAAGCCTGGACTGTAAGGCAATGCGTTCTGCTGGAGCATTCTTGAAAACACTCATGTTTTTACCATGTCAGGTTCCCCTCTCTTTTAAGATCAATGCGAGCTGCGTTGTCATTCTCTCAAAAAACTCCTTTCACAGTGAAGAAGATCCAAGCACTGCAGGGGCACCAGGTAATTCTGTGGGCTTTAGCAGTAGCCCCGGGCTTAAAAGCCTCTGTCTCTCTCTGACCTACTTTCCACTCGACATGTACTTTTCTGAGTCAGTAAGACCATAAAGTCTTACCTGAGTGAAAAGGAAAAGCCTGGTTAAGGCAGGTGAATTCATGCTGGGGACAAAGCCAGGCACAAAACCTATGCTGTGCAAGGAAAAAAGAAAAAAAATAAAAATTAAAAAAAAAAAACCCAAACCAAAATGGACAAACCCCAAGCAAAACCAACACGCTGCACACCCAGCACGTGCCCAGCAAGTAACAGTGACACTCTGCAACAGGCCTGTCCCCTGCACCTCACCAGGAAATCACCACCACCCACTTGGTCCATCACAACAACACCCCTCGATTGCTTTTTACTCCAATCAACATAACATCAGCAAATTCTGGGTACTTGTTTAGTAACTCTCAAGCAGAAAAGTAAGATTTGATTGATTTCTGAGAGCTGTGTAATGCGGGGTTGATAGGGGCACATTAAATGAAGTGTAATGTTTCCAGATTCATCCAGCTCTGAAAAGTTAAAATAGTGCCAGCTATAAATAGAACGGCATCACCCTGAGTTTTCTTTCACATTTTGTTCCTTCTTTTAATATAAAAAGATGCTGCAATTCATTACCTTGGCATAAAGCATACTCTAAGGATGAAACAAGTCATGATTTGAGGTGAGCTAAATCAGGATGGAAATATTTTACAACAGGAGAGCTACAAGGAGCAAAAAGAGTAATTCTGCTATTAAAAAGTTATTGCCAAAAACAATAACTTTTATGGAGTCATCATGCCTTTGATTCAGCAGAGCACGGAACTGGGGCTTCAGTCTGAGATATCAGTGGAATATTTAACAAAGACAAATGATGCTTTGGATAAAAAGAGGCGTTTCTTATTACTTCACACATCAGCAGTCTAAACTTTTTCCACTTACTTTGGTTTATTAATTTTAAAGATAATGACATTTAGGGGCCACAGTTCTCACAGCTGTAGGCATGTTTGCTGAATTCTGTGGATCTGGAGGATTTAAAACAAAAGAAAGCAAATTCTTAATGTTTGCCTAAAAAACCCCTAACTCCTCTGAGAACGGCAGATGAACTGTGCCAGTGCTGTGCCCTTATGTTCTTAGCATAAAATGCAAACACAATCTTTTAATATTTGTAATACATGCAGTTAAGTGAATTAGCATTGCCGTGCTAAGTTACTTTTTCTTGAATACAAGAAAAGGTCAGAAGAATTTTTGTTATTGTACTACTTGATCTTTAATGAATAGGTATTTTGTTCCTCTGAGGATCTAGCCTTAGGCTTTGACAAGAATGGAAACATGATGCACCATTTGCTGTCTGAGATAAATACTTAACATTTAATTGGTATTAATTGATATCGTGCCAATAATAAGAAACAAAGTCACACTCTTCACTGGGAGAGCTGAGAATCCTCAGTGTGCTTTGAATTTGACCTCTATAATTAGAAAGGATTATAACTGTGGCAAGCAAAGCACCATTTTTTTGGCAACACTAACAGAGCTGGCTTTTCACTGCAGTCTCTTGCATGAAGAAAACTAGGTAAGAAGTTCTTATAATGGAGATAGTAATTTAATGAGTCCTATCCCACTGCATTGCTTTCTGCCCCTATTAATTGCCACATTTCTATGAGCTGTACCTCAGCGGGCATTGGGCAAGTCAGAGGAGCAGCAAGAAGAGGAAAGACTTGCTATGATGAATATGAGGACTCTTAGAAAATCAGAAACAAAAAGGGACCCGGATTCATTAATTTATTTTAACCTTGAAAGCTACTATCTCCTTCTTCAGTCTTCATAGGCAACAAAGAAACCCCAATTACTCACCACGCAGTCACTCACAAAAATTAGTAGCATCAAACACGACACCTTTTTTATAACTCCCTATAATTACTTTCCCCAAACCTGTAGACTTCGTGATACCACCACACATTAAAAGACAGTCTCACTTTGAAATCTATGATCTCCATTGGGGGTTGCTGACATTTACAGGGTTACTACCACAAAAAACAAGGTACAAACTCCTGTGATTTTGGATAATGAGGAGGTACTCATCTACCACGTGCCAATCCTCATTTCCAAAGCAGCTGGTAGTGAAAAGAGTGGCTGATGTGATTGATGGCTTCCTGTCAGCAGCGCGCTCTGCCTACACCGGCTGCACCTCCTAAAGATTCCACAGAAAGCCACATTTGAGCCACTTAGCTCTTCTGCTATCGCCACATCAGCCACACAGATGGTCACAAGGATTCTGGAGCTGACTGCCAAGAGACTGCCAAAAGTGCCCCAACAGTGGTGGAAAAGTCCTGATAACTCCACGTGGGCTGGCAAGAGAAGCGGACCAGACTGACAGCTCTGCACACAAACCAGCCAGGGCAGCAGCTGAGCCACCTTCTCCATCCTGCCCCACCATCGCTTTTCACTGCTGACCTGGAGCCACCGCCAGCAGAAACCAAGAAATACTTCAGTTATTTTGGCATCTCTGATGAGGCTGCTAGCAAGGCCAATTAGTACAAGGTTTCATCATATTTGTAAGGTGGAAATGCGTTTACTCACAACTGGGCTGGGACTATGAAGTTAATTTTATATAGAGCGCTCAGCCACTGGGTGATAACCACTTGCAACTGCTCATGATTTGGCTGGCTTTGGATCCTAGGGGTAAAATGGGAAAGGTCCCACTGGTCCCTCGATAGATCCTGACCTCCACTAAAATTTTATAATGAGGAGGGAGAATTGTACAGCTGTTAGGCACACCAGGACACGAGGAACATACCTGTTCTCATACTACTTTTGTTTTCAAATTCACTTAGGACTACGTAATGGATCACATTTAAAAGAACAGGCTGCAGTCTCAGAGCTAAAATAACATCTTGTTTGTGTAGACCACAAGGACAGCCTTCTGTCACTAATGATTTTTAGTGCTCTGAAATGCATTTTGCACTGTTTCAGCACCAGGAGAATCTGCTGCACTCATGCTTCCTACCCAAGGCCATGAGGGATCCATTTTGTTTTATTAAACAAGACAAACATCTCCAAATGCTTCCTATCACAAATGTGCAAATAGCCCAGAGGCACACTTAAAAGAATTTTATCTTACAGTTGAGAGTTCTACCCAAATTGTAAGGGAACAAGTACCACTACAGCCACTCTTGTGTCTGGAGTACAAGCACCACAAGTTTGAAAAAAAAGAAGCATTCTAAAATCTGTCAATTAAAATCCTGCACAATTCCTTATTAAGCACTATAGTTGAGAGATTCTTTTTGACTTCAAGAAAAGAATCTAACTTCTCATAAAAGGCTTCAGCAATGCTGTATTTTATAACCCTCTCAAACCCCAGGTCCCCAGAAACGTACGTGAGGCACTACAAAATTGCCCAGTGCTGTGTTTAACATCCTTTCTGGTCATTTTTTTTTCCACACTGAGCCTTTTTGTGTGCTTTTCTTTTTTCCCTGACAAGGATGTTCAAACCACTTTTAAAATGACTGGGAACCAATACACAGTACTTCAGCTCACATTAGAAGAGGGATTAGTGTAGCAATTTGTCCAGCTGAAGTGTAATGAGCTACATTTTTGAGTCTGAAATTTGTAGACCTAATATACATTAAAATCTGCATTGTCAAGTTGCACGGGCAGATACCATCCTCCAATTTTTCATAAGGTTAAAAAAAAAAAGTCCTGTACCTAATTTCATACACCCACTCTAAAACCTTGCAAACACACCTGAACTTGAGCTCAGTAGCTTGGGCTAGGACAGACTTTCCTTTGCAGGCCCAGATTATGAGGGAAGGGAGTGAGGAGGGGACACATCCCCTTCCTAAAATAAACTTACATCAACTTGGCTTCCACAGGTAAAGCCTGTGAGCACCACTATCACTGGAGGGAAAGTCTGCTGGTGGAAAAAACAAACAAGAAGTTCAGAAAGTCCAAATGTGATCCTCCCATCACAGCAGTTTACTGGGTCTGTCTGAGATGGGCTTCATTTCCTTCGTAGCGCTGCATGTGGTGCTGTGTTTTGAATTTCTGGTTGAGAAAACACCAATGTTTTGATGAGAAGCGTTTGCGCAGCATGAAGGGTTTTTTTAACTCCACTGTCTCTCTCTCTCCCAATAAAGGGCCTGGGGTGGGAAAGAAGTGGGGATAAGACACAGCCAAGACCGCGGACCTCGGCTGGCCAAAGGAACGTAGAATGTCATCGTCAGCAATAAAACACCTGCAGAGGGCAGTTCGGGGAGGTTGCTACTGCTCAGAGACTGGCTGGACATCAGGCTGCTTGTAGGAGGTGCTGATGGCCGCTGCATCACTTCTGAACTTGTTCTTTTGTTTCTCTTTCTCTGCCTCCAGCCTGACAATTTCCTAAGTTTTGCCTCATTGTCTCCCACACAGTGCTGAGAGGGGAAGTGAGTGAGAAAGCATTCTTTAAAGCAATAGCCCAAGTACCATTGCAGTTATTTTCCTCCAATGAGTAAGGTTGAGGAGGAACTAAGGAAGCTGACACAGCGCAGATAGTGCTGAATTTAGAGTCCAATTTTAATAAAATCTATTATTCAAATTAATGAGATTTAAGACAGTCATTTAAATTCAAGAACAGAAGTTGAATAGCAGATATTCAATGAACTCTATTGTTGAAATGAGTTTGTGTGAAAGAGATGAGAGAGAGAAGAGCAAAAGTGGGAGAAGTATTCTGTATCACAGAGTTAACCTCTGACCTATTCAGTAAGAAACCAGAAATTCTGCACCTGTCGACACAGGTGAGAAATACACATATACAGGTCTGCAGCTGTAATAAAGAGGAAAAATGCAAGGAAACGTCTTATCTTTGCCACAGACCTAGCAAGCTCCTCCATTTGATATTTACAGGGAGCACAACAGCAGGAGTTGCAGAACAGGGTAACTCCATTTTTGGGGGGTCACACCTAAAGGTCACAGTGGTTTCGTGCTGCCAGGGTCACCATGGAACCACAGCACAACCAGAGGTGAGCAGCAAAAGTCATCCATGGTGCACTGATGATGCCACTCCTAAAGGCTGAAAAAACACATTCAAGCGTGTGGGGGGAGGTATATTTTGAACTTTTGTGTGTTTATACTACACCAATCACTGTTACTCAAACCTTGGGTTTATTATCAAGCCTTCTGGTCCCACAGGCCTCTAAAAAACTGTCAGAAATGAAGGTGATCCCATTGTCTTTATATTTCACTCCAATCAACAGTATGAGGTCAAATGCCAATAAAGCAAATCCTGTAGCAACCAAGCCTGGCACTTGTGCTTTGTCCTTTTTTTTTAGTAGGATTGTCTTATAGATTATTAAGGTTACTTTAAAAGTAAGAAAATAAATAACATGTGGGGGTGCTGGGACAAATTATCCCATAGCTAGTGATGAGCATACGTTGGAGAGATGGACATAAATAAATTTTATTAAAATGAATACATTCAATTAAATAAGATAAATTCTATGAGAAAATTGTCCAAAACCCCAACCCAATTAGGAAAGCTTTGGTTTCACTGAGAAATAAGTAAGCTAACCGGTTAAAGGAAAGGACCAAGAAAAACCCAAAGATCACAAAACCCAATAGTAGGAGAGAGTGTCTCAAAAACAGTAAAATTCCTCCCAGAAAGGAGCTGAGAAACTGAGTTGCAGTACACAAAATAACTCTTCCTTGTTCTTCCCTAACTCATGTTTTTCCTTCTGCCAGCTCTATGGGGTTTTTAATCAATAACTTAATTGAATCTTCTATAATAATATTACCACATTGCATGCTAATTTTGCGTGGCCACAACTATATCAAGGGCTGTGTGCAGTTATCACTGCCATCATTTGAGTTTATCCAGCCTACAGCATTAATAATAGAGATAAACTTAACCAAGAGCCATAATTCCTTCATCCACTGCACTAAAGCAAATGGTGTTTACAGTTTGTCTGGAGCATTAATACAGTAAAAACGTCAAGTGCAGAGCTTCCTTCCAATCAAACAGACAGGAAAAAAAAAAGCCTTCTATTTTTAATTACTCTTTTGTATCTCTGATTTAAAAACAGAGCTGCAAATCCTTCTGGAAACAGCAACAGCCTAATAAAACAACCAAACACCCTTAACAGCCATTGTCTTCAATCAGTCTCATCATATCCAAATAAGCCTCTCCACCACTTTTCTCTTTTACTTTGAATAACAAAACAGTCCACTGATGAAGGAATTTATCCAGTTATTACAAGTAAAGAAGCTTTAACTTCCTTTAGCTACCCACTAACAAGATCTAAAATGACACTTCCCGGACACAACACCAGCACAACAGGGCCTCTATTGATTTTCATATCATGTTCTTCAGCCTGAGATGATCCTCCTGTGGATTCTGCTTCCCAGCAGGAAAAAAATTACCTTTTCTATGTTTGAATTCAATCTATTAATGCATCCCTTGCTGTAGACAGTGTCTTTTTCCTTCTTCCCCTCCTCAGCTGATGTGTCTATGCCTTGCTGGCATGGGGTCCTAATGGATCCCAGGGTTAGAGGCCAAGGCACAAAAAACCAAGAATGAAATTGCTCAGCTTGGGAATCAATAAAAAAGAGACTCTTAATCTTTCTGAGGGTAAAATGTGCAACCAATGAGGCGTGATAAGTGTGTTCAACCTTGTACCAAGGCTAAAAATAGAGGATCAAATCCAAAAGAAGTTACACACCTAAACTAAGACAGAGTTAGTATTGTTGTCCAGCTTGCATTAATGCCATCAGGAAATTCACTACTGGAGGAAGAGATGCTGCTCCTCTTCTCTGCCATTAGGAAGGTTTCTCTGGTGCAATGCTGACATCATCTCTTCTCCATACAATTTAAAAGGCTGAGAGACATTCATTGAAATTACTTTTGACCTAAGTTTCACAAATGAGGATCAATTAACTTGGGTCGTATGTCTGCATTTACCTGTGATCACAAATTCAATTTGGGAAAAAAGAAACAGCGATACAAGCTCTTGGGGATGGCAGGAAAAAGCTCCCACAGCCTTCACGTGAATTTGAAGGCACAGCAGATTCCCTTTGTATTGTGCAGTCTATGGCTAGCAGAAAAGGACACAGTTGAAGAAACATCTCAAGTTTGCAATATCAAAATAGCTGTACAGAAATACAACACCTGATCTCTTGTACCACCCAGTGCAGAGTGATATGGTACTTAACAGCCAACAGTTACAGAGCTTAGATCACTGGAAGATGAAAAAGGGAAAGTTAAAAAAGCACAAAATAATTGCATGGCTCAATTTTTACCAATCTATCTTGGCACCAGACATAAAACACAACCGTGTGACAGTTCTGACAGGAGCTAACTCAGTCACAAAACGAGGAAGCCACTTAGCTAAAGAAACACATTCTAATAATAGACACTACACACACTGCAAGCAAAGCTCTCAGCTCTGAACCCTACGACGTTCAGCCATCCATGAATTCACTCCCCTGTACAAGGGTGCAGGAGAACACCAACACCTGGGCCAGGAGGTTGAACTAACCTGCATTCCCCACAAAGAACAGCTGTCCTGCATTTTAAAGACACGGCATGCACACAGTCAGCGAGTCCCTCTTTCTGGGACTTGATCTGCAACTTTCTCTGGCACACTGCAGCCCCAGGTCACGTACACGCTCCCCTTGCCATGGGGGAGAAGATCTGCCGCAGCATAAACAATCATCTGCTACAGTGAAGCGTAGGCTGAACTCGGGGGGGATAAAGGGAAGATCACATCCACATGGACACCCAGGGACAGTTTCCAGGAATTCACAGAAATCACTGACAGCTTGTCGCTATAGGACACAAAAGAACACAGACACACACCGCAGCTCAGGTGATCAGAAGAGAGAAGAAGAGGGTTTATTTTTTCTGACTCCAGTATTTCTAGTTTTCCAAAAGTGACAGTGGATTGGACGGTGGCAGTGCCACCTCTCCACAGACACTGCACAGACAAACTGTCCATCAATTTTTCTCCTCCTCTATGAAGGAATGCAAAAACAGTGAGCTGTTTACAGAAAGTGTGTGAGAAAGTTCTTCACAAATATGTAAATATCAGAAGGCTTAGAAAGTCTGACAAAAATCAGGGTGACAACAGCTCTCTCCGTTATCTCAATATCTAATGACACCAAAGGTCATGCAGCCAGCGGGGAATTGTATGCATTGTTGTTTGCCATGGAACATTTGAAACACTACATGGCTAACAGTGACCAAAACATCAGGTTTTATCTCTGTGGGTCGCATCCCTACTTGCATTTTTAGAGAGAATGAGAAGTCAGGAGGACTCAACCAGCAATTTGATAGACAGATCTAAAGAACGTTTTGAGCACGTTCCTGCCTCCCTGGCAAGTTTAGCAAAAAAGATGATGACAAACTATCCAGCCAAAAAACCCAAACATCCCCTCACCTGCCTCTCTGACTTCAAGTACCACAGTCACCAAGATCAGGAAGAAATCTGGCTCAAGGCTTTATCATCCAGTTTCTACCTTGCACTGGAGCAGCTCTGCTCCCAAGCATCCCATCCACTCAAAACTTAAATGCAGCAGGTCACTAAAAAAAATGAAAAAGGAGTCCTGAACTAATTTACATGAGACTGATTTTGTATTTTCCTAGCGGACCACAGGCATCTTGCCAATTTGTTGTGAAACACCGAGTTCCTTAAAAAAAAAAAACACCTTCACCTTGAACTTGCCTTCCTTATAAACACGTGAATGTGGTGCACTGGTGTTGATATGGATCTCAGAGCCAGTGATCTGTAAGGGCTTTCATTTCCTCAGCCCCTCACCCATCCTCAGCAGCCCTCGGCCACCGGCCAAATCTTCCCTGGTATCACAGGTGCCCTGCGGGGTTTGTGTCCCCAGCCCTGCACAGATAACTCTGGCCACCTCAAAGGCTGCTTGGAGGAATCCTGAGCTTTAGGACTCCAAAGAGAAGGGGGTCCGGGAGGACTGGTCCTGGTAACAGAAGACACAGAAAAGGTGGAATTTCTGCAAACCTTCTTTGGCTCAGTCTTCACTGCTGAAGGTGGCGCTCAGCAATCCCAGACTCCAGAGAGAAGAAAGCTGGAGAAGGGAATCTTTTTACAAAATCACATTTTGTCTGTCGTAACAAGTCTATTGTATTATTACCATCAAATGATTAATTAACCATATCCATCCATTATAGATTATTGACACTTACTAGGACATCTGGGACCGACTAGAGGGGATATTTGCCATTCAGCTCTGCTGGCAGCACACCTGCTGAGCGAAAACAATCCCAGTTTTGGCTGGGACGGGGTTTGGAATGCACACACAGCAGGAACTCCGCTACAATGACTTGGCCGATGGATTCAATCTGAGCTTTGACCAGCAGGTGTCCTTTCAGCGCGCTTTGAACAGCTTTCCGTGGAGCCCTGCATTCACGGGAGCTGGATGCACATCAGTTTGGTCGTACATCAGCGTGCCAGGATTTTCTAACGCAAGATGCGAGCATTTTAATCTCTCAGAAGTAGCAGCTCCCCACATGCTTCAATTTCAGGTATCTCCTCGGGAGAGCTCTCAAAAATTAACAAAATCAAAGACGAGAGGAATGTACTCATTTGAGGTGGCTTTGATGAGGCAAAGGAAACCCGGTTTGATTTGTGGCTTTTCCTCGCTGTTAAACAAGTGAAGGATCAGAGGAGTGCTGCCACAGCAGTCAACTCCTGCTGCAAACTGTCACTGGGCATCCGAAAAACAGATTTGATTCTATTGTGCTTTCGGAGAAACAAACTACTGATATACTTCTCTCACATTCTTCTAACATGCAGTTTGTCAGATTTGCTGAAAGGCTCAGGGTAAATACCTGACTTAAAGAGAATTCATGGCATTTCACCTCATTCCTGGAGTTTACTGAAGATTTTCTAGATCCCTGTGACACAACCTTTCTATTCAAGCCCATATAAGACCTTTCAGTAGTGTTTAATATGCACCAACACAGAAAACACAGTTCTTCAATCAACTGCCAGGAAACTCAACTGCACAAATCTGTTCATAGCAGAGTATTACAAAACGATGTAACATTTAAGGCAACATTGCTGGTTTTTAAAAATACCAGCAATATACACACCACCATCCCCATTGGAGTCTGGAATATCTGACTGAAATTACTGTGCATAAAGAAGAGTGATTTGGAATTGGCATTTAAAAATAATGACACATTTAATCTCTGCAGCTTTATCATGATAACACTTCCAGTGAAGGCAGCAATGGTATTCTCAGTCCCAAAGCAATACCAAAATCCCAGATGCAAACCAGATTCACATTGTAACTCCAAGTTCTTGCACTTACATAACTGTCTGTCCACACCTTAGTCTGACAAATTTGGTGCCTCTGTAAAGGCATCACTCAAAAATTTTTTTTTCTCTATACTAAAAAGACCTTGCATGTGATAAACTGCCAGTTTTGCAAATATCCAAAGTCAACACACAGTCTGCAACAGAAACAAGCACAAATATTTAAAAAGGTAACGACACCCTGAAGAAATAGCTCAACTATCCAGAGCCACAATTGATGTTAAATATCTTTTGTGGATGGATCAGTAAATGCCTCCCACATCACATGACAAATTCATGTCTAGTCATTAAAGACCCAAATGAGACATAACCACAGAGGCACCTTTATCTCGTGTATTTCTGATTTCTTAAAAATCATTCTTCAAAAATGTAATGCCATTAGAAAAAAAAAAAAGCACTGAACTAAACTAAGTTTGACTGTTGCTCAAACGCAAATCATTATGATCTGAAGTTCAGCGGCATCCTCCAAATATCTGCAAATAAGCAAATCAGCTCAGAAGGTGTCTTTTGTAAAAAGTGAGGAAGTTGTCCAGGAAGAACTGACAGCCCTGTCAGTAGCACTGTTCCCCTCTGCACAATCACATATTTGAGCTTTTTATTAAACCCTAAAGTTTAATAGAGAACCTTGACAAGAGGAACATGGCATCGGAGCAAAACCCAACAGAAGGGAGCTGCAGTGAGATAAGAAGTTTTACTGATCAGATTAAACCCTCTGAAGGGTTAGCATGGAAATACTTCACAAGAGAGAAAGTATGGCCGTGTTTTATGAGCAAGGTACCACCGGACCTGTAACAGGAATTTACAGTACACACTTCTGTAAGCACAGCCATCATCTGCAACCTCAATAAACAACTCATTACTCAGGATCAGCTCAAGGCTCCTGGAGGCAGCCGTGTCCTTCTGAGGAAACTCTTCATTCCTGAGGAGCCAAGATTCAGCTTTGCCACAGAAAAAGGGGAAAAGTCAGCGGGGGCCGGCAACATTCAGGGGCCACCGAGGAACTGCTGAAGCCAGCAGAAAGAGCACAAGACTGCAAACAAAAGCTGCAAAATACGAGACTGCTGCTCAAGAGATGAAGCCCTGGGGGTGTAGTGGTCACTGCTCCACACTCTGATGCCCCCAGCAGCAGCAAGCAGCCCCAGGCACCAGATGAACATTCTGGGCCCTGCCACAGGCAAAGATCATGCCAGAAGATGATGCAGGGTTTATGTGCAACTCCGGCCCTGCCATTACTCTTCCCCCTTTTAACCAGTAGGCATCTCCCTCCCTCTTTTCTCAAACGAGGACTAGACCCGGGTGCATTTCATTTCTAGTTTTATACAGTATTATTTCAATAGTGCTGTGCGAAGATAAATCAAAGCAAAAATCTAAACTTTGTATTCTTGCAAGCAATCATTTCTTCTTCCATCTCAGACCCCCAGCACAAGCAGCACTGAAACACAGACTCTGAAATACACAAGTCCAAGGAAGCTGAGGACTTTGGGCACACAGATTCCTCATGGAATTGTCATCTTCAAGTCTGCCTCTAACTCCAACTTCCAGTTTAAGATTTAGGCAGTCTCACTACTCACTCAAAATACATTTGTGGCTTGATATGAGCCACTGCCCAAAAAAAACAGTGAAAAGCACTATCTGGAGTATCATTATAAATACAGGCAGAAGTATTTCCACCAACACAAAAGGTTGAAAATATCCTTGAGATTACTGTTTCCATAACTAACTGAATCACATCAGCAGTCTTATTTCTAAGCTGGGAAAGGATTTAGAAATGCTTGACCTTCAGGAGTCAAAGAAAGATGCAGCTGTCCTCGTTACCATTTGAAAATTCACTGCCAGTTGCTGAGGCAGATTTAATGCATCCCCCAGCTTATCAGCAGAAATGGTAAATAGTCCACATTAATCAGAACACAACCATCTCATCTTTTCTGAGATGAGGGTCCATTAGGGAGTCAAAAGCAGATAAAGTAGAACTTCAGTGTCTTGAAGCTTCTACCCTGATTCTGCCTGAATTATCCTTGGGTTCCTCATAAAAAAAAATGGTGGAGGAAGTGATTTATTTTCTGAGATATTCCCGTTAAGAAATAAGAGCAGCACAATAGATTCCCATTTTTTAATCCAATTTTTGAAGGCACAAAAGGGCAGGCAGATGGCAGTGGGATGACAACTCAGTGTCTCCTGGATTTCCAGCAAGCAAACACTGCTCTGCACTCGAGGATCAGAGGCGCTTTGAGGCAAGGTACGTGAGAAGAGAAAAATATAAACATCACCAGCTTTTAGTGCATGTCCTTATGAAATAATTTGAAAACTGTAATTGTAATTCCCAACTCTCAAAATTAGCTGAAGTTCAGAACACAAGCAGCCTGGGTGTGGTACACAAGCCATTATCCAAGTTGTCATAATTCTTTGTATAACAACTGGTGCAACACTCAGGCACCTTGCACTGAGATCAGGGTACACACTTATGATGCAAACATGTTGGGCTTTTTCTCCTGATTGTATGACCTGTGGCATAAGTAAGATGGTATAAAGGAGCATTTCCCAAGAACCACACATTCAGGAAACTTGGTGCAGGCATAAAATATTGATTTAGACAGCCAGGAACCATCTGGAAAACCATGAACTTCAGTTCCTTGTATCTTGTAGGTTTTTATTTTCAAAGGACTACAATACACACCTTCCCACATTAAACAATACCTTCAATGTATATTTTGGCTTCTCTCCCTGCACCTAATAACACGATGTATTATACCCCTGCCATGTTATGTAAGAAAAATCCAGATAAGCTCAGCTGAAATCCTTCAGGCTGAAATATTTTAAGGCCCATAATGAAGTCATAAAATAAAAAATTAAAAAATGTATTTTTTGTGTAGAACCATACTTTCACTTCAATCACCACTCACTGTTTCCCAGGTTCTAAGCAAACTGCAGGGAGCCAAATTCTAAAGAAAATTGTATTCAGTGACGCCATGGAGCAACTCAGCATTCAGAGCAGGAACATGTTCATCTCTTCCAGCCATGGAGATGCCGTGAATGCTTGCAGTATCCAGATTTGCTTTCCTTAAATCCAAAATGGTAAAGCTCTTTTCCACAGAGATTCATTACAACACATATCACAGCCATTGCAATGTTTCTTGATGGGAACAAGATGATTTTGTGTCCCCTCTGAGAGGGGAGGAACAGTTCCCAGGAAAGGTCACAGTGTAAGGAATTCTCCAAAAGGCCTAGCAGCATGTAAGGCTGATCACCCAGCAGTTCCTGGGATTCTTCAAAAGGATACAACACACCACTCCCCAAATGCTCCTTTCTAACTGATATTTCGGAATAGCAAAGAGAACAGAGGCCTATGTTCAAAGTAAATTAAAAAATTAAAAAAATCTCTAATTCTCTCAGATTGAATTTATTCTTAAGAGGCTGACATCATGCAAATCTATTCAGAAACAGACACAATAAAGCCATATGAACCAATACTGTGATCTTATAAAATATTGTATATAAGTATACAGAGTACACATTGAGAAAAAAGTGTTATGAATGCCCTTCTCCTTACAGTGGGACACAATCATGCTTCGCATTGAAAGTCTTTGTGCAAAAGACAAATGCAAATTCTGTCATTTATTAATCAGTTTTTACTAGGAAAAATTGCCATCACAATCTCCAGCCTGTAACGAGCAATTTCAATTTGTATAGGTAAACTCATTATGAGATGATAAACCTCCAGAGTGATTACACCTGAGAAAGGAGCTATCCAATACCAACAGCTTCACTGCACCCCTGTGAATCCATGCACTGAGAGGAAACACTCCAGAACTTAAACCTGGGGCAAGCAGCATTTGTGGTGCTGCATGCACAAGCAGCTGGCACAGTGGAAGGAGGCAGCACACAGGAGTGTGACAAATTTACCCAGGTACGTTCAGAAATTAAAACTGCTGCTCTTGAAGAAAGCTACGTTGGTTTCGTAGCTTGCTCTGTGCATTTGTGGGGATATTCCTTGGGTTTTGTGGGTTTAATCCAGCCACTGCTGGTGAAACGGGGCTCACCCAGCACAGAACTGGCTCGGTTTTACTGCTCCCTGTTTAACAGCCCCAGCACACAGAGAGGCCTGGCAACAGTCAGATGGACTGGGATAGAAGCAACCACTCTTCCTTCCTTCCTTCAAGCAGAGCTGCACAGCAGAACAGACAAGTGGGACTGGGCAGAAATTGCATTCTCCTCTCCCTGGGAGGAATTCTGCCCCTCTGCAGACACTGCCCCCAGGAGCATCCCAACACACAGTGCTGCTGTGCTCCTGGGGAAGCTCTTGGCTTTTGAGCCACCATCCCAAGCCTCCTGACAGACGAACAGAGCCTGAAAAAAATTATTTATTGAAAGCAATTTATCTGACAAACATGGATATTTACTCGAAATTCCTTTCAGCAGTTCATTATTTGACCAGCTCCACAGACTGTCCACATCCTGCAAATAACTCTTCCAACAGTTCCTGAACAGCTCCTGAACACCTGCTTAGGAATAAGGATTTTTATTATCTGACAAGCACACCTTCTCTCCACCTTCAGCGTAACAGCACCACAAAAACTGAGGAAAGAGGACATGTGGCAGCACATCTAGAGGAGAGTCAGGAAGGGCTGTGAACCCTGTAATGTAAACCCCAGAATTCCTGACGCAGAGGTGTTCCAGTTAAAATGAGGATTGATGTGGCACGCACCAACCGTCTGCCATGGCTCACACAAGGCAGAGGAGCACAGTCACTAATTCTCCACTCAAAGATTATGGGCTTGTGTAGCAGACTTACAGCCAGCTGCCAGCCTGGAAGTGGATTTCACCACACACATCAACCTCCAGGACTCAGGCTGAACACACCTCGGGCCTGAAAGTAACATTTAGTCAACTCCCTCTGCTAGGAGAGGCGCAGGATGAATTTAATGTTACAGTCTGACCCTTTGTGTCACCACTTACCACAATGTGAGCAGCACACAGCCAACAAGACAGGACAGCTTTTTTAAACAGTCGTATAAGACCAAACAACTGCAAAAAGCAGCAGGTGAATGAAGCATTTGCACCACTGTTTTAAACCGTGAACTCTTCCTGGTGTCACGAGGAGACACTACAAGGATAAACAAGAAGGAACATTTCCACTATGGATAGCCAAGAGCAACTATTCTATACTGCAGAGAAAAAAATTAAAAGTCTAAATATAAAAACTGAAAGGAAACCCACTGGGTTGTCTTGCTCTGCTCTTTTGTCCCTCCGCCTCCACAGTTTAAACATAAAGAGTAACTGGAACTACACAGACATTTTTCTGGGTTGCTACTTCCCCTACCCCTCCTTGCAAGGAAGCAGCAAAGCAAACTGCTCTACCACCGCACAAACTAAAGCTCTACCACCGCACAAACTAAAGCACTCTGTTCTTGTACTTTCAAGTTCAGCCCTTATTGCCTGAGGAACTCTCTTGGCTCGCGGGTTTGATGTCAGCCCCTGATTGTGTTTTGATGTTTCTGCAGATCTATGATTGAGTTCAATTCTCAGCAGCCAAAACAGACATTTGTCATCCTGTATGCATCAAATTTCCTGTGGCACGCTGCCCACTTCATCACGCAGGCAAGGGGAGCTTTGACAAAGCAAGGGGCTGTCTGCAAGGCACCGTGACCCAGCATGTGCGGAGTCACTTGTCATTACCATTACTTAGGAGGATCACTCAAGGCTTCCCGGTGTTGCTGCACACCGGCTCAGCCACTCCAGAGTGTCTGAGTAAATATTTGCACGCAACGAGGAGTTGTTGAGAGGGTTTTGTCTACAGCCGCAGCCCCCAGCGCATGAAATATTCAGCGCGTTAAATGTCTCCACTGATGCAGAGTGGTGGGTTTTCACTTTGATTTGATTAGCAGTGATGATTCTTTCATGAGGTGTGACTGTCCTTCTAAATTAGCATCAGCCCAGATTCCATGCAGCAGTCACGGAAAAAAGGAGATGGAAAAACAGGAGTCTGACACATTACAAGGGTTACTGTGCAGAGTCTCTATCAGGTCTGGGATTCCTTCTTCAAAAGAAAATTCCGGAGCCCAAACCCTAATTTCATAAAAAGCACTGCTAAGCAGGACTCCAAATTTAAACACAAATGCGAAGGTCAAGTGTCAAAATTAGTAGGAATTAACGAGGAAAGAAACCTAAAACAACACAGGTTTAACTGAAGGAGTGTCTGAACAAATAAGACATCAACTCTTTTTCTATAAAATGCTGGAAGCATTTCACTGGAAGACATGCTTAATATGGAATATGTCCTAATGAACACTGTAGAACTTACACTGATTTAAAATGTGCCTGCATCACTCCTAAAAATTCTTCACCTAAACACATCTCACTACCCAAGCAATTGGCAATTTTCAATAATGATGAGGTGACATTGGTTGCAGCCTTTTAATATCTATCTATTTTTAACTATTCCCTTATGGTAACATTCCCACATTATTTCTATACCATAGCAGCAAAGTCAGTCTAACAGAAGCAAGCAAATTCTGCAGGAAAAAGCAGTTTATTGGACTAATTAATGTAGCTGGAAGAGAGATAAAAAAGGGCTCGTGCTCACAAAAGCTGCTTTTGTTTGCCAATCTGATCAGCTGCCTCGACCAACAGCACTTTGGACACAGCTCTGACTTATACAAATTGGATTTTGAAAATATTTGAAACTCTCTAGCGAGCATTCTGCCTTAATATGAAAGGCTGACTATGCACCCACTTAAAAAGCAGAGCACTAGCCTCCCTAGTTAAATCTTGGTGTGTGTGTCAATAGCAGCTGCACTGTGGACAGAGGAAAAGTCTCTCCACAAATTCACAGGCACAGCAAAAGAAATTCCAGGGTCTATCAGACACAGAACTTTCTCAGTACATCAGCAGCCATTATTTAGTGCATGAGGATTCTGTAATTGTTACTGAATGGGAAAATTCAGAGTAGCCAATAAGCTTCTGCTCTCTGTGCAGGCTTGTGTTATAAAAACCAAACAGAGAAGCATTTCAGTTTCTGAAGATGAGCTGTCTTCCACATAAACCTGGTTTAGGAACAGGACATCTCACAGTCTGCTTCAAACCATTGGAAAAGTTCTCAAATTATCCAAGGCCAATATTGAGCTTGGAAGGCTTCGATCCCCACGAGCAAGTTCATCAGCATGGCACTGAAGAAGGACAGCCAGGGTAGGAGCCCCCCAGGCTGCTCATGGAACCCCTTCTCACTGCACCACAGGCCCCAGACACAATCCCAATTTCCCATTTAGCTCCCATTTAAACCGAGAGATATTCCAACTTCCTAGGAGTCCAACCAGCAACCTTATTTTCCTGATTAGACCAGCCAGGACGATGGGGAAAACTGAACTGTACGTGGCTAAATTAAGAAAATTACAGCAGACATCCAGTGCTTTGCTTAAAAGCAGTTTAAAACACTGACACTGGTGCGCAGGAAACTCCAAAATGAAGAAACCATAGTATCCCTTGTATTTTCCTAACTTCCAGGATATGGATTATAGTTCCAGGATATGGATTATAGTTCCAGGATATGGATTATAGTTCCCCACATGCAGACAACTGATGGGAATCCCATCAGGAATCCTATCATACCCCCAAAATAAGAAACAAAGCTACTTGCACTTGCTCCCAGCCACATGCAGATTTCACTATGCTCCATATATAAACTGTCATTTAATTCTCTCTGTATTTTCAGTCAGTTCTTCCAGGTAAGAGAAAGAACTGGAAGCCTTTATTCACCCTCTCCTCAATCTTCAAAAAGCCAGTGGAAATTGGGATGATTGTACACTTGGCTGAGCACAGCAGGTGAAGATTTGCTAGCCAGAGCTGCAAAATTCATGGAAACCTTAAACCTTCTGTGCCAGAACAGGAGCTTGACCCTTAATTACCTGAGGCATGATTTGAAGGGCTACCACAGCAAATTTTCACTTTTACTCATTCAGGTAAGGAGAGTTAAAACTTAAACTGTGAATCAAATGTGTCTGCCAAGCTGAAACCCATGTTAAAAATTCCCTTTTTTTTCTCTAAACTGGCACCTGCAGCCTATGGTATTTGCAGAGCAGTTCGTTAAGAAATTCTCGGGGTCAGCAGCTTACCTGAACAAATAAAATCCACAGCTACTCCATACAAACCACCGCTTAGACACATCATCATCCACACAACATGCTTCCCAAATCACAAAACAGCATTTGCTCTGTAGAAATAGCTACAGAACTGCCAGCAACCTCAGGAATCACTAATGATGACAAACGGCAGGCCTGGAAATTCCACAGGACGCCAGCTCTTCATAAACTGCTGAATCTCTGCTTTCTGCTAAGTGCAGCCCCCTCCTGTCTCCAAAAAGCAACAGGCAGAGAAGGAGGGATTAAAACTGCTGGAGTAGGGAGCAGAGAACACAGGAGCAGCCACACACAAACCCTGCCCGCCTGAATGAACCAGGAAATGCAAATAAACTAAAGTGAATCCTCCAGGAAAAGCTTCATGCACTAAATAGACTAACCCCTTGAATAGACTGGGTGGCTATTCTTGACTTTTTGATTACAACTGAACCAATATTTATATTTTTGTCAACAATTTCTACCAAATTCATATGGGTTTTTTAGCTTTATAAAGGATGGAGTACCTAAGAAACTTCTCATATCCCTCTTATTTCTTATGGTGCTTTGAAAATTCATTTATAGCTGATAAGCTGAATTTTCAACTTTTGTTGAGGCCCAAACCTTACCTTGAAGGGCTGTTCAACAAACATGCAACATTCCAATGATAAAATGCTGCTAAATAATTTGCATTCCAAAATGATGCAAGCTTCAACACAGGGTTACATTTTACACAGACTGACAGATTACAAAAATCTAAGACTCAATAAACCAGAAAGTTAATTCTTCACATATGCAGACATACACATGAGCTCAACACCATTAAAACCCACAACAGATAAAAGTGCATTTCCTGGAAAGCAATATCCAGATGCTGAAGCACTTAAAAAACCCCAAAAACTTCACCAAAATGAACTACAACTGGAAAAGACCCAATGCCATCTTGATTTGGAACAAGTTGCTTTTGCTTGTTGCTACTTTGTGTCAAGTCAAAAATCCGAACTACATAATAAAATTTTAATCAAATTAATGGGATATATTGGTTGTTCCTAAAGTACCAGGCAATCAGCCTATAACCTTCCCCAGCCATAAAGTGCTCT
>VXBU01005581.1:44783-56429 GCA_013400315.1 Bombycilla garrulus
AAAAAAAAAAAAAAAAAAAAAAAAAGTAACCCATCCAACCTCCATTTGTACCATACAGCAAAAACCTCTCTGTTGGTTCAGCCCAAATTCTGAGGTTTTCTAAACCTTCATCATTAAAACAAGCCTGAGAGAAAGTTTTACTTGCTTTTGCATTGAGCCTTCACAGAGAAACTTCACAAGTGGAGGAGTATGAAAGCAGTTCGTAGAAAAAGGATTTGGGTCTAAACCTTATGAAAAACAAAGGTCGAAAACTCAGATAATTCTTGGAACCGTCTGAACATGAAAGGTTTGATGTTTGCAAGATACCAGGCACGACGGGGCTGGCCTACTTCTCCCGCAATTTTCAGCGAATTTAACCTTATCAGTATTCAGGACCAACCCTAACAGGGAGAAGAAAAATGTCACAGCAGTAGAAGGAGAGGAGATAAAAGGAAAGAGGAGAGGGAGAAAAGCACCTCACATCTTAATTGAACCGAGGGTGAGATGGGGACGGCTGGTATGGCCTGGAGGGATGGGAACACTTGTGCAGGAACAGCAAATTTTGGGAAACATTAGTAGGACTCCATTGCACACCAATACCCAAGCTGACCATACAAATTTAACTACACCAAAACCACCACATGTTATCATATACTGAAGGAAGATCTTTCTCATAAAACTCACATTTTCTGGCTGTTTATGAAATCTAATTTTTTTTTTTTAAATTCTAATTAAGTCTAAATATTTAAGTTAAGAGTTACGGCTGCTTACATTCATTTCATTGTACAATACTAATTCAGATCCCACTAGCAGTATTTGATTTTTTTGTCTTTCTTGGTAAAACATTCAGTCACTTATAACTACCTAAAAAAACTCCACAAACAACAAAACAAAAAACAACCCCAAAAATAAACCAACAAACCACAAGTTCTATCCCATTGTCCCCAGGATCTGCCTGTCACACGGTACAGCAGTGAGAGCACAATTACTGAAATGAAGATGTTGGCAGCCATCCAGGTGCCAGTAAGAACACAACGGGAATTACTCACCAGTTCCTTGTGTGCTGTGATCTGCCAGCTCTAAAAACAGAAAATTCCCAGCAGCGCTTGTTCCATCCTTTTGATGCCAGATTCTTTTGTAAAATGCTGTCATCTTAGCTTAGCAGGAGCATTACTTACTTTTTAATTCCCCGTTGGTATTTATTTCTCCTGTTCTCTGACACGGACGTTGGAGATGGCTGCCCTACCCCAAGCACCCACAACGCAGCAAATCAGCGCCTAAATCGCTTCCACCTGGAGCTCGGCTGAGTGCAAACAGCTGAGTGCAACTGATTGGACCGATTTCCCCTGCTCACCTGGGCCTTGTGTGGATGAAACGGTTTCTGTGGCACATCCTGGCCAGAATGATGTCATGCCTTGATTCTCCAGCGCTCAAGGTGCTGCTGGAGAGGTTTTGGTTTTGCCCCAGTTTGGGTGGCACAGCTGTGCCCCGCAGGGCTGTGAGGGCCCGCAGGGACAGCCAGCACATGGGGATGGAGACTCCAGCACAGGGGACACCTCAGCTCACAGCAGCACAGAATCAATGAGGCTGGAAAAGCCCAATATCGAGTCCAGCCGTGACTGGGCGCTGCCATGGCACTGAGTGCTGCCTCAAACACCTTCAGGGATGGAGACTCCAGCACCCCCTGGGCAGCCCAGCTCAGAGTCCCATCATCCCTCCCGTGAGGAAATTCCTCCTGCTGTCCAGCCCCAACCATCTGGGGCGCCTGTGCCTGCAGTGGAGCGTGGCAGGGGCACGGACAGGGGGCTCAGCACCGAGTCTGGGATGCCCACACTGGTCCTGGGTGTGGAAAAAATGAATCACAAATGCTGAGAAAATGGAGCTGGACGCCGGACTCGTTTTTTTGGCTGTCCCCATTAAGTAAAAATCATCTCCTGCATGATTAACATGCATGCTACAACCTTGAGCTGGGCAAATCCAGCGTTCCTTGCTGTAATATTGTAATGGGTTTGGACCCAAGGAAACAAGCTGGCATAGCAGCAATACAGCAGAGCCATCCACAGACTGATGTGTGCTGCTGCTAGGAAAACCCCAGCAGGTATAATGATAAAACAGTCGTGGCCATAACCCCAGCTACTGACGGTGGTTCACAAAGATATAATTCCAAACCAAATTTCTTGTGGGTAACAATAAGTCTGATTGTAGCCTACTGATTGCATGTGTGTGTGAATGCCCTCCTCGGGAGGATGTTAACAGATAGGCACTGAGCCTTGCAGCTCCCACACGGCTCTGCAAACATCACCTTCTTCATCCTGAAGTCACTAAAGCAGGCTGGATAACACCTGATTTTATATTCAACAGCCACAGCAAGCAGATTTGGGAAAAAAAAAAAAAATCTGTTATTATGCCTAGAACTCATGAAAGGCTTTCAGCGCTGGCACAGATCTCTGTATTTTCTGACACCTGAGTTGTGTTTTAAGGTAAATTCTGAATCACTAAACAGAGTCACCTCAGGTACTTAATGGCATCCAGCTTCACAATGTGTTGACATTACTTTGAGATATGGTAAGGTAAAAAAAGTTTTTAAAAAAGGCTGGATCACTTTAGACTGCAAGTTATTGCAGCAAGTTAAAAATCCATCAAAAGCACCACAAAGCTTGTTCCTTTTTATGTTTATACTTACAAAAATAAATCAGAAATAATCCATGCAATAAAAACTATTAAATTGCTCTTATATTAAAAACTTCATGAGAACAAGATGGCTTTTTCTCTCATCCACAAAGAAACAGGGAGTAGAAGCACATTCTGAGAAAACCTGTTTGTCATGTAGAATTGAAAAGCTTTCAATCAAAGCCCTTCAGTCAGCTCTACTCCAATATACCTTCATCCACACGTCTCAAGTTATTATTTTCTTTTAGAGGAGAAGACCATAAAAACCTCTTATCTTCTCAAACATAAAGTGGAAAGACTGGACCAAGCCTCTCACTAAGATAAAAAAGGAGAAGCTTTGGCTCCTGAGACAAACCAAAATCTGACTAATAACTATTCAGTGCAAAAATTACTCATCTGGAGTGCAGCTTAATTTTCCATCCCCCAGTCAAGACCGAGTTCTGTTATCACATGCACAATTAACTTCCTGCAGCTGTGAATGAGACTTTCTCCAAAATTTTCCTTGTTCCATTGGAATAGTGAGGAAAAGTAAGATAACTGATATTTCTAGCTAAATTAAAAAGGCATTGTAAGTGCATCATGCACCCTAAAGCTTAGGAGGACAGCACTTTAGCAGACAGCTGGAGAGGAGAAATTGTGCACGAAATTGCGAGTGGTTTCTGTTCGTTCGTTAAGAGAATTAAATCTAGAAAGGACCTGGCCACTTGTGACCTGCCTTCAGCATAGGAACTGATCCATCTTCGGTATTTTGGACCAAGCTTTGACCTTTTCATCCATCAGGGACCTGTGCCCTTAAGATGTTACAATTCACATGGATCACTTCCAAAATAACATGGGTTTTTAGCCATAAATCCCAGTTTTGACAAATGAAAATATTGTGTCCCTTTTCTCCCCACCTTAGTTTTTCAAGATTTACTTGAAATTCTCAAGTCACAGTTAGCTTCATTCAAACTATTAATAAAAGTCATAAATAACTAAAAGCTTTATTGTCTTCCAGGTATTGGATTAGCCCACAAGAGACTGTACCTTGAAAGAGTTTTTTCTACACATCAGTCCTCCACGGAAGGATTGTGTCCAGTTTTCCAGTTTCCACATTCTCAGCTTCTTTCCTCTGAGCACAGCAGGCTTTAAATTGGTCGTGTAGAGAAAGACACTGGCCATTCACAGGGATGTGAGTTCAGATGGGAGTTTTCTCAAATGATAATTTTCTATTTTGAAGGAGGGAGTGGTGGGGTTACTGAAAATAAGCTGTAAGGCAAAACATTTGGTTTACAAAGTCACTCTTTGGACGATCAGAAAACACTCAGTATTGAGAAAATAGTATTTTACAAGTGTAGGGATAAACTAATATATTTTATTTAAATCATGGAGAAATATCAAGAAAATATTTGCAAACAAGATCCATCAATTATGTCGTGTTTTGTTCTCTATTAAAAATCACGGCATGGAGCAGTAAGGAAAAGCTCAAGTTTGTTATTCTGACAAGAGGAGTTTTTCCTGGAAAAACATCAAACTAACTATGTGCATATGGTCAAAACCCAGCAAGACAGATCATTAGCGCTTCTATAGAATATTTAGCCTCAGGATCTCGTAGTGTTTTGCAAACTTTAATTAATTCTTACATTATTTTGGCAAGACAGGAAATGAAATGTTACCTCCAGATTGCCACCTCATCGGTAATTAGAGAATCTCTTCCAAGGCTGCGCACCAAACCGGCTCCCAAGCGAGGAGCTGAACCCAGGCTTCCCGAATCCCTGTTCTAACAACTGCTGAGCTCTCACAGCCATCGCAAAGCCAAGTTAAAAGTCCTGCAGGTTTCTGGTTGCTCTTTATTGAAAAACACCACAGAACCTACAAAAAACAGAACTCAAACAAACTGCAGTCAAGGCCACTGGCGCCTGCATTTGTAAATTCTGCTCCAGACTCCCTTTATCTAACATTGTAAAGCAATTTAAAACTCCCAGTTTTGATTTGGAATTCCTCTGTATAATACATAAAGCTCTCTGTTTTGTAGGATGGTGATAAAGACTGAATTGTTTTCACTGTCAGCTGCTAAGAACCTTCTTAGCTGAGAGATCAGGCTAAAAGTTGTGGGGTTTATTTTTTGTAAACGCTTTCAGACCTCAAAGAAAACAGAGCAAACCCCCATTAGCATAACAGTTTCCATTTTTATCACCCACTACTCCCTTTCAAACCCTAATGGGACCAGGCTCGAGAAGGGATTTTCCTTTTAGATTTATTTTTCTGATTAGCATTGACATATTCATTATATTTTAAGGCTGATTTCTGATAGTAGGTGCACTTGCTAAAATTATGAGCTGTGTTCTAAAGAACTGACTTCAGCTGCAATGTGTATGAAATCCTCCCAGTTCCTTACTCACTTTGACAGGGCTGTGTTTCATGGGACTGAGGTGTGGTCTCACTACACCAGGACCTATAAAGCACAGCAGTCATGGTGGGAGCCCACATCAATCTCAGAGAAAGGTGCCAAAATCTATTCCCTTTCATTCATAGAAATTCCTCTGCTAATGCCAACTAATGTATGAAACAATGAAACCAGCAATTTGAAATTTTAATAAAGTAAGTAGGATTTTATAACTTTTTCTTTGCCCTTATTTACACTCTTTTTTTTTTAAGATATAATTTCTCACATTTTTTTTCCCTTAGATACTTACTGACACAATAGTGTGAAACCTATTTCAAGTGATCTGAATCTGATGGAACCTGGAAAGAAGCCCTGGAGTGCAAAAGTGTTTTGGGCACTAATTAACAGCATTTTAGCACATAAATCGCAGTCAAATTAACTATTTTTGGCCTGCAGAGCTTTCAGTGTCCCACCCCACCTCATCCCCTTCAATCACTATTTTCTAGAATAATGCCTACAGACACAGCCCCCTAAAACCCAAGGAACTGACTCTTCTCTTGCTCCTCTTTCACCCTTCACAGATGTAGAGGGGAATAGAACTTAGAGAAAGGAGCAGAGGAAGGCTAAATGTCCTCTCTCCGTTGTGTTTTCCTTATGAGTTAAAACCTTCCGTATTGTTTGAGAAAAGTGACAAAAAGGGTTTCGTTTCTGTTTCTGTCCAGCTCTGCTGCAGGACCACGGAGAAGTTTTGTGTCCTCTGACAGAACTCACGGTCTCCATTAAAAATGTCACTTCAGCCTTTCCCCAAGAAGGGTTAGTGTCGAGGGCAGGTGTTGTTAGCCTGCAGTTAAAACCACACTTTTCTGTAAAAGAATTGTGACCTTTTTGAATGCTCAGGTAAAAGCAGCCGGTGGCACCTTATCTCTCAAATCCCACAGCCTCTCTGGCTTTAGGTTGACACAGTTTGCAGAGGACTTGGGAAGCATTTAGAACATTGTGTAGAACAGTGTGTAGGCAACTGATTCCTTATACAAAATGCATCAAAGAGAGAGGTAAATTTTTAATATTCTACAGCATTTTTACTTAATCCTCTATTTTAAACCATGAATTCACTCAAAAAGTCGTCATTTTCATGATTCTAGCAGACACCACAATGCATGTGAGACACTGTCTCAATTCTACCTCGGTCTGTCAGTGCTTGGTCATTAATTCTCTGATATCATTTAAGTGGAAGGTCCACTGGAGTGTCAACAATATTTCCTCACTGACATCTGCTGTCTCTCTCACTTGTATTTGTGTATCCTGTGGTGTATTTTCACCTATTTCTTTCCACTAATGCCTTCCTTTAGCTATGCTGCTTTAGGCAGAACACTTAAAAACGTGGAGGATGTGCCCGTGGGTTGGCAGAATCAGGTATTTGCACAATGTTATTTTCATGTTAATCTGAAGTTTGACAAATATTCTATTTATATTCAGCAGCGCCTCTGTGTAATAAAATGTGTCTGTGCATATGTGCATAATTTTGGCCAAGCAGAATACAGAATAAAACAAGGATTTATGAACGGTGCCAGATTTCTTTCATGCAATGTGCAATAATCTCTAACTAACAAATATAAACAGTTCTATTATAATGCATTAACTCCTAAATAATCTACCAGAGGGAGAAGCAGGTACCTGTATGTTATTAGGTTATAGATACACTCCCTCACCTCCTCTTTTTCAAGCTGAAAATACAAACCAGCCCCCAGATTGCTGGCGTGCAGGCCCACAGCAATTGCTGCACTGAATCAGGGAACTGAAAGACTTATTTAATGTACGTGGGTGGGTGCAGAGGCTGTGAGACAGGTATTAACTCACACAAAGAACAAATTGCCCTGTTTCATAATGCTGGGAATTGAGAAAGAGCAGAAATAACTGTCAGAAATAACTCCCCTAACTATAGAGCAAAAGTCCCTCTGTGCCTGTGGTAATTTTCACTGTTCACCCTTGGACATGTGTCTATTTATAGTTTTTATAAGGAGGATAAATGAAGAGAATACTTGTGATAATACTACCATTAATACTACACCATTTTACATAGTTTTATCATTATTATTATTATTATTATTATTGAATTTATTCTTCAGTGGTTTTCAGACAGATTAAAGTACTCTGGGATGTTATACTCTGCAAACTGGATCCCTGCTAGGATACAGGTTAAAAGTAAGAATTTAAAACTGCTGTTCAACTTTTTTATTTATTTTTTTTTTAAATCACAATCATTTCTGCAGTTTAACTCACCCTGAAATCCCACGAGCTCATGGATGGGAAAAAGAACAGGAGTGACTGGCTGGAAGAAACAGTAGGAGGTGGAACAGTAAGTGGAAGGAACACAAAGGGAAGGTATTTATTAAGCTGAAGGAACACTGAAAACCCCTGCAAACAAGCTTAATTTCTGATTAAAGTTTTCATGAAACTAAATTATTCATCTGGCTCTCTGAGAATGTCAGGGTGATTTTTGATTTTTTAATTAACTTCAGTGAAAGAAACACATTTGTGTGTATGAGGTGAGGGAGAGAAAGGGAAGGCGAATTGGGAGAGAGACCTGGGGCCAGAATTGCGGCTCTCTGGGAAGTGGCTGCTCCTTAAAGCTCTTGGGAATGGGAATTTCCTTCCCTGTGCCAGAGAACTTTGGCTGCAATCCCAAATCAATCTTCACCCGTTTGACAGATGCTCAGGTTTAGCTGCCACCTTCTTCTAGCAGCTGTCACTGATCACCACTTGCAGTCCCTACCCCAGGTTTCAGGCATCTCCCAGTTGTCATTCCCGAGGGATGAGGAGTTATTACCCCTGCTGATGCCTCCTCAAGGCTGGGGCAGGTGAGGGTCCCAGCCTTTACATCTGTCACCTCCACCAGTTGTCAAATGCTCTCAGCACTTCCACTCTTCACTGGATCACCTCTTTCAGTAGATCCAGCATCACCTTTGGTCCTTTACACAAAGTCAGTGCATCACAAATCTCCTTTGATGAATATTTCTCACTGAGATCCTAGCTGCACGAGACAGGGTTTTTCTCTCCTCTCTGGTCTCGGAAAGCTCTGTGCCCTCTCAGTGGTGGTCAGGGTGCAGCTTTCTGCAGGCACAATGAAAATAATTCCCTGAAAGAGGCATTCTTGAACATAAATCCGGGTGTTAAAGATAGCTCATCTTTAAAAATACATTTCTGTAGGAAGTTTTATGGTTTGTTTTTTTCCCTTAAAAAATACCCCAAACCTTGCATAACATAAGCAGAGGAATGCGGGTCTCTCTGGTCATATTTCCTAGCTGTTCAAGAAGGAGAGGAATGGAATAAAAGATGAAAAGAGGTTTGAGGGTGCAGTGAGAAGGAAGTGCAATGACTAATGTGCAGTCAGGCATAGGAAAGGAAAGCTGTAACAAAGAGTCAAGTTGCTGTCACAGGGGAGAGAAGTTCTTGTCTAAAAAAAGCTAGAAGTTTCCTGCTGTGAGAAAGGAAACACGTTAAAAATTGGTGCTACTGCCCAGCTGCAGTTCCTGGATGTTCCTTCTCCACCATCTTTGGTAAAGACATCAGGAAACAGTCTCTTGTACAGATCTGCCCTGATTTTGGTATTGCTCTTGTACCTCCTAAACTGGCAGTCATGCCTCTGGTTCCTTCCAGTTCTGATCCAGAGACAGATCGCTCCCCAAATTAGGTTTCCATTTATCTTAGTTATCTTGATTTATGCAGCATTCTCTGGGCCATTCATCACACAGCTAATCTTGAGTAACCTTGAGTAATATTTTAATCTTGCTGTCCCTAATTTTACCCTTTCTTTTTCAGCATTAGCTTTGAAGACTTCTCTTTCTGCCTTGAAAAGACTCCCGTGAAATCTTAGCAGCTATCTCATACTTTCCTGCTAAATTCTTCTCCCAAACCCTTTCCTTCTTCTCAATAGGTCCTGCACCCCACCATGATTAGAACTTCTGGAAAGCGTGAGGTGTTTAAAAGGGCACCTCACTGGTGTGACACTGACTGCCTACAAAAATCTTCTGGCAAATTTCACAGCATGAAGTGTTTAAAACTTAGGTTCTTGCCAGTTCTCAAAATCTGGGTTATTTAATTTGGGGTTACAGAGCTATTTTTATTAGGAGTTTTTGCTTCTCTAGAAACTTGAGAATGTTTAAAACTTTGTTAAATTGTTTGATAAACCCCGTGTGCCTCTAGACCAAATTGCTAACTGAGGCATCAAACAATACTTCCCAGCCACTCCATTTCAGAGTCCATTCTCCAGGGACTAGACCTTATTTATCTAAAGTTTAATGTTTTTTAAACCTCAGTTATCATTCTCCCACACTCCCATGATCTGTGAGCTTCTGAGGGCACGTTTTTATTCCAGCTTCTTCCCAGCCAGATCCCCTCTAGGCTACATCCTGCAGCCTGTCCTTCCCTTCAGACACAAGTGTGATAAATTAGGATATTTCCATACCTAGAAATGGAAAACGCTCTGGGAACAGCTCTGCAGTGCTCCCTTGCAGCAGAGCTAAGTCTTTTCTCATGGTGATCTCAAGGCTTCTTCTGGTCTGGGCCCCCCTAAGCCTGAAACCAAGCCTGCCTCCCTCAGAAAGGGGTCACTCCACTTAACCTCACTGATTCACACTGATTTAATCGGAGAGCACTCTCAAATCTAGCTAGGTTTGCTCTCCTTCCTCTATTTCTTTTCTCCTCCCTGTACACGCTTATTTTTATTTAGGAAAAAAAAATGGTGCAATAAAAGGAATCATTTCATAATTTGTTAGCGAGTTTGTGCAACTGTAGAGGCCATGGTGAAAATTTATTCTGTAACTCAATGTGAAGTGTGAGGATCTAAAACATCTCCAAACAGCAAATAATTTCTCAAAGTGTACTCTATGCACAGTAATTCAGGGTGTACTAAAGACAGAATTGCAGCCTAAATGAGTTTTGTGCCTTGATTTCTGCATAATTCAGTGCTTCAATCTGAAAAATTAGCCACAGACATCCAAATTGTGCAGCTCTTACCATCTCTGCAAAGCCATCTGATGAGAGTTTGGAGCCAGACTTGCTGCCTTCGCTTTCTCTAGAGCTCAATTCGGAGCACTTCATGAATCCAGCCCAAGCACAGCGTTCTCCACGCTGATGAGTTCCTGCACCTCCTCCTGCTGAAAACAAAAGGGGCAAGACAGTTTTCACGGGGAGATTTCCCACAGGAGTATGTTTTGTAGGCTGGGATTTTTGCCAGCACTAAACACACAACAAATAACACTCTGATGAAAGGCCTGAATGTGAATAGGTTGGATGGGGCTCTGAACAAGCTGGCTTAGTGGAAGGTGGGGCTGGAACTGGATGATTTCTGAAGTCCCTCCCAAACCAAACTACTCTTTGATTCTACGATTTCAAAAGTTCTTCTGGCAGGAAACAATGTTCATGGAGACTTTCTGACAGTCATAAAAAAGCACCACAGCCCTGATGTCTTGTTGCTCTAAAATCAAGACACTGCACTCAATTTCCCTCCACCTGACAGCATGGGAGCGCTTGGAATTCCCTGCTTCCCACAGATAGTCTGAGATGTCCATTCTTAACTCTCAAATCAAAGTGGAGACTGTAGCTTGCAGGAATTTTCAAGTGTTTGTTGAAGGACACTCAAGTTGGTTCACTTTTCCCCCTTATTTACCAAATACCTTTCCAAAAAAGCATTCTGGAGATCCTGAGTTTCCCTTTTTATCTCCTGTTGGAGAAGGAAGCAAAGAAGATGAACACATAAATAGAAAAGTTCCCACACAAATACTACTTGTGTTCCACCCGGGATAAAGCAAGCAAACTACTTTTTTTGTGGACCAAATTTTAGTAATTTTTAATAGGAGAATTTCTACCTGTGAAAGGTTATGTATTTAAGAAACATTCAGGTTTGGTCAAACATTGTTTTGAACAACAAGGTTGTGTCATTTTTTTGGGAGAAGATCCTCCTTTCACATCAAGTAGTTCAGAAACAGTATTAACTACTAAGGGAATTCAAGTTCCTTTCGAGTAAACACAAACCTGGAGTAGAAAACATTACCAACCTTATAAATTGGATCAGTTTGAACAAGAAAAAGTAGATTTCATATCCTTTGCAGAAGAGATGAAAGATATTTGAATTGTCCATCAATAATTAAAGTAGCACTGAATAATAATAAGACTTTTCTGTCTCACTGTGTGGTAGATAGTTGGATAAATCCACCTCATTATCATTTCCTTTTCATCCAACGAGAGTTCTGCTATTTGTGTCCAGAAAATACTGCCACTTCCAAGCATCTCTGAATTATTGGTGGATTATTCAGGCTGTGTCACAATGCCAATAGCATGGCACCTCATTAAAAAGCTGTCGAACATAAAGAAATATATACATTTATTGTAAACCTAAAAAAAATCAGGTTTACTTTGAGACTTCAGCCTAAATGACTTTTCCATAAAAAGTGAAATCACACAAATGAAAATATAAATATATCATTGGGAATCGTAGAAAATTCTGTACTCCTAAGGAGATGTTTTTGTGGAGGACTGCTCATATGAAGCGAGTCAGGGAAAGGGAGATTGTCAAAGGGAGATTGTCTCCTGGCAGTTCCTGTCAGCTGTGGAAGGATGTGTTGGATGCAGTG
>VXBU01005583.1:0-85674 GCA_013400315.1 Bombycilla garrulus
ATGTTGCATTGTAACCTAAGACAACCATATTGGCACATGATGTGAAGATTTGTAATGATGTGATAATGCCACAAGTAAGGTAGCCAAACTTGCTTAGCACAGAGCGTCTTTTCTCTAGATTGTGTAGGAAAGTATACAGTCTTTGACTGTATGTAGTGTTATTAGTTTGTTTTTACAGCATAGAAGGGGGAGAAAGCAAAAAAATCCTTGATAATCCTGAATGTTGATTGAGGAGTTGCTGTAGAATGTGTTTTATAAAGTGCATTGCAACCGATATGACTATATACTTTGTTTATAATCCAGTTTAGGGAGGACAAACAAGAAAAAAAATACATTGAAAATTATATAATTTAAACAAACTCTAATGGATGCCAGTTTTGAGGTCAACCGTAACAATCTATCTTAATTGTCATGTTGTTAATTTAAAACAGAATCCTTTTTTTTTTTTTGATGCTGTATAAAATAGCACTAGTATGATGGGCAATGGCCATTTGTGGCCATGGAGATTGTTTCCTAATTGGAAACAACTCTTAAAGTATTTGTCTTATAAAAGAGTGGATATTATAGTTGTTTATTCACCTTAATTATCAGCTACTTTATGAAATTTGCTGCACTTGTTCTCCAAGACACCATGCACAAGCATTGTAATGCAAGGGATGAACCTGGCAAGACCTGGTATAAACTCATCACAAGTCTTGGGTTTCTTTCTATGATTAAAGACCCTGAGAAACCGGCAAAGTCATCTCCGAGGACACAGCTGTTCTAAGACAGCCAGACAGAAGATTTTATTTTGTTGTGTTATTAAAAGCCAAATTAAAGCCTCCTTAAAAGAGAAGTTTATACTGTAAAGATGAAATGATTGCTCTGTTAATAAGGGCTGACTTGGCTGTATATGGTTCCTCCTACTTTTAGAATAAAAATCACTTGCAGCCCCTTTAGTTGCACCTATATAATTTGTGGATATGTAAATACATGTATAACACAACTTATATGTGCCTGAAGTGATGTCTTTTAAGAATGCCCAAGGAAGGACTACCAAAATTGCTTGTAAATGTTGGTAGATAATCACAGTATTCATGAAAGTTCATTTAATTTTTCTTCTACTTCCCTCTCAAAAATACCCAGTGTTGTTGTGAGCATTCTGTTACTCCCAGAAATTAATTTGAAAGTGAGATAATCTAAAGTAAATTCAGTGTGACTGTAAATACTGCAAAATATACTTCCAGAAATAACATAGCATTGTATGTGTACTGTGGGGTGTAGGTCATTGCTTGTTTTCAGAAAACAAGAATGTCTGTGTCTAAATTGTACATTACTGATTCTAAACCACAACTTGTAATTTTTGTGTACACTTGCTCTATGGAGGTAAGTAATTAAAAAAAAACAGCCTAAATAGTTCGGAGTTTATGATGTATTTTTCTTGTGTTTTAAACAACATATTCTACATCTGTAGAATTATGCAGATGACTCTGAGTCACCTCCATGGGCAGGGATTCTTATGCAGCAGCAAAGAAGTGGCATGAAAATCATATTTTCATTTTTCTGATTCTGTTTCTTAATCTGTGGTAGGCACAGTCTTGTGCATGTGTGTACATTTAGAGTGACTTAAGTGGGAGAGGATGTCTGGCAGAGGACATAAGAGCTTGTCCTAGGTTACAATGTAAACATGTTCCAGAGGGTCTGTATTCTATCTCCATCTTCATTAACTGTTAAAACCAGGAGGGGAAGTGTTTTTCTTTGCTTCCTCCCCTGGACTATCTCCTGTTAATGGGCCATCAGTGCCTTGCGCCATGAGTCATTTAACTCCCTCCAGGACCCATTTGTGTTTAATGGGCCATCAAGGACCCACAACATGACTCATACAATTACATCATCCCATTGTGAGATGCTCCGCCCAAGGGGAGGAGCCAAGCATTCCCACCTGGACATAATGTGGGAATTGGGACTGAACAAGCAGCCCTTACCCACTGGTTTCCAGAGGACAAGAGCTACCAGACCTGTCTACAGGATCACTACTTCAGCAAGACCACCTCATCTGGACTGCTGCCACCACACTAACTAGCAGGGTATCAGGTTGTATTCTGACTCTGTCAGTGGTTTTGTTTATTTTGTATTACTTGCATGTATTTTACTTTTTCCTATTAAATTGTATTTCTGACTTGGAGTTTCACTGGTTTTGCTTTCAAACCAGTACAGAGCTGCACCATCAAGTGAAGAAAAGGGGACTCATGGTATTTTTCATCTGGTCATTCTTGGTGCATTGTTGCTGGGGGTAGCACCATTGGGTGCAGTGTTCATGTCATGATTTTAACAAGACCTGTGGCATTTCCCCAAAATGTTATTTCTCTTATGGCACTTCTGAAGGAGTAGAGTGAGCTCTGCAAGAAGACAATGTGCTGATATGGTGCAAACAGTTTCTAGTTACGTATTTTATCTTCTCTCCATGATTTATTATTTTACAGAGATGTGGATAATTGGAATCTAAAATCCCCTTAGATAATTGCATGTTTTACTTTTCTTTGGAGCTGAGGAGGGTGTCTAATGCTTAAGAAATAGTAACCAAGTAGTGAAAATAATTGAGATGTTCTTGATTTTTTTATTTTTTTTTCCTTTTACCTCTGGTTAGATGGATGTGGGTCATGGGTAGATAATGTAGCATAGCTAGTTCTATTCTTGTGATGCTTCATAGATCAAGCTTTTTATTATCGTTAATTTTCTCTGACAGCATCACAGCACTTAGATATGAGGATCTCTAAATTTATGTACTGCAAATTTTGCTTCATGTTGTAAATGTATTGCAGCTGTAAGAATTATTAGGTGAATAATACTATGAAAATAATTTGAGACTTTTAAAAAACAAACAACACCTATGTCGGACTTCTTACCATAATTTAAAATTCAATATAAACTTCAACTTATTATTATTTAAAAGGAGAGTATTTTCTTTAAAAATCACAGAGTATGTGTGATTATTTGGTTTAGCAAACTGCTTTAAAAGTTAAAAAAAAATCCACTGGTGTTAAACTGTTCTAATGTCTCTGGTTGTGAACACATGGAGTTATATCTTTACAGAAAACATTTCCACTCTGTCATCTTCATTTAATTCAGTCACTTTCTGCTTTATTCATTGAACCTGGATTAAATTTTGTTTACAATATAATGCAATTTATGTTATTGAATATGAGTCTCATAGGTCCCTCTGAGAGATGCATATAGCTCCAGCCTGCAACTAACCTTCCTGTTTGGTGTCTTCATTGCTGAAATCTGCTTGCATCAGAAGTATATAAATAATGAAGCTGGCAAGAATTTACTGTCGTGGAAAATATGTTAGAAGCAAAGGCAGCTTGTGTGTGTATATTTTTGTATGACCTTTTAGACCCTCATGTTACACTGCCTGTATTACTTTTGCGCAGAAACTAGGAGAGCAGTTTGTACTGGAGATACTTCTGCAGGGAATGTTCAAGGTTTGGCAGATTTTTTTACTCCATGTGATTTGCTCTTGACATCTATTATTACTTAGTCATGCTTTCAAATGCTATATATTGTTTGTAATATTAAAATACAATGTATAATTGACTTTCAAGGCTTCTGAAAAGAATATAATTTTTCACAGAAAATGATGCAGTCTTGTGACTGTGTATTTTTATGAGAGAAAAAAATACTTTGTTTCACATCTCTTATTTCAGGGAACACAGGCAGTTGCTTGGCCTAATTTTCTTTATTCTTCAGTATTTTAGAGACCTTCGTTTTGCTGTTTTGAGTAGATCTGAGGTTTCTGACAGCAGAGTACCCATGGAAATGGTTAGGAATGAATATAATGTAGACAAGTGGTAGGTAGACATACTATACACGGTTCTTTTCACCCAAGCCATCAGACTTTCCAGACATTCCTTCATGCCACATTTTATACTTGTTTTTGTCCACTGAGGACAAAAACCCGCTGTTGCTTGCTCATACGTTGCTCAGTGCAACCTGTCTAAAGCAAGACTTAAATAAATCTCTCTGCTCAAAAAGCAAAGAATTTTAAATTGCCAGGCTGCAGAGAGTGGGTGGAGCAAATGGTTGGGTTGCAAATGGTGTAAAGATTTTTAACTTCTCTCCAAAAGAAAACCCTTGTGATAGTCTTGTGACCACTTCTTTCCACCATATTGGTAGGGAAGAGTCTTGGTTGTTCAATTACTCTGATATAACAGGTGGATGAGTAACACTGAGGGGGCAGTGAATTTCAGACATGTTTAATGTCACCCCTTATGTTCATTGAGGCCCCTCTATAATCTGTCCTGGATTTTATGTGTGAGTGAGAAATAACAGAGATCTAAACAGAAGAGCCTCCACCTACAGAATAGCAGTGAGAATGCTCAGGTACTTTCTTGAAATCAAAACTGTGGGACATACTTTTCCAAACACACGTACTGCTTTCTAATCCCTATTTTATTGTGTGAGAGATAAACATTAGTAGCTGTTCTTAACTTACAACAGTGCTATGAGGAAGAAATTATAGAAAATGTATCCGATTTCACTGCTGGAAGTCTGAATAAGAACAGTAAATTTGGAAGTGTTCTCACTGTCCCAATTCTTTGAAACAAGATCATGCACCTCCATGAGTTTGATGGCAGCTACTCCTCTGAAATACTGCTTTTCCTTGTTTTTCTTTCAATCCACAAAAACAGGCAAACAAACAAAACTGGGTTATGTAAAACCCTTTGATATGAACATAAACTATAATTGTTCTTTTTTTGCCCCTTCCTACTTTCCTCTGTGAGTACAAATGAAAAATGGTCCCACAAATGTAGTAAGAGTATGGAATTTGCTTTGTCAACAGAAGTCTCTTAACCTCTATACCTTTTTCTTCCTACTGCAAAGGTTGTGGTAGATTTTATGGACATACCTGGAAACAGAGCATTTCATAAATCCAATGGCAGTCAGCTTCTGTGTGAGAGTGGTGTTTGTGCAACTGAAAATTGTGAATTTTTTTGAAATTGTTCGCTTTATTGAAAGGAGGTTTTTGGTAGAGCTAGAGCTAGGCCATTACTTTTCCCGGAACTGACAACAACACCGTCTTCATTCTGGCTCACTTGTCTGTGGGCTGTTGTCTTGGTGCAAAAAGATGGATTTGCCCAGAGAGGAAGGAAAACAGATGCTTTCTCCACATTTAGGAAAAAAGATTGAATGTGTTGATATGTGACTGATAAAAAGGAGGCTCCTAATCAGCTTTAAAGCACTCTGACAGCTTTCAGCTGTAGTGGAGCCTGCTTGGGGCTGTACGAAGAAGCTTGGGATTATAACTCTTACTGACCTTTTTGCTCGATTTTGTTTATGCTTTATTCTTGATGAGCCAGGGCATTTGAATTATTTTTCATCTCTTACCTACCTCCTCTGCCACTGACTGTTGTTGTTAATCTCTGCAGCTAAACAATGGATTTCTTTGGCATTTGCCTTATCTTACAGAATCATCATGGAAAGGGAAAAAAAGGAGTGAGACCTTAAATATTTTTAACTTTAACTGACAGCTGAACTAGAGTCTTAGAGTGTGTCAAATCCACATAAATGCTCAGGGAACATAAATGCTACACTTCAACAAATACTAATTAGATGTGATCCTCCATGTGGGTTTGTGCATCTATTCTTAAAATGCGTCAAGTAGTTTGATTGTGGAAACGGTGGAAAGAGGCTGCTTTGTGAAGAAAGCTTACACTCTGTGACTAAAATAAGCAATGGCACTTTTGGGTTTGAGATGCACATTATTTTGGTTACTCATAGATCTCCTGCTGCTCAAGCACACTGGTAAAAAAATGTATTTCTTTTATAAGGAAATGAAACCCAGAGTTAGTTTTCTCAAAGCTTTTTTGATCCTCTGCTGAAGATTATTGTGTGTTTCCCTGACTGCCCTGTGGTCTCTTGGTTTTTCCTTATCTGGTATGAGGCCATGTAACAGAGAAGAAAAATGGCCATATCAAGTTGATCTGTAGGTCTTGAGTTTCGGGAAGTATGCTGCCTTCCTTGTAGATAAACATTCCAGATGAATTCCATTCTTTCAAAAAAAAAAAGGCTGCATTTTCCCTTATCAAATTACTCTGTCATTGTTAGTTAAATAAATGTTTTTGAGAAAGGAGAATGATCTCAGATTTATGGAAGGACAAAACTTGAATCTCATAAAAAAGACCTTACAGGTTTTTATATGTAACTATAACATTATGCTGATTTGGTCTTCCTAGTCAAGGATATGAAACAAGAGTACTGGCTGTGCTAATCAAAAGACATATGTAATCCTCTGAATATCAGGTCATTTCTCCTGGTGCCTTGAGTTAAATATTTTGGCTGCTAAAATGTTATTCTTCAGTTAATGCTGTTGTTCATGGCAGGTATGGATGGAGTTCTTTTATGTGTAGTTCTCTCACCCAGAACACATAGCGTGATTTAACCTTTTGTCTGAAACACTGTATTTAATTTTTTTTTTTTGGGTGATTTTTGAGTCTAGTGAAGTCTTAAACAAACCATGTGAGCACCAGAAGAGCTAAAGAAATGGTAAATGATGTGCTGCCTTTCCTGAAGTGGACAGTTCTGCATTCTGTAACTTCTTTCTGTCTGACCCACAGATCTGAAGGAAAGGTAAGAATTGCTGCTCAGTATGGATGGATAGCTCGGGTTCAAACGTCATCTGCTCCTGTGCTGGAGAAATACAAATACTCCCTTAGAAAACCATGGTCAGCACAGGCAGTTTAGCTGAATGGAAGGATATTAAGAGTGCTAATAATAGTAGAGATTTGGCAGTACATTTTGTCACTCTTTATACGTTATCTGCATATTTTTAGCTTGAAAATTCTACAGAATTTCAACAGAATTTTGTGTACTCTGTGCAGAATGGTCAGCCACTGACTAAATACAGTTTCATTCCCATGCTCACCCCATTTCTGTTTCAAAGTGCCATTCAGGCTCTGTTTGTGAGCAGGCTATCTGGGTGAGCTGGATAGAAATTCAGTCCTGAGCAAGCAGTAGGGAAAGGGCAGAGCTGCCTTCTGGGCAGGTGACAAAGCTCGTGTTCCACAGGTCTGACTTGGTGTGAGGCTTGGAATGTTATACAATATTTTTATTCCTTTATTACAAGAATATGTGTCAGTTCTGATTTTGTGAGCATTTCAAAACTGTCTGCATTGAACAATGTGTTGACACATTTTAGATGTCAAAGATGAGCAAGGTCAGAAGTGCTGCTTCTTTACAGAAGAATGTAGTGCTATCATTACTGCTGTTAAAAATCAGTATCTCCACAAGGTTCCCTCCATTCAATTCTGGTATGATCAGTTGCCCATGGAAACATTTCATGAAAGCTGACCTTCCCAGTCCTTTGATCTTGCCATATCTCTGGGGAAAATCAGGACATTTTTACTGTCTTTTAGGATTAAGTATAGGCTAAAGGAAAATGTAGTTCTGTTGACAAAATCAACATGGAGAGATATGATAGAAATTCAGCTATTAATTCATATGAGAGTGCTGCTCTTTCACATAAAAGTTTCTTAGAAAATGTCTTGTGATTAAAAGGCAATAGTTATATTCCCATTCAAAATACCACCCTGCAGCATGTACATTTTGACAAGGTATATAAGTCTTATTTCTGAAAGCACTCTAATGCTTAACATTCACAGGTGATTTACAATGATTTTTAGGAGACTATGTAATACTGTAAAAGGACAAGGTGAAGAGAGAACTGTATCCAATTTAGAAGTGATTAAAATAATGCTAAGCAAGAGCCTCATTTACAATATGTTCAGTTCACTTTATGAGCAGTAGGAGGCATGAATGCTGGCAACATCCTGAGCTCCTGAATGAATTTTCTTAGTTCTAATAATCTGCAGATCAGCCACCTGGTATTGCTGCATATGTTACTTTAAAAGTCTCAATAAGCACCTATGTTATAATTTGGAGTGGAAGTAATTACAGACTGTGACTGACACTTCTGTTAAAACCCTCTGCTTTTCAGGGTCCATTTCTGCCTGAGAGCCCTCTTTTCTTTCACAGAAGTCCAAAATACATACTTCACTAATTTTTACCTCCATAATAAAAGAAGAAAATACATTGGTTTTTAAGATATCACCTGCTCAGGTACAAACCACCGCCAAGTTGTAACCATTCAAGTTTTGATTATTTGATCATAACAGTGTTTCTTCTTTTATAGGAGCAGCCCCAATAGCTGGTTATGCTTTAGGCTTATTTTACACTGAATTTTCTCTCTGTCTCTTGTAAGGCCAGTTGAGCTGGAAGGTGCCACCTCAAAAGGCTTGGATTCTTTGCCCTGCTGAAGAGCCACACTGTGGGTCTGCTGGTCTTGGTGCTGTTCAGGGGAGGTGGGAGCATTCCTCCTGTTGTCTCCCATGAGCAGCTCTGTTTCAGTCAAGTCTAGAAGAACCGCAGCAGGACTGGTGCTCCCCACCATTCCCCTGTGAAGGGGTGTGCTGGTTTAAGATTGATTAACATTTTAGTGGGCAGGAAAATAGCCACCCCTGGAAGTGAGGCGTGCCTGTGAATTTTCCATGAGCCCAGTGTAACCAATTGTGGGCAGTTTTAAAGACAGACAGGGAAATGAGCCAATAAAAAGTGAAATGCTTCTCAGTAGGATATACATTTGCACAGGATTGCTGGGAATTTCTCTCTTTCTTTCCGGCTTGGGACAGGTACAGATGTGCTGCAGCCTCGGCCCGGTTTCCCCCCCCTCCCACAGCCACAGAGGCCTACGGGAGGGGAGGCTGTGCCGGGCTGTGTCGGGAGCCCCTCCCGAGGGAGCTGTTCTGGCAGAGGGAGGGAGGATGGAAAAAGAAGAGCTTGCCCCGGCCCGGTTCTCCCCCCGCTAATATCCTGTTGGGGGGGGTTGAGTCATGCCGGGCTGGGCCGGGCTGGGAGAGAGCCCCTCCGGAAGGAACTGTCCTGGCAGGGAGCGGGGGAACAGAGAGACGGACTGGCTTTGACTTGGCAGAAGAGAAGAATCCTCCCTCTCCTGCATTCCAGCAAGCTCGGCAGATCAAGGAGCTTATAAGCAGTCAGAGCTATTGGCAGAAGTCCCAGAAAATGAGGTTTTAACTGTTTCTTGCCCAGATGGATCTTTTTAAGGCATGCATTCTGCTCAACTGGAAGGGAAGCAACTCAAAAAAGATAAAAGACAGAACCTGAGACCTGAGGTCAAAGAAAACATGGGAAAGAATCCAAAGTAGGAAGGAGGAATGAAGGAGTGGGCCAGGTTGGCATAAACTTCTCTTGCAAAGCCATAGAAAATGGACTGAATGCTTCTATAACATGTGTCATGTTTTTTAGTGGGATGTCCTAGTCCTTTGGGGGGGGGCTAATGAAGCACTAAATTTTGTCATCCCTGGCCTCAGGGGTGAGAGATAAATATTCCTTGAGATGAAGATGAAGCTGATGAAGAGAGTTTTTGTTTTGTACTAAGAAAAAGAAATTCTTAAACTGTACCATAAAAGCTGACACAGCCCATTGGTAGTTGTGACAAGACTGTCCCATGGGAGCGCGATGCCTCACAATGGCAAATCTGTGGGCAAGCCGTTTGTGAGCTGTGTGGCCATAAGAGGACAATATTCTTGTGGAGAAATCTATGGCAAAGCAGGAGAAACTCCTGCTCTTCACCAAATGGATTGGGGAAATGATTGTTTCAAGGGGTGGATTGACTGAAAATCCTAGATTTTGCCTTTTCATGTTGTCAGTGGTAGAGTAAACAGCAGTTGTGGGGGAGGATGGATGTTTTAGAAGTTTCATTCTGGTTTCTATTTTTTTTTTCTTCTTTTTTTTGTGTTAGTTAATAAAGTTTCTTCTCTATACCTTAAGCTTGGGCAATTGTGCTCCTTTTTTGGTCCTATCTCACAGCAAATATTAAGACGAATATACTTTCATGGGTGCACTGGCCCTTAGCTGGTGTCAAACCATGACAAGGGGCAGTGGCATTCTGCAGCCAAGTGAGGCATCTGTTGCTTCTCTGAGATGGGAGGGAGGGGGAAGAATTTTGAATTCCCCTCCTGGCAGTGCTTAGAAGAGACAAATAATAGTAGAGAAGCAGTGAGAAGTGTTTCCTAAACTTCCTCTCAAAAAACGCATCCTTTTCAGCCAGCCTAGGACTGCTTGGCATGCATAGAACAGCTTGAGTGCTTTCACTGGGAAATGGTTTGGGTTGGGATGGTTTGGGTTGGAAGGGGTCTTTAAAGTTCATCTAGTCCAAGCCTCCTGCAGTGAGCAGGGACATCTTCAACTGGATCAGGTTGCTCAGGGCCCTTCCCATCTGACCTTGAATGTTTCCAGGGATGGGGCATCCACCACGTCTTTGGGCAACCTCTTCTAGTGTTTTGCCATCCTCAGCATAAAAATCTTTATACCTGATCTAAATTGACACTTTTTTAGTTTAAAACTATTAGTCCTTGTCCTATCCCAACAGGCTTATTCCCATTTTTCTTATGGGCCCTCTGCAATTATTGAAAAGCCACAGTAAGATCCTCTGGGAGACCTTTCCCCTCCAGGCTGTACAACCTCATCTCTCAAATGTTTATCATAGGAGAGGTGATGAGAAAGGGCATAAACTCATGCTTAACATCACTTTTACAGGATTGCTGTACTTCAGAAACCAAGTGGCCTTCTAGCAGCTGAGAATTGTAGGTGGTGGTATGGGGGATGGATTTCTCTTTTACCTTTTTCCACACTGCCTCTGTGTTGGCTAGGTTTGTTGTTAAAGTTCACTCTCGTCTGATTCTTCTCCCTCATTGCTGCTCATGTACAAGAGCTTATGTTTCTTTCCACCACAATATCACCTTGCTAGCTAATGTCCAAAGTATTTTCAGAAATTAATTGAAAATGTAAATGGAATATGCTTGTGTTATTTTAATTAAGAATCAGATGTTACCTAGGAGTTAATTGACAGCTTTCTAGACAATAACAGAGCTGTCAGTCTGTTCAGTGAAAATGTCATGGAGATATCATTCAATATCTTGTGATGCAATTTGTATATTCTGTTTCATGTATGTATGGTTTGTGGCATTTAGCATTGAATACTCTTAAAATTGCTATTTACCAAATAAAAACTTGTAGAGACTGCCTTAAAATGGGATCAAACATATTGCTGCTGTTGAGGGAAAGAATTTTATTTTATTCTGATCAAACTCATTTTACCCTAGTGTAACTTCATTGAGTTAGTTGGCTGTAATGAATAAGAGTGGAGTACATTTTCTTGGAATTTGTGACTTAATTTTTTTCTTTCTTTTGTTGATGTTTCTCCTTGACACAATTAATACTTCATCTGTGAACTTGGCTGGAAAAAGTGTCATCCTCAGGAATTTTTTTGAGATCCTGATTCCAGGGAGCTGGCAAACTCCAGTTCTCTGAGGTAAAACTCTTTATTGGGGTAGTTCTTCACCAAAACTCCAGACACCTGGTGATCTGTGAGACACCTTGGAAAAACCATGGTAAAAAGCTGAAATAGAAAAGAATAATGCCAAGTTGGCTGGGGTAGGCTACTGAGTTATTGCCTGGAAGAGGATTAGGAATACTTTTACAAGTATTGAACTCTGCTTAAATTCATAGTAGAATATAAAAATGTATCTCCCAGTGGGCCAGAAAGAATTTTCAACACAGTATCTGGGGTATTTGGCTCTTCCTTTCTTCAATACCAAGATCTCAATGCAGGAATTTCTATTGTTTCTTCTTCCTCCTCAGTTAGTTGCATTTACTACAACACTAATGAGAGATGTGTAAGGAAATTAGTATTTTCTCACTCTCTGAGTTTGCTGAAGTCAGTAACGGAATAGGAACTTGAGACTTAATATCTTAAATCTATTTTGCTGTAATTTAGCATACTATGTCAGTTCTCTTCTGAATTAAGACCAAAAATATATTTGTATCTTCAGTTTATATTCACATGTATATTCCCCACCATGCTCCCCCCCCCCCAGTATTGCCTTGAATCCATGTTTTCTAGACCTCTCATCTGTTTTGCTCTCCTCCAGATCTTCAATTGATCCACGTTGCCATTAAGCTTGTTACCTGCTCTTTGGTGGACATAATATATGTAAAATCCTCTCAGGAATGTAAACATCAGGAGAGGATACCACGATACTTTTGTCCATTCCTTCCAAGGTGATGATGGCTTTGATTTCATTCTGGTATGGCATCACAGTCAGACTGTGATCTGCTCCAGGTCTTGCTCTGCTGCTTAGTTCTCCCAGCATGGATGGTCAGGGAAGAGGACCTGGGCCAGCAAAAATGTTCAAGGTAGAACAGCCTGAACATAATAACTCCATTTCATCTCTACTAATTTCTTGAAAATTGGCCTGCATTATTTACCCGCTTTCTGCTAAATAAATCAGAATATTTCTGTATGACACTGTTGCTCAGCAGTCCTCTTAATGAGCATTGTGAGATGATAATTTGTAACCGTGAGCCCTGAACTTCATTAATTCCAGTAGTCAGAAGTACCACTGATTAAATGAGCTGTTTCCAGGAGAATAAATCTCCTTGCACAGAGGGAGAGAGTAATTGACAATGCACCAAGATTTCCTGTATGGCTATTCCACATGTAAGAGTCCGTGTGATTTTGTTGTCTGTTTATAAGCTTGGGAGTAGCATTGGAAACCTCTGCAAATGTTTCTCATTTTCACTGTGAAACAGCTTATACAAACCCTTGAAAGCATTAAAATAATGCTAAAAAATAAATGAAGCATTATTTGACCTGAAGCATGGTTGTTTCACTTTCCAATGTTGCAAACAACTAAAAAGTTTAGTTATTTTGACCCACTCTATTTGAAATGTTCATTGATATAAAGTTTAGAGATCTTCTGCCATTGCTAATCTCAGTCTTCATTTCTTTTCTTAATTGCACAGTTGAACAAGAAATTGTAATGGTTTTAAATTAGCTCTTACGATCTGTTGGGTCTTATGTGAAAGAGAAGGTAGTTACTTGGAGGAGACAAGGTTTGTATTCAGCTAGATCTGGCTGGTTCCCAGCAACTTTGCAGGAGAAGTTGCACTTGCAACAAACATTTTTGAAAAATATGTGTTGAATCATCATTAGTTTTACTTTCCTCAGTCCTGCAGTCTGAAAGCCCATGTTTTGTATTCAGAGTGCTGTTTGACTGGTCTGGGAAGAAACAAAGGTTCTTGGTATGTGATGGCAAGTATTTGATAATAAAGAATAAAATTACAATGGAAATCAGGCAAGTTCTGTTTAGACAGAAAAGAGAAAATGGCTCAGGGTATGCCATGTATCTGGTATCTGATATCATGAAGAATAAGCAGTGTTGTTTTCTTTAGAATTTTATTGTATAGTAACAAATATTATTAAGAAAATAATAAAGTCTCTTGCATTTTATAGCTGCATAAGGAGCATTCAGATGATCTAATTTAGTTCCCACTTGCCATGGGAGACATACTCCTCTTTATGGATTTGTCAGATCTGTCCTAAAAATAGGTATTTCTTTAAAAATAGAAAGTTACTATCTTACTCTTCAGTTTGCAATGATATTTCAGACATTGCTTTCTTATTTCTAGGAGTCTTCCACTGATTTCCATTCAAGACTTACTCCTGACAGTTAATACTCACTTGTGTTGGTGTTCTGCCTCTTGTCATTCTTCATCTTAAATGAAAAAAACCACCCTTGTTATGACCTGTCCTAATGAGTTTACATAAAGGAATAATATCTCTTCTTGGCTTTGAATGTGCCAGGCAAAATAAGTGAAGAACACTAGACTTCATAAAATAGATTTTTTTTTTATGTCCTAGTGCATCCCTTTGCCTCTTGCCCTTTTTTTTTTTTTTTTATTCTTGAGCAGAGCTGAAGAAGAATTGTATTGGGATCAGCATGACTGTGGCTTGTTTCATGACATTAATAGTTTTATGTTGTTGTTACAAATGCTTCAGTTGATACATTCTAGATAGCTTTTGCCTTTTTCAACAAAGCTAATATTCCTTGTCCTATCATCCTCTGATTGATTAACATGGTCTTCATCCTCCCCAGTAATTTCTCACTGATAATTTCCCAACTTTTAGTAGAAATACTTATTATTGCTAGGATCTCAAGCAGAATCACAAAGCACATTATATCATTACTTTTCATTCCATTTCTATTAGCCAATACTTCTCCTTTCTTTCAGAATAAAATTTCAGTATTTCCTGGCATTGGCAGTGCTTTCCGAAGTTGTACTAGTCTTACTGATCAAAGTTGTGCCTCCTTTTTCATATAATTTGATAAAAATATGAGATGAGCTCCAAGACAAATGTTTAAAGAAATTACCTTCCCCAGTTCTTTCCCAGTTTTTTTTTAAATCTGCAAGGTTCCGTGAACTTTAAGGGTATTGTTACTCTGTTTTTATTGGTGAGTATACTGCGATGGCACAGTTGGAAAAGCATGGATCTCCAAGGTAATTTAGTCAGGGGCTGTGAAGAATTAAAGTTAGATGTCCTACTGCGTAGTCTCTCATTAAATTCTGTAATTGCATGTCTGTTAATGCTCCTGTTTTCACAGGTAGCATGTCCTAGAGGCCTTAAGTTCTGTATCTGTATGTATCCAATTTATCTACCTTATCAGGGATGTAACCAGCCCAGCATTTCATGCTAAAGCCATTGTAACTAAAACTCCAAAAAAAGGCTTTATTGAGACCCAACTAACTGGAGTGCACCAAGAATCCTGCTCTGGAGTTGGGCTCTTGGAATCATATCCTTGACCTAGCTGTAACTGCTGCTTTTGGTTGGAGACATTAGGAAGAGCATTTCTGTTTGTGGTTGTACATGGCTTGCAGAGTAACTATTAATATTTTTAATCTCAAATTTTTGGTTTAGGCTGACTCCCTGTGCTTGAGGTGTGGCACATCTCCCTTCCTCCCAGAGAAGGGTGTGAGGGAGGGTCCCTTTTAAGGTCTGCTGATGTTGATGTTCTACTCTGCAGAAACCAATGAAGACTGGTTTGCCCAAGGTGATAAACATGGACACTGATTCCTAGGAGGGTGGTAGGGTGCCTCTGCTGGCCTCCAGTAGCAATAACTGTTTAATCCAGGGATGGCTACACGTCCCTGTCTCTCATTGCTCGTCTCTTCCTGTCTCTCACATTCTGCCTGAGGATTGAGAGTAATGCTCCTCTCCCCATCCCCAAATAGTCTTTGCAGGATATAAATTCAAACAATATGCCCATCATTGCCAGCAGATCAATGGCACAGGCAACAGGACTCAAGCACCAGAATGCTTTCCTTTTTGCTTTTTTCTCATTTTTAAAAAGTTGACAAAATCCAGTGGGCTGGGGAAAGAGGCCAAGTGTGTTCCTAGTTACCTTGAAGTATTGTCCTCTTTGTGTGGATGGAATAGCTTGTGGCTGTTGGAGTGGAAGCAGCGAGGCATGGAACAGTCTTCAAAGAAAGTTTTGCAAGTAGGTGTAGTTGCACACAGCCTGACACAGCCTGAGAAACCTGCAGCTCTTCCCAGGCCCAGCCTGGGAAATTACAGAGGGTTCAGGAGAAGAAATCAGCTCTCATGCTATTCTGAGAGAGCAGAATGTCAGGAATGAAAGACAAAGACGTGCACCTACAATTTCTGTTCAGCTCTATGTGAGCTACATGAAGTTTCACTTTCAGAGGATTGTTTTCTTTCCTTTACCAATCAGTCCTTTGTTTGTCTTTTACTTGACCAATACAATTGTACCTAACAATGTGTTCTATAAAAAGAGCTCAGCTCTTTCTTTCTGTAGAAGTAGATATGATATAATAAACTCTCTTCCTTGATGCACAAACCTGAATTATTGGAGTCATAATTGTGTTGCTTGGAATCTGGGAGCAACAATTAGGCTCATTTCAGAGTTGAAATTTGTTATTTATTAGAAGTACTAATACATGAAAGTACATCCTTATCAGCTCTTTGGGGCTGGTCTGAACTGTTATCATCTTTTCACACATGCTTTTTGTAACCTCACCATTTGTTTTCATTTTATCTTTTCTCTTTCTGGCCACCTTGCTTCCGTCTCTTTGCTTCTCAAGAGATTAAAGGGCCAAAATGCTGCTCCCTAAACTTACTTTATTATCCACAGAAAGTTTCAGAAAGTATAATTATAATGCAAATAGGAAATTACTTATATTTAGAAAAGACAAGGCATTTAATTTAGTACCAAAACAGGAATGAAAGGTACTCTCTTTTTCTGTCTATGAAATTGCCCAGTCTTTTCTGGATAGCAAATTTTGTTCAGGCTGCTTAATAGAGTTTCAAGTTGTATATTAATTATTAAGTGTGAGCCAACTGTCATGTTTACAAAGTGTTTCTGCAGTGGTGTAATTTAATGTCTACTGTGAGGAAATAAACCCATAGAATATAGATTTTAGTCCTGACTAGGCACTGAGTTAAGTGACTGGAGGTGCTTCCCTCATCGCTCCAGGCTCATTTTTCTCTGTCTGTGAAACATATATTATGGCAAGTACCTATAACATGCTGGATGAATGACGAGTTCTTGATGCAGCTAAGGAGTTGGAATTTAGTTTTAGAGAAAATGTTTGTGTGTCAAAAGCTAAGTTTTGGTATGTTTTGGAAGTATTTCAAAACTGTATACTGCGAATCTGAAAATACTTCCAGAAATTCTTCAGGAATAGGAGTATTAAAATTTCATCTTCAGTATTGCTGTTGGTATATTATTTCTTTCTTCTCTTGTTGGTTTTTCATGGCTTTACAGTGGTACTAGTGCATGTATTAGTGTTGAGCCATGAAATTATAGTACAAATTGGAGATACTGTAAAAAGTAGCAATAGCCCAAATTATCTTAAGAAACCAAAATTAATTAAAATCCTTTGTCTGCACAAAGACTGCATACTGTGTTAAGTAATACCAAAAAAAAAAGAAAATATGGAAGTTTAAAATCATCATAAAATAAATTTTCAAAAGGTAATTATGAGATATATGATTTATCATTTTTTAAATGTAAGCAGAAATGGCATTTGAACCAGTGCTTCAGAATATCAGTTATCTTCTGACATCATTCAGATATATTTTCAATAGCTATTGAAATAGTCTACTGTTTTTCTGTCCTCATGCTAATGTATATCAGTAAATTGTCTCTAACTATCACTGTAGTAAATGGTAAGCAATTATAATCAGCGGAGACCACAAGCTTTAGAGATAAGCTATGCAGAAGTAGAGAAAAGATAAAGTAATAGTATTATGCTGTTCAAAAAGCAGAATTTTATGAGCTGTAGAACCAAATGGTATGTTTAAAATCAGAGATAAAATAATATGGTGTTTTGCTAAAAAGGGTAGTGTAGACAAATAAGAAGGTGGTGAATAATGAGAACTATAATTAATGTGAATTTGAGCAATCCGGCTGATTAATTGCATGTGAAAATTTATTCAGTTTTCTTGGAAATGGTAAAAACTGTTTCAAGTTAGAAGGAAAAACTGTCAGCTTGATCTTTGTTTCTCAGCACCTTCAGAATGGGTCCTCTGTAGAGCTAAAACAAGAATGCACTCTGCTCTCCTTTATTTCTCGTCATGTGTTGGAACTATGAAGCAGAACTAAAAAATAGTATTATCATTATCAATATTGTGATATTTGATTTATTTTTAATAAAATTTTCAAGACTGTTAATATGAAGCCTGGAATTGACTTTCTAATCTTTTTTTACAAAGAAAAAAAGAGAGATTGCAAGGAGATTTGTCTGTACTAGTTGATCCTGTCTGGATGCCAGGCACCCACCAGGTCACAGAACATTCTGAGTTGGAAGGGACCCACGAGATCCATCAAGTCCAGCTCTTAAGTGAATGTTCCACATGGGGATTGAACCCACAACTGTGGAGTTATCAGCACCTCCTCTGACCAATGGAGCTCCTCAGAGTCAAAGCCTCTTTCTTGCTCCTCTCCACAGCTGGACAGGGGAGAGAAAATATAATGAAGAGTTCATGAATTGAGAAAAAGACAGGGAGAGATCACTCACCAAATACCAGCACAGGCACAACAAGCTCAAATTGGAGAAATTAATTGAATTTATTACTAATAAAATCAGAGACTGATCCAGCCATATGCATCTTGGAGCCTCCAGGGGTTGGCTCTGCTGGACATGGGGGAAGCTTCTGGCAGCTTCTCACAGAAGCTACTCCTGTAGCCCCCTCGCTACCAAATCCTGGCCACACAAACCCAGTACAACATATTTGGAAATTGTTCCCCCCCCCCAGAGATCCAAGGCTGACACATGTTCAGTTGAATGTTTTGATTTCCCTTTCTACACATCCTGGTGTAGTTGAACATGAGCCCTGTTCTAAAGTCTTGATGGGGAGGCTAATTGTCCCCTGGAGCTGGGAGGGGCTAGGAAGAAGTGTGGTGTTCTGGGAGGGATGTGGTCTCTTCTCTTACAGATACAGGAGCTGCTCTTTGTGCTGGGGGGCAGAGCCAGGTCTCAACTATTCAGCGAGGGAATTGGGGATCCCCATTTTTTAGTCATCTTTTGGAAGTACTGGTTTTGGAATGAGATCAGGAATGATTTGATGTTAAGCTGTGGAGACACAACTTACCAGGGGTAGGATATAGTTCTATGGACTTGTTCTGATGGACATCTCATCATAGGCTCCAGGCCAGTTCTTCATGCACCGTTTCTTCTCTTGATGTTTGTTTCAGGATGAGCATGTCCCACAATTCAAATTTAATCAGAAGGCACCTGAGTGATATTCTTAAGCCCTGTAATTGTTCCCCTGCACAGCGTTCTCTGATGGACACACCAAATACCCCTCCACAGGAAATGTGTGCATTTCAAATGGTTACTTTATAATTTGTTTCCATCTTGCCTGATAAGATGTCAGTAACATTCATATAATGATTGGGGTAACTTCAGTGATATATCATAATGAGAAATTATAGATGGGTAAAATATTTTTTAAATATTATGGGTTACTGAGTAGTTACTAAAATGCTTTATGCACACACACATATATGTAAGCGCCTCAAAGCATTTCTTATTAGTCTTGTGGTGAAACAGTTTGACACCTCAACACAACAGAGCCAGGATATGCTTTGATCCAAGTGCCAGACTGCACCTTTGCAACAAACAGGATATGCTTTGATGTAGTAAAAAAAAAAAAAAAAAACCGGAAAAAAAAGGAATTTTCATTCAGAATTGAGTTCTCTACCTTGACTTTTTTTTTGTATTTATTTTTTCTGACATGAGATATTTGGAAGGTAGTGTTCTAGGGATTGCATCTCCTTCCTGAAAGTGTTGTCCAAAGTTCCACATCAGGATGGGAATTGCCTTAGAGAAAATGGTACTACAGTTGTTACGTCAAGGTGAATGCACAGCAGTTTGAAATCGGAAGCTGAACTGGTTTTCACCACAATATGGTTTTTGGTATTGACACAGACAGGGTTAGGTTCTTGAAAAACTTCTCTCTGGAAAATTCTGCTCCATAAATTAAATCTAATGTTTGTGGTCAAGGACACTTTTTCTTTGTCCTTGCCTGTGTAACTATGTGTCATGGAATAGCTGCTGTAGGTAGCTCCAGGGCTGGCAGTGATTGGAAAAGGGAATTCTTTGTACACTGTGTATTATTTTGATGACCTTTAATGGAGGAAGCAACTTCATTTTTTTAATATTTCTTAAGCATCACAGTGACCTGAAAAATAAAGACATAAATATTCAGTTCTTCCTAGGAAAAACAGTTCTCATTTCATGTTTTCAGTATTCTAAAAGGGCTCAAAGAGAAGCCTTTGACTAAAAGCAACATAAATGAAGGTAAAAGTTAAACTTTGATGAGAAAGATTATAAAATATGAAAGCTCTTAAAGTAGTTCAGAAGATTCTAGTCCCATCTTAGAAATGGAAGAATATTTTGTGTGTGCTTAGGCCAAAAACTCTATTACATAAGTCTTAGTGAAAAAAAAAAAGAATTCAAACAAGGCTGTCTGACTTTGAAAGGGTAGGAGTGCTTTTTTGGAATAGTGAAATCAACCAAAAAAGAGCCAGCCTAGGACAAAGCTCAAAGCATGGTCTTTAAATTGGCAGCATTTTTGTTGCTTAGTGCATGGAATATTCTTCCTTTTGCTAACTTTTCTTTATATTGTCCCATGAACTTTTTATTCTATATAAGAAAACAAAAAGGAAGGAAGAAAGAAGGAGGAAGATATGAAAATGGATAAAAGAAAAATAAAAAGCAGGCTTACTGTAAAATATATCTCTCTTAAAGCATGGTTATAGACCTTGTTTTCATAGCTGTTAAACTCTTTTCTCCATCCAAGGTTTCCCATTGGACCATTAAAGAGGCCAAAGCAGCCCCAGTAGCTTACTTGTCTACATGCCCTGAAGATGAGCCCTTCAAATTTATGTTCAGCTTTCTGAGAATTGCCTTCCCATGGGTGTCTGGAGCTGTTCCTCACAGCTGGTGTGCTCTGTGCACCTGTTACTGAAGTGCATCACCCAAGGAGGGTGTGACAGCTCCAGGGGGCACATCTAAACAGGAACGGGGTGGTTTTCCACACCCCCACCTCTGAGCTGAGCAGCTCTGGTTTGCCCTCACCATGGGCCCTGCTGGATACAGCAGCTTGGTCTAGAGACGTCTGACACCCCAGCCAGTCTGAATTAGTCTGAGATTCTGACACATAGTTTACATTTGCAGACCCCTTCAGCACAGTTGTCACTGATTCTTTCTCATGTAGATTCATGCTTTGCCAGCTGAAATAGAGTTGTTCTTACCTTGTTCTAATGCGAGAGGTCATGGCTGTCTGCCTCGAATTAGTCAGCTAAACCTCTTGTTATAGTGAGTGGAGAGAAATAGTTGTTTCTAATGCGTGATGCCTCTTCTCCTAAGGCAGCATTGTAGCCTGAAAGCACCCAACTCTCCATTGGTTTGATGATGTGGTTTGAATTAAAATTATTCCTGTAACTGAAAATCTGTGAGAAATCAATTTTTCAGTTACTGGAAAATAAGTTAGTTTTACTAAGAAAGTATCCATAAGAGTATAATAGATGACCTCATCTTTGGGAAAAATACAAAATTGATATTTTTACTACCTATTAAAGAAAAAAAGATTTACATCTAAAAGGCTGGTGAATTTTGAGGTAATATGTTAGATAACTGAAGGATAAAGAAAAGAAGGTATCTTCTTTTACTGTATTTCATAATTTTGGACAATCTGTAGGATTTCTAAGTTGGCACATGTTAAGAACCAAATAAAATGCACATCTCTAATTTTGCCTTTTCTCTACTGTATTTCACAATCAGTGAAAACCTTGTTTTGGAAAGCCAGATAATTTATATTTTGCTTTGGTGATCCCAGGTTCCTTGCCAGTTGCATGCCATATGCTTTACTAATACTGATCTATTCTAGAGCCACCATTGTCCTAAGTCACTGTAAGGCAATAAGCATCTTTTTTACTGAGTCTCTGTGATTTAAATCTTACAGACTGAGACATAGTAGGTGATTTCATGTGGCCCTGAAAGTAATTTGCACTATCTGTTGCTATTTGTTAGCTGAGGTAAAATTTTCTACCTTTTACTTGCTCACATCCTCTGATGTTTGTGGCTAAGCCACCACTGCTGTTGTCCTTGTTCATGACATGAGTCAGAGTTGTCACGCTGTCTGGAGTACCTCATCTCACCCAGTCTCTGATCTGGATCTAATGTGCAGGATGGAGACCATAGTCTCTGAAGAAACATGCATATCCAGCGCAATTAAGAACAGAAATCTAAAGGGACTAGATAAGTGCTCTGTTTATACTGATTTTTTTTTTTTTTTTTCTTTCTCCTAAATGCATAAATATGCATAGGAAAGTTGGGGTTTTTTTTTTTTTTTTTTTTTTTTTTTTTTTTTCCCTGTACTACAGATCAACCTCATTTCACTGATAGTGAAGATCTGAAATACAGACTGTGCATATACTTATATCCGTATAAGAAATCTCTTTGTAAAATGATAGCATTTTGTGTATTTATTCTTTCATTTACATACTAGCTAAAGTCTATACAAAGAGCTACTAAAGGTTTTTGTAGTATCAAAAATATATGCTTTCAGATAAACAGAAACACAGAGAAATTTTTGAAGATCAAACACAGGGACAGTAGTAGCACCAGTGTTAAACCCCAAATAGCTGTTGCTTCTAATCCCAAATTTGCTCGTCTAGCCAGATTCACCGAGTCTTTCTGGCCACCACTAGCCCCCAAGCACTAATTTTGAGACCATGTCGCTGTTTTATATGCTATGAAGTTCAAGGTGATTCTCCTAGTCTAGTAAAATCTATGTGCAAGCTTTTGCAGATACATTTTTTGATGACACTTCTATAGGTTAGTGCATTTAAAGAGAGTAAATTATGTTGTAGTCTTCAAATTTTAAAACCAACTACTATGAGAAACTCTTTCCTTTGGAAATGCTAATGAAAACAGTTGAATTCAACTTAGATATACTAAAACTTTGTTAATTTAATGAAATGAAGGGCACAAAACCAATTTGGATAAATGTGTGGTGTTAGCGAGTGGAGGTCTTATTCATGCAGTGACTGTATCTTTATAATGAATAATTAAACCCCTTTCAGATAATTAAACAAACAGAGGCTTTTTATATTTTTCTTTTCATAACAAAGTATTGTGCTATTAAGAAGTATTTAGAGATCACAGGATGAAGGACAATATGGAAGTGCAATGTATAATACCAATAACAATATTACTAGTAGTAGTAGTAGTAGTACATGAGTCCACTGGCTTTCCTTTTATTTCAGTTTATTTCTAACTTATTTCAGTTGCACATTTTTAATTGCTTAGAGAAATGACGTAGTCACATCTCAGAGTTGGTTTAATTAAAATTATTGATGTCTGAAGCAGCACCCAGGCTGGGGAAACTGGGGTCTGATCAAAGTCACAACTAATGGCTTAGTGAAGCTAAAAATACAATCTGTAATTAACATTGAAAGAGAAAGCATATGCTTTCCAAAAGCACATTTTATGCTAAGGAAAAAGGCACTTCTTATTTATTTGGAAATATTCATTGCACTATTTAAAAAGAAGGGTAACAGTAATGACTGAGTTTTTTGCCTGGAAGAAACACTGGATGCAACATTGTGCTTTTACAGACACTGGTATACTTTACTTTCCTTAATTAGGTTTAGAAGTATGTGTGAAATAGGAAGTTCACTTTAAGAAGAGTTTTTAGATTTTGGAATTTTTAGTCTTTTGGGGGGGGGAAACTTTCTAGCTTGATTGAAAGTGCATATAAATGTTTACAATTTTTAAAGGTATTATATATAACAAATAAGTTTAACAAATTCTGATTTGAGGTGCTGAAGAAAACAGAAGACATTAAAGCAGTTGGTATTTTAAAGTCTGTATCAGCTCATTGGCTTCTGAAGATGCACAGGTGTCCTAGGTTACAATGTAAAAATATTCCAGAAGGTATGTATTCTATCTCCATCTTCATGAACTGTTAAAACAAGGAGGGGCAGTGTTTTTTCCTTGCCTCCTCCCCTGCACTATCTCCTGTTAATGGGCCATCAACGCCTTGCCCCATGAGTCATAGATAACTCCCTCCGGGAGCCATTTCCTGTTTAATGGGCAATCAAGGACCCACCACATGACTCATAGAATGACATCAGCCCATGGTGAGATGCTCCGCCCAGGGGAAGGAGCCAAGCATTCCCACCTGGATATAATCTGGGAGATCGGACAGAACAAGCATCTGCCTTCTACTGGATTCCCAAAGGAGCAGCCTTCTCTCCCACTGGATTCCCAGAGGAAGGACCAGACTCTTCAACATTACCACTGGACCATTGGAGGAAAACTCTGCCCTTCTACAGGATCTCTGCTTCAACAGAACCATCTGTCACTCCAGGAGGACTGCTGAAGCCACCATTCAAACTGGACTGCTACCAACACCCTGACTGACCAGGTGTCAGGTTGTATTCTAACTGTCAGGTTTTGTTTTTTGTTTAATATTGCAATTTTCCTATTAGGTTGTAGTTTGTTGGTTTTTTGTTTTATTTTATTTTGTTTATACATATTAAAGAACTGTTATTCCTATCCTCATATATTTGCCTGAGAGCCCCTTTGAATAATTTTGAGGGAGGGGGTTTGCATTTTCTATTCCAAGAGAAGCTTCTGCCTTACCTGGCAGGCACCTGTCTGTCAAAACCAAGACAACAGGACAGCTGAGCATCTGGGATGAATCCTCACCTTCATTCTGGAGGTGTAGGTGGATATGTTGTGTTTGTTTAGTAAATTTTTGTAGATTTATCTTTTTTGCAACATGTTGACTGATTATGTAATGAAGTGAAATATGGCACTGTTCAGGTTTAACTGGGAAAACACTTTTTTCATGTTTCTCAGACATCCTGGGTTGTGCATAGGAAATCATGACACCAAAGTGCTTTTTATGACTGTGCACATGGTGTGACAGAGTTGGAAATGTGGGTAAATTTAACTGCACTGGTGGACGGGGCAATGGGCAACAGATGGAAGGGGGCGGGGCTGGAGAAAGTTCAAGCAGATCAAAATGGAGAATGACTTTTATTTGCGTGATGAGGACAAGGAGATAGGCAAAGTGGTACAAGAGTCTTGATTTCTCTTAAGCAGTCCTTTTAGGCTTCTGTTATTTGGTATCTATATACGGTCTTTTTGTGCACCCTTCTTACGATCAGAAATAAATATATACATTCCAAGGTGACTCGGGATCTTCCCTTGATGAGAGCAGTTGCAATTCAGTGCGCTGTGTGGAAGACCCACCACAGATTTCATCTTTTTATCAAATTGTGTTCACACATTCTTCAAAAGTATGTATTTTTGTCATTTGCACTTTATTGATCATCCCTTCCTGAACCATTGTCATCCCGAATTAAGGATGCAGAGAGTTTTACATTATTCTCCTTATGATTTCAAGAGCTCATTTTATACTGCTTGTTTGGGGATTTGCTTCATTGGGAGAATATATTACTGTATGAATGAAAATGCTTTTCTGAAGCTGTTAATCAGTTCAAGATTAAAAAAAAACACTTGAGAATATTTCTCATTATTATTAAATTCTCTGGGGTGCTATAGGGTGTGCACACTGTTACAACCTAAACCTGTAATTTGGATTTGCTTCTTGTGTCCTTTGGCACAATGGTGTACCATACCACAATGGGAATTTTAAGGAGAATGACTGACACTTAGCTGCCACAGTGAAGAAAATGTCCTCTTTATCATTTTCTCATCAGCTGCTGCCTCCTGTTAGCAGTGAAATTGTTTTGACAAGTGCTGTTTTGATATGCTCATTTATAGAAGGGCTCTAATCAAAGAACTTCCTAACACTGTGGACTATAGGGCTGCAATATAATCTTCTCAATGAAATGGGGGAGGACTCATCATGTGAGTTGTTTTAAAATTGACTGAGGCAAATCACAGAAGAATTTATGGGAGAGACCATCTATTCTCTGTCATGCAATGTTCTATATAAGATAATAGGCTATTTCTATCACTCTTTGGTGTCGAAACTTAGCATTTCAAGTGCTCGATGGAGTGATATATTGCTTATGCTTTATACCTAGGGATTGTGTATGAAGTCTGATGGCACTGGGTAATAAAGCTCTGAGGCTCACCCATGAAGCTTTTATACATAGGGCCAGTGTCACTTGAATGATTCCTTTTGTGCAGTGCACTGGACTGCAGACAGTTGATAACCTGGGTGCAGAATGCTGTTTGTCAGTGTCCTTTTTTATAAGAGGTTTCATTCATCTTTTATAGCTCTGATGAAACAATCTGCAGCCTGAGTAGTTCATTAGTTTTCATTCAACTGAGCATTCCTTCTGAGGCAGAATCAGAGACTGAGAGAATGGCTGAGGTTCGAAGGGACCTCTGGGGGTCACCTTGTCCAACCCCACTGCTCAGTTACGGCCACCTGGAGCCAGTTGCCCAGGACCCATCGAGACAGCTTTTGAATATCTCCAAGGATGGAGACTGCACAGCTTCCCTGGGCAGCCTCACCCTGCAAGAGTGTTTCCTGATGTTCAGATGGGCTGTGCTGTTGTGCCTGTGGGCCCTGGTCTTGTCATTGGACATTGCTGAGAGGAGCCTGGCTCCATCCTCTTGGCACCTTCCCTTTGGGTATTTTTATGTGTCTGTAGGATCCCCTCTGAGCCTTCTCCTTTCCAGATTAAATAGGCACAGGTCTCTCAGCCTTTCCTCCTGTGAGAGATGCCCCATCCCTCACTCATCCTTGTATCCCAAGGTTGGTCTCTATTGCTGTTCCATCTCTCTCCTGTGCTGAGGAAGTCAGAATTATGTCCAGCACTTCAGGTGTGACCCCACCAGCTGAGCAGTGGGAAGGATCACCTCCGTCAATGAAGGTGATCCTTCAAGGCAACAAAGAAAAACAGAGACAAAGCTGGCAGTACTTTTTTTAAATGCAGCTGAAGGCACAATCCACCTTCTTCGCAGCAGAGTCATCTTTCTGGTTCATGTACAGTTTGGTGTCCACCGGGACCCCCAGTTCCTTTTGTGCCAAGCTGTGCTCGAGCTGGTTTTTTTTTGTCTTAACATCTGTCCCCTTTAGGTGATTATTCTTAAATTTTGTGAACTTGGCAAAGAGCATACAACTCTTTAATTGCAGGATGCCAAAATCACTTGCCAAAAGTACTTTTTATTTTCATTGATGTATTAGTCTTTTTATGGGATACTTAATGTATTTTGCCATACAGATTTTCTGAAATGTAATTGTGCAATCTGTAGTAAGTTTTTAGTATGGTTCTACTAGTCATTGTAAATTCAATGAATCTGAATTTACAGCAGTGTGCTGGTTTTGTATTAATTATGCTTTCAATAGGCTTAAAGCAGCTGTGTATGTGAGTTTGCTTTAGGAATGGGTTTGAACTTTCTTTTTAAAAATCTGTGTAATACTGGGTGTGTAGAAGAATACTTCTGTGTGCTGAGGGCTCCATTGATTCAAGTCCATTGACACAACAGACCTCTCTTATTGATCTTGGTTTTCATTTTATTCTAGTATGCATATCTAATACTCTGAATAGTTGCTGATATATAATATATACAGATACAACTCGAGTATCACAGTTTAATTGAATTAGCAATTGTGGATGAAGATACTGAACATTCTTAAAAAATTAAGGTCGTGTTCATGAAATCATGAAGGTAGCAAAGGTTGACCTTGCCTCTGCCTGGTTGCTTGAGAATATTTTTATAGGGAATAGAGAATTGTAACATAAATGGTGGGACAGCAGACTGGAATTAGAAAAGTGAGAAGTTTCTCACAGTTTGGCTTTGGACAACTTTGGAGAGTTCTTTGTATCTATCTCTGCCTTATTTATCTCACCTGTTAATTGCACGTTATATCTCTCTACCAATAACTATATATTAATATATATTATATACATTAAATCAAGATGGTCTATGATTTACTAGTGGTCTGCAGTTCAGTTTTTCTGCAGAAATACTACCAGATTGATTTACATTGGTAACTATAGCATGAAGACCACACACTGTGCCTAAATAGGTAGAAAAATACTAAATTTGGAGTGCTGACAAAGTGCTCCAGTATGTTTAGGAACAGCATAATGTCAAAAAGAGTAACAAAGGACATTCCTGGAGAACTGTGGGATACTGCCAGCAGGTACAAGGTGTTAGTAGGCAAAGAGCTGAACTTTTGTCCTGAAGTTCAGTGTCATTAGTTCAGTAATGGCTGGAGTTGGCAAACATTTTCTTTTGACCTGTGTGTAGCCCATGCCCACCTTCAAACCAGCTCCATTATGCTTGATTGGCACTATTGTTCCAAGAGCTGGAATACATTAAATACTGGGCTAATAGCCCTGCTGTTTTCAGGATGATGTAGTTTGAGAGACATATTGACCATCAGCCTCACATTTGACAGAAAGTCTCTGCCTCAGGTTGAAACTTAACCCACTAATTGTGAAGACAGTCTGTTTCTGGCTTGTGGAGTGATAATTAAAATCCTGTTTGCAATGAAAACTCAAATGCAATACTAAATATGAAATAGTTCTTTACCCTGCCAGGCTTTCTACTGAATGATCTCTTTCCAGTTCTTATGTCCTACATCACCCAGTAATCTTTAAATATGAGAAGAAAAGAATTCTTTCAACTCCAGTCTTGTGATGTGAGATTTATATTTGAACGAACCAGGATCTTTCAGTTGCATACTCCAAGTGTGCTGCATATTTAGCATGGAAATTGATGAATATGAGGGTATGAGAGAGACATGCACTAAAACCATAAAGATATTATATTGGACTCTGTATAAATATATAGAGTACTAAAATGAATTTAAATAAATTAGATGTTATATATTAAAAGAATTAATCTTAAAAAATGCTGGTACAACTAGTCTGTGTTATTATTATGATATTGGTTTCATTCCATTTATTCTTGGTGAACTCATCATTCTGAATTTGCACATGAGTTTCAAATGATTAAAAATCTTTATACCAGTCCAAAATTATGCAATAAAGCGTATTACAGCTGTTCTTTAATTATAAAGAATGGTGGGCACACATTTCATCCCTGAAAGCCATATAGTACTATTAAACTGTTTGTATGGGTTTGATTATTCATGAATGTGAGTTTTATTCACTATCGTAACAAATTTTAAATTTTATGGTTTACTACTGTGTCCTCAAAAGAGGAAAATGGACCAAAGCTTGTACCATTTATACAGGCAAAACTATTCCTGCCCGTGAAGGAACTGTGAAGGCCAACATAAATGTAAAGCCATTAAAATCAGTCTGTGAAAACAGCCGTGACTACTGAAGAGAGAGGAATATGTTATTTGTTGTTAGTTGTTTGCCCAGAATTTCCTAATGAGTTAGAATGAACATAATTTAAAAGGAGGCTGAATGTAAAGGAAAATTTTCCTAAGTTATTCCAAAGCTTGCTGCTGGCTTCAGGCAGAGGTGGGGGCAATTTTTATCACCTGAGATACTTAAAAGCTGTGAAACTAAAAATAGATGATTAAAAATGCCAGTAGTTAGTTCTCAGACGGGTGTCTTTCCGGTCCTTCCTGGTTTTTAGTATCTCTGTTGTCTTAAGAATGAAGTGGCCCCATGAGGCTGAACAACAGCCACTAGTGATTATTTAAATGTAACTTAATTACAGAGTTATCTGTGTTCTCTAAGTTACCATTTGTTTTAACAGCTACGCTGCAGTACCAGCTGTATCCTTGGTATTCCAGGCACAGTGGGTTGCAAACCTGTGAGAAGGTCAGAGTGTTTTAGCCTCCCCTACTTTGAGTGGGAAAATCTAGCAGACTTTAAGGGTGGCTGTTGGCACTGTATTTCTGCTTTGTATTGCATATGTTGAAAAGTACAGGTGAGCCCCTCTTGTAGTGAACTGTGAAAGCTAATATAGATATTTAATGACATAAAAAATAAGAGGGTTAATAATAAAGGATAAAATTCAACCTTTATATAAGTTTATGTAAAACTGTAGAGGTAGGCAGATGGGAGGGTTTGTTGGGGTGCTTTAGAGGGAAAGAGATTTTTTTCATCTGTTCTCATCCAAAGTAGTTGTCTTTGCTTTCAGGGTTTATTTAAAATAGTCAAATGAGTCCATTGCAGCCAGGACACTCTTTGCGTAGTGCTGTCAGTGCCATTCCTTTCTTGCTATCTCTGTCTTCTGGAAGTGAGGCTTTGGCTGGAGTAAGAGATGAGAAGTGGCTGTATTTTAAAATCTAACTAATGCCAAAGTTGGCTAGGTGCATTTTTCTGTTGTTTTTAAATTGAAGAAAAATACTGTGATGTGGAAAACAAAGCTCAAATGCTGTGGAAGCAATGGAGCCAGCTTTCAAGGTACAATTTTAATGCAGGAAGCTTGAGACCTGTGTGATCCTTTCTTGTTAGTACAGGCTTTTCCTGCTTATAGGTCTCCTAGTCAGTGGAAACTAAAGATAAGGAATGTATATTTTTTGCATTAAAAATAATACAATAATGGTTTGATGAATAGACACTTCTACAATAAAACTCTTCTGTCTCATTCAAACTGTAGATTGCTAGCTGTTACATGACACTGAACAGTTTTTCCTTTTGGTATTATCACACAGTGACTTAAATGTGACAGGGCATTAGAAAAGATTGAATTATTTTAATTGTACTTTTTCACAGGGTTCTGAAGCCATTGTGTTTTGTTTTGAGATAAATTATCCTATTTATCTTGTCTACATAAATACCTTTATGAATAATGCAAGAAACTGCTAAAAGTAAAATTACAGACTTGTCCTTAAAGGACAGGATTAATATCCTGCAAGAGGTTGCAGGATAAAACCAACTGACATTTTTATTCTTCAATACAAAAATGTGCTATTTATGAGCATTTGCAAGGTGACTATAGTGGAGTCTTGCTACTATAGTGGAGTCTTGCCAGATCCATTAACTAATGGCAGTTAAATGACTGAGTGGGGTAAAAGCAGGCAACAGGATGGTTTGTATAAGATCTCCTTTTACATGGATGTTATAACAAGGCTTGAATGAAAAAAAAATAAAAATAGTGTCATGGTGGTAAGAGCAGCCATGTCTTACATTGCATTAGAGCAAGAAATGAAAAATACTACCTTTAATGCAAAGGTAGTGCAGACACTTAACCAGAGACTGCAGGGGAAAATTAAAATTATGAATGTTTTTACTTCCCAAGGAATCATTAAATTTGCAGTTTCTCACAAGCACTCAGTTTTAAACTATCTAGATGCTAACACAGACATGTAGAAAGCCCATACAAAACTGCCAAGAGCATCCAAGGGCAGGCAACACCTACAGCATGGGAACAGAGCCAAAAGATGCCCACCAATTGTTTCTTCTGGCCTGTGTGAAATAACAGAATTTCTGATCAGGTTTTAATGTGCTCCTTTGAAAAAGATTTAAATTTCTACACTGTTTTCACTCACAGGTAAGAACTGTACATTTTCATTTCAGCTTAACATAACTTTAAGAAAAAAGTACGTACAGCACATTCTGGTAAGCATCTGCACACACAAATCACACAAAGACAGTGTGTATCTAGCTCAAATTCTATAAAAAATCCCCACACCAGACTTGGATAAAAAAAGACTTTTATCCTGAGGCAAGTATGCAAATATAGTGCTAGAATCTAAAGATGAAAAAGCAATGATGAAGAGAAGTGAATTGATTCTAATTCCCTGAACTGACTCTTGTGTATATCAAAATTTTTCTGTGCAGAAGAAATGGTCAAAAAAAGTGTTTTGAAAAGACATAGGATGTCCAGCTGGAAATGGTCTATTAAATGAACTAACGTTGTAATGGTATATGACACAACATTTTACAAAGCTGTTATTTGCTTTTCCCTCTTGGTATTCTGAGCATCCTAAATCTCAGTTCCTAAAGCAATCACAGTATTTTCCTATTCCCTCACACCTGTGTTTATATATGTGCTACAAACAATGCACAGGATCACAGGAGAAGCTTACAGAGCTCATCCTGGTACTTCCAACCCTTTTACAGTTTGTGTACACTATTTCAAGAAACAGTAATGTGTTAGATAAACAGAGATGCCATTAAGGGTTTTCCTTGTCGATATCACTCTTCATGCACATCACATCACATGGTGCTGTTGAGGATGTGCTGCCAAAGGAATCCTGTCCTGCTGCAGAAGCAGAGGGAGAATGGCTTCCCCTTTCTCCTTCCTGCACCATCCTCCCAGCCTGTATCCAGCACTTGCATACAGGAGAAGGCTGGGCTGGGGAGCAAGGAGGAGTGCTGAGCTTAACCTGAAGGGGAGAAGTAGTTCTGGGAGACCACCCTGTCACGGGTGATCCCAGATGTGTAAAAAGTCCTTGTTTCCAGCCTGCCTGCTGAAGAATCAGTCTGGAGTTTTCAGCTGTTGTTTTTCAAGGCTGTTTTTATTATTATCTTATTACAGTTTGTTTCTGCCCTGCAGCTGGCTGCCCAGCAAGGGAGTTCAAGGCACTCTGCCCACCCCCGAGCCCGAGCTGTCTTTTTATACTATCAACTACATAATCAATGTTTACTGCTAATTTCCAATCTGTGACCCTTACATTACGTTGTCCTGTTCTCTGACAAACCAATCCAGAAATGCCATCCTGGCTCAAAGATTGATGACAAGAAGAAGAAGAAGAAGAAGAAGAAGAAGAAGAAGAAGAAGAAGAAGAAATAACATACCCCATGTAAAAATTCTTCATCTTGTCTCTCAGACCTCCCTGTACAGAATTTCAAACCCCCTTTTACAAGACTCCAAACTTTCTTCTTTTGTTCTATAATCACTACTATTTTACTATTTAAACTTTTGTGACTTGCAGTTCTTCATATAAAGTTGGTAACTTGTTCCATGGATTAAAATCAAAGCTACAGGCACTCTTGGCGGCAAACCAAGGTCTCTGACCCTCCTTCCAGGGCTAAAAAGTCTCCTGGCCAGGGTTCAAGTCACCCAGAAATGTCATAGGAACCCCCTGGATTCCGACAGTAGTGTGGGAAATAGAGCTTGAAGAGTTTTTTACTAGTTGCTTCCACACCAGTGATGTCTGTCATGGCAGATTTTCCCAAAAAGGCCACATAGCTTCTCTTGTCCATGGCCCACTGTCCCCAGTGTGGGTAGGACAATGCTGACATAGCTCCACTGGTTTTAGGAGACTGAGGAAGTAAAGGAAGAACCTGTAAAAGTGAAAGCAAGTCTTTTTTTCCTAGCTCTGCTGTTTGAAGAAATTGGTTAGTGTCTCCCTACACATCAGGGTACAAAAGCTATAACAGGTATGGTACTGCCACAGTAAACTCATCTAGTCTTGAAAGAGCTCTATGTATTTTTTTTTTACATAATGTAGAGGCATAACCTAGCAGCTCTTCTTCCATTGAGTAAATTAGTTAGTTGCTTAGTTCTGGTACCCTGGCAGAGAGGTTTTCTGAAAATTAGCCTGCTAGTCAGTTAGTGTCCTTTGTCATGAGTCTAAATCATATACTTTTGAAGGGGGTTAAGTTTAGAAATGAACTGTAGGAACACTCTATTAATTTTCTAAATTAAAAATGTAAAATTGAAGAGATGTAAGTCCAGTACTGGACTGACACAAGGAAGTGGTCTTTAAACAGAAACATTCTCCAATCCAACACTGGGAAAGAAAGGAAAGGAAGAAGGATTCACTTGCAATTGAGTTGTAGTAGCAAAGTCATTCACTTTCCTAATAGGATTAAACCTGTTTCATCAGCCATGACATGTGAAAAGATCATGGTTATAAATTCCATTTGCTGTAATGAATTGAAAGTGTCTGAGTTTGCAAGCAGCACTCACTGTTGATGGACAGCTAGATTCATGCAGTGTTTTAACACTAAAATTAGCTTCTACAAAGTACAAAGTACAGAAAAGGTGGCAGCAGTGACAGATCTTAAAGTATTTAAAAATTGACTTTGTTGTTAGATGGGAGCTAAATAAAGCTAGAAATAAATAGTGTTTATAATCCTGTTATGTAGATAACTTGGTTCATGCCTGAGTGAGGGTGAACGTGAATCTTGGAAAATGGCATTTTTTTAGGTTCCTCACCCATATTTCAACAAGAATAAATATTGTTACTGAAATGAGGAAAAAATCTAACTTCTCTATAGTATTGCTTGTAAGATGTAGGAAAATGGGGTTGTGTTGAAGGATAATTCATTCAAATTGATTTCCACGTACATCAACATAACTCCAGTGCAGTCCATGAAACCATGTTAATGTGTGTATTTTGGAAATTGAGATAAAAGCTACATTCTGCGGTTAGTTAATCACCTTAACTTAGTCTTGCATCAAGATCATGAGACATTTGTCGTTTGAGGCTTGTGGAGCTACGTGTAGTTTCCAAACTTATTTTCACCAAGTTTTTTTGTTTTGGTGTGTACAATTTTATGCACATTTTAAGTGTGCCAACAAAAGAAATCTCAGTGGGTGAAAGTGGGAATTATTTGGGATTATTATTATTTGGAATGATTTCAGTCTCTTTTAATTAATAAGTTACCCAGCTGAAAACTGTCCAAAATTAAAAAAAATAAACAAAAATGCTTGAGCTGAATAGAGGAATAAAAATATAATGGACTCTTAAATTACCACAAGGTTAACATATAATTAATTTGCTAATTTTAATTGCAATCCTACAAAATGTGCTGAAAAATGCTCAAGGGGGAGAAGCAGCCAGGTGCCAGCCATGATTAGCCAAGGTTACTGGCAATTACAGTCTCTATTAAATGTGTCACAGAAATTTGAGAAACCCCTTTCTAAAAACAGCACATTTACTGAAACTCAGCAGAGTATTCATCATGCTATATCTTTCCATTGCTACAGACTTGCTGTCATTTGCCTCACTCTTTTCCAGCTAAACCTTTTATTTCAGCTGAAACATGGACTGCTTTTTCTGTTTGTCACACTCTGTTACACTTGTACTAGGTGTTTATTTTGATCATATAAACAAAACAGATTAACCAATGTTTGTGAAGTGTTCTGAGCACCTTCAGTTCCAGATGGCTGCTAATATCACAGCTGAATGCTGGAAACACAAATCCTGAAGAAAATGCTTTTTCCTTCCAAGGTGTCCTGGCACATGCAGCTTGTAAAGCAGGAATATTGCTGAAACTGCCTTTTCAGTGGACAGCCTGTTCTGCAACACTTTAAATGCACAGACAAGTGTAATTTCTGAGTTAACAAAGCAAACAAAAATCCCCAACACAAACAAAAAACTGAACAAGGAACAAAAAGTCTGCATGGTTGCTTTGCATTTTCAGCAAATCTTGATGTAAAAGAGTGTCTTGTCTGTAACAGATTACATGATGTAATACTGTTATTTTTAATTGTTATGTGAGTCATGCTTTAAATGTCTGTTGTTTGGAACTGTAATAAACCTTGATCCATATATTAATGGAAATTTTTAAAAAAACTCCAAACCAGTAAGATTTTTTTAAAAAAACAAACCTACAGTACTGATGTCAAAGGAAATTAATTTCCTGGCTGGCTTGTGTTTTTCTCTGAGGCAGATATTGATGAGTGTGCAGAGGGGATCATTGAGTGTCACAACCATTCACGCTGTGTTAACCTCCCAGGGTGGTACCACTGTGAGTGCAGAAGCGGTTTCCATGACAATGGAAGCTATTCTCCTTCCGGGGAGTCCTGTGTTGGTAAGCAATGATCAGTAGAGCCTTTTTTTTCCCCTCCTTGTGCATGGTGTTCCCAAGTTAGTGTGGAGTTCCTGAGCAGTGGCTGTGTCCCAGGCCAGAATGGGTGCAGCAAGGGTGCCAGTGTGTCAGCACCCCCAGCTCTGCAGGGGGCTGAGCCGGGCACCTTGCAGTGCTGAGGGTTCCCATAGCAGGGAAATGCAAAGGGTGTCCTACTGCACTGTTCCATTTATCTGGGCAAGGGGCTGTGAAACCTGAAGTTAAAGCGGGCTTGCTGGGGAGCATAATTTGCCACAAAAGAAGAGGTGGTTTTCCAGTTCCAGAGTGATAGAAGAACATATCTGTGGTACATCTGTATTGCTTTGGTTTGCTCGTTTTCCATTTTTCAGCATCATCATAATTTAATTTTTAGAATTATGCAAATAACATCAAATTCTCTATGCACCATATTTGCAGAATAATGTCCCAAGAGTATGAACAGAGAGAGATTTTTAATGGGTGCAAAGGAGTTTGTCAATTGTTTCCATGGGAGGACAAAGGATGAGGCTCCATGAGGAGTTAATGCTGGCTCCTGCACTCTGTGAGCTCTCACTGGCTCTGGGTGCCACTATAGCAAGTAAGCAGCAATAAAACCATGGTGAAGATAGTAATTCTGCCTTACCCCCTGCCTTACAGTTTTTCCACCTTTTCAGTTATTTGCCTTATACATAATTTCTATGTGGTATTTTATCAGGTGAGTTTAAAACTCTTTAGAAGGGATCTCATTTTAACTTCTGTAGAGATACAGATCAACTGGCTCACAGTTTTATGTCCTTTGTTTGGAATTTCAGTTATCCTTCATCTCTAGTCAGTTATATGAGTTTTCTATAAAAGCTCTTCTCCTCCTTTTGTGTTTGTTTTTTTTCCCTTAAAATGCTGTAAATTTCATTTATCACATCCATAACTTCAAAGGGTATATTCTATGATTTAAAGTCTATAATTAAAATAATAATTTGTGACAAATATATAAATTTACTTGCAAAAAACATTCCCATCTTTTATGAATTCTGCTATTAGAAGTCCTTGGAATAAGGTAGTATTATAATTTAAAAATGTAGAGTAACAATAATGATTTTCAGTGCAATATTTTGTAGATTGTCCAGCGAAGTTAGCTTTCTACACATTGTCCTAAGCTGATGGGGAGCTTAATAAAATCACAGCAGTGAACTTCTTCAGAGGGTGGCTGTGTAAAAAAATGACAAATTTTACAGCATTTCATGATTCCATAGATAAAATATATGAAAGTCATGTATTTCTAAACAAATTCTCAAATGTTAAGAGTTCTCCTCTGGTTTATTTGAATGTTGTAAAATGAATGATGAATGGAGAAATGTTAAAAATACCTTCATTATGAGAAGTCAAAGCAACCTTCACAAAATCTTCAAAAAACCCTGAGGCAACTAGGGGTAAGAAGCATTTTTACCATTTCTGGCTCTTACTCGTACCACTCACACGGGGAGCCCCATCCCTCCTACCTCCTGTAGCTGATTTGGGAAGCAGAAGATCAAGAGCCAAGCTGATGTCGGGAGAAGACAGACACATAGGCAAGACTGTGGATAACCCCCAGGTAGGCTCAGCTGCTGGTAAGGTCAGTATTGCTTGCACTGAATCACTGTTGAAGGGTTGGATGCTGCAAAAAGAAGCCCTAAATGTTGTGTTCTGATGGAGACTGGAAGAATAAGATTTCATGAAAACACACTGCCCTCATTTTGACCTGCACAGCATGCTGGAAGTTGTAAGGTGAGGTGCTCATCTTGCCATATGCAAGTTGTAAACAGAATGTGAAATTAGTGGGGTTATTTTGATGAAATAGCTTCTCTGAACCATCTGCTGCAGAGTACCAGTGAGCAAGAGAAATAAGCCAGTTTGCTTCACCGGTGTAATGAAATAAAATAATTAAAAATTAACTGGAAGATTCTGCTAACCCATATTGACAAATTTCAAACCATGATGTTTGTTTTAAAATGCAACTAAGAATTCAGTGAATCGACAGAGAGATGACATTGCACATTCTAGTGTCACATTACAGAGCTTATTTGCATGGTGGAGCGTTTAGAGTCAAAACTGGTGTCTTTCACTCTGTTTCAGATAAAAGAGGGTTCATCTGCTTAGCAACAGTATTTGCTAAAAACATAAGTAAAATAAGATTAAACCCTTCCCTACAAAATTATAACAATAAATACTACTACTAATAATAATAAAGAAGATCACAAGACAGTGGGAGGGAGTACTTATCTCTGACAGATTGCCCAAAGCCCAGGCAGACAGTTGCTTTTGATGGATACATTTATGTACATATTGGTTAACCCCTTTTCCCTCTATTTTTATGTAGGTGTTATGGAGCTGAGTCATTGCTTGCACTATCTCTTCACTGCTTGCAAAACATGTGCTGGTTTGAAAGCAAAACCAGTGAGACTCCAAATCAGAAATACAATTTAATAGGAAAAAGTAAAATACATGCAAGTAATACAAAGAAAACAAAAACATTGACAGAGTCAGAATACAACCTGATACCCTGCTAGTTAGGGTGGTGGCAGCAGTCCAGATGAGGTGGTCTTGCTGAAATAGTGATCCTGTAGACAGGTCTGGTAGCTCTTGTCCTCTAGAAACCAGTGGGTAAGGGCTACTTGTTCTGTCCCAGTTCCCACATTATATCCAGGTGGGAATGCTTGGCTCCTCCCCCTGGGTGGAGCATATCACAATGGGATTATGTAATTCTATGAGTCATGTGGTGGATCCTCACAATGGGCTGATGTCATTGTATGAGTCATGGGGTGGGTCCTCACAATGGCCCATTAAACACAAATGGCTCCCGGAGGGAGTTATCTATGACTCATAGGGCAAGGTGTTAATGGCCCATTAACAGGAGATAGTCCAGGGGAGGAGGCAAAGAAAAACACTGCCCCTCCTTTGTTTCAACAGTTAATGAAGATGGAGATAGAATACAGACCCTCTGGCACATTTTACATTGTAACCTAGGACAAAACATTAAGAAAAATAGCATCTATTTGGGAAGTGTGATACCTCAGTGCTTCTAAAAGCTATATTCTCATTGACAAAGAGAAAACAGTGAAGTTTGTCACCTGGTGAGGGACAGTTGTGTAAATTAGCAAATGTGGCAGGGAAGGTCATGATGCACCAGAGCTTCAATAATAAGGATGTGTGGCTTAGCCAGGCCCCTTCAAGATTGGGAAAATTCTTTTATTGCTCAAAATATTACCTAAATACAGCTTTTATCAGGGATGTCAGCTTCATATAGTGATGGTGAGCAGGCTCAGATTAAGAGAATGTAATTTTATTTCCCACAGTAATTTTTTTATGAGCCCCTGGTCATTCGCAATGTGTTATTAAGAATACTGCTTGCAGACAAAAGACAATTGCTGTACAAAGTTGCTACCAAAGTTTGCTTCATAATTAAAACCTGTAGGCTAGAACTGTTGTGTTGTTTGTTTGTTTGCTTTTTTATTATTATTTTTAATAGGAGCTTTGCTGCAATCTGAGTTGAAGAAACAATAATACTTTATAGAGAATGATGAGCTGTCACGTGATACATTATTTGTGAATATATACTGATTTAAAAAAAAAAAAACAAACAAAAAACCCAAAGCAAATTATGCTTTTCCATCTCTAAGTGAGATGCTTCCAGTCTATCGAGCGAAGTTCAGACCGTGGAATGCAGATTTACTGATTCTATTTTTTTCATGATGATTTGTGTTTCTTAGTCCCTGCACTGGGACTTGCATGCACAGAAGGAGCAACTACTAAAGCAGCAGTGCCTTTCATTTTTTATTTTTTTTTTTAAGAACCACTACAAATTTTGTAGGGAATTTTAACACGGATCCTCCTCTCAGCAAATCCCCATAGGATTCACCATTTATTTCAGCCTGAAAAGTAGTGTATCTATACCTCACTGCAGGATTAGGGTTGCTGTTTTGGGGAAATGAGAGCTGGAAGGTAGGACTCAAGAGCTCATGAATGAAAACTCCACAGGTATTAGTCCCCCACAGAAGTTGGGTACAGCACTGCTTGTGGGTCAAATCTAAATGGATGTCAAATCTTTAAATTCCTGAGGCTTTTATGTATGGTATGCTGCAGTACAATCCCTTATCTAGATTAGAAAGTAAAAGCAAAGGAGGTTAGCTTTTGTTTCTGCGTCACACAAAAAGGAAGACCCATCCTTGGAAAAATCTTCCCAAAGGCCTAAGAATTACTTTTCTATCTGTTGGCAGGGAAATGCTATGTAGGCAGAAATGTTTGCATGTGGTACAGAGTATCCAAGACTAACTAGAACCTGCTATTTTACAACTTTCTTCTGTTCTGCTTGTAGAATTTCTTAAAGCTCACAGTATCAGAGTTGGTGTCAGTGGATTTTATCCTGTAAAATAAAGGTTATTTTACTGACTTTTAATCTAGTAAATTCTAATTTTTGTATTCTGACAGAAAGTTGTGTTACATGTCTTCAAGATAATTGGGTTTAGTAAATACTATATTTTTTAAAAAGCTTTAGTAAATTCTTTATTCAGAATCTAATTTATTATGCACTGTTACTTAATAGATCGTTATGTCTCTATAGCATAAAAGTACTACCATAAAATATTTTCTAGCTAAAAATGAATCTGCTTGGTGATATTTTCTCAGAGAAAACTCCAAATAACTTTTATTTATAAAGAAGGCAAAAATCATTGAGTGACAAGTTGCGTGTGAAAAATGATTTGTCAAAACAGTGTTAGGTTAACTTGTACATACATTGGTTTGGGAGCCCAGCATACATTTTTCACATTAACAATATACTGTAATGGTTTAATGTACCATAACAGTTAAAATTAGCACATTACTAGGGTTCTTTCTTCTGCAATAGCTTATCATGGTATTACAGAGCACCACACTGCACGGCTTGCTTGCACACATTTATTAAGGTGCTATGGAAAAGTCTTACAATTAAAACCTTAGCCTTGAAAACTAAGAAATGAAGTAGCTAGGGATTGATTTAAAATTTCAGTGAAACTAAGTTAATGAACTCATGTTGATATGTACAGTCGTGCTTGTCTTCTACCTGATTCATATGCAGCGGCTGTGGGACCTCTCATAGTATCTGAGGCAAATTACTTCTCATTACAGCCAGAAAGGATGGAAAAGGAAATTGCATCTCAGGGGATTATTTGCTTCCATTTTCATTCTGTTTTCTTTTGGTTCTCTTTCTGTCTGCCCACATTACTGGGCTATCCATGTACTTTGAGAGTATATTGGAAATGAGCGTGTCTTGGGTGGTTTGTTTTCTTTCTTTTTTCATCCATAAAATGTGACTGATGGCTAAAATGGTCAGGTACTTAGGCCTGTGCATTTGTTTATAGAAGCACTGACTGGAGAGTTTGAAGAGTGAAGATCTTGATCAGTTGTGTGATTGCCTTGGCAGCAATCCCTTTGCTGATGGCTGTTTTGTTGAGAGAAAGTTCCGTAAAGCTTTGCAGTACAGGCAAGTTTCTGCTCAGTATGGGTGTTTCCACTATATCCGCACTTCTCCTTGGAAAGGATCTGTCTGAAAGGGGAAGGAAAGCTCTGCCACTTTCATTTGGGTTAAATAGTAGTTTTTGCCACAGAGAATCCCAATATAGTGAATAAAGTTGCAAAATCCTATTTCAGGTGCGAAAATCAGATTTTTCCATAGGTTGACAGGATACATGAAAGAATTAATCCCTCCAAACATAAACACAGATATTTTGTTCTTGTCATTTATATATAGGGAAAGAATATGGAGTCTCCTTGCTATTTCCAGTGTTCTTCAAAACTTGATTTATAAACTAATATTTTATCTCCTTCCTACTTTGTGTTGTTATAATGGGAAATAAGATTTGTGTGCAGTTTTGCCTTGCCCATCTTTAAATGTTCCAGTTTTGGATCTGCATCTTCTGAGAACAGTTGTGGGAAAACAAATTGAACCTGATGGGACATGGAGAATTTGAGCTAAACAAGGATTTGAATACTACAAAAATAAGCTAAATGTAAAAGTCTCGTCATAGTTTTCAGATTCACTAAATTATTGTTTTGGACAACTGGACTAGGCTAAATTTTCAACACCTAAATTGACACGTTGATTCCAATTGTTAAAGAGAAATTTCACACTAAATGTAAGTATTTTTTTCATGCTTTGTATAGCCATCTACATGCTGATCTCACACTGATATGGCCATTTGATCTTTATTAAAATGAAATACTTTCTGTAGCTAACTGAGAGCTAACAATGTGGGAACATTTGGCTGGGATTTTCTTCCTTCCCTCCCCCACCAATCTGGTTTAAGGCTGAAGGAGTGACAGCAACAAAAAAAATATTATGCTTGTAACTTTTTTTCCCTCAAGTTACTGGGAACATTGTCTGTTTGTTCTGACTTTAGGTAATGCAATCAACAGTGACAAAAAAAAAACTGCCAAAGGGATATTCTCAGAAAATTAGTTATGTTAAAAGTTCAGCTGAAAATGAGTGCAGTGTCCAAGCCTTTTATATCTGATTAATGACTAAACCTTTTAAATAATAAATGTCATAAAAGAATAATAAACTATTATTTGCATAAAGAACCAAAAAGCTGCTTAGCAATTAGGAATTCATGTTCATGCTTTGCTTGGTCAAGAATCTCCCATTCACCAGTTTGGGCTGCTCTTGGGCTGCTCATCTTTTTTATGTGTGCTAAATGGAGAACACCAGCAGAGGTACACAAATAGGTGGTTCTTCCTTTCCACATTAAGTTGGCTTTGTGTGAACAGGTCTGTGCTACTGAGAACATGAATAATGTTAGTTTCTATAATTGCTAACATCTGGCTTTCCATAAATCTGTTAAATTACATGGAAACAGTTAGATTTCAGTGTCATAAGTAAAGCAATTAAATGCAACTCTGTAGGCAATATGGCTTTATATTCATCTGTGAAATCCTTTTAGTTTTGAACTGTGAAAGCTACACTTCTAATCTTCACTGTTATTCTACTACATCCTATACAGATTATAGTAAAGGAGCTCTTAATGTGGTAGGAAAAACAATATTGATGATGCTTATTGAAACGACCAAAAGCAAAGTGAATGCTTCATTTATACTTTTGTTTTCAACAAAAAATGAAAGTCAAAGTCTATTGAAAGGAAAAGGCATATCATTAAGAACGTTTTACATTTTACAGTAGCTATTTGGATATAATTTTATCCCAGTTCATTCATAGTTCTCTTTGTGGCAGTCTTCATGCTTTTTACTTCCTGCTGTACTCTGGCACTTGTTAAACAGTAAACAACAAGTTTTAGTTTCTCTTAGTGCTGCACCTTTTTCACCACAAGTAATGAATATTTCAAGTACTCAGTTATGGCTAAGTTGTGCACTAAAGCAATGGTGTTCTTTTCTGGCAATTAAGACTTTCAGGACAGCAAAAATGCACCATTTTTAGGCAAGTCTGAGTGATGAGCAATTGAATTATGCTGTCAGGCCACTGGGAACATTTCTTGCAAAGGACTTGCCCACAGGTTAGCCCAGGAGTGAAGCCCTGTGAAGGCAGTGAAATTGCCTCTAGCTTCCCTTTGGATCTATAAGCACAACAAGGAACAGTCATTTTCTGGCAGCCTAAAGCTTTGACTCGGTTGTGCAGACTGATTTTCGCATTTAATCAAATCCAAGGGCGTGACTACATTTCCACTTGTTCCTGGAGTATTTATGAATTGAAATCAGGAAATGTACTATCCAGACCAGACTGAATTTAGTTATTTGGTTGTTATAAAGAGTTTCCTTCAGCAGAATGAGAGAATTCTTAGTCTTTTTAAGACAGGACAATTTGAGGTGATGGCTCATGAACCCATGGCACTTGTTCAAAATGCAAGGCCACTGGACATCACATCCCACCTAAATTAGACTTCAGGTAACTTTTCCGTTTTGACTTTGTTGGTTTAGAGAGAAGTTAAAAGTACTGTTGGGTGATACTGAACAGTTAAAATTTCACCCTAGCACTAAGGTAATTTCAAATGATAAATATGATGATTCTTCCTTGCAATTTCTGAATTCATCTGATACTATTCTGGAGCTATCATGGCAGAAATCATCACATGCTTCTAAAGGATTTTCTTTTCCACACTTCCTTCCACTGTTGATTACAGTTTTCATTGTTCATGCTGGAACAAAAGAGACCTACCAGTTTACTGGTATTTCATCTGGACAATTTGTCACTATATTGGTTAAGAAAAGTCTGAAGTTATTGTCTGAAAGAAACACCAATTTTTAACAATGTGCTTAAAAAGCTAATAACTTTCATTGCAAGAAAAAGAACACTGCATGAATTCCCTAGATAAATTCATACTGCATAATTATATTTTACCCTCCAAAAGCAAATTTAATAGGATACTGTAATTCGCTTTTCTCTGGTGTATAATAATTTTCTCTTGTCCCCTATTCTTTGTGTCATTGCTAAATCATACTGCATAGCTTTAAGACTTTTATGTTTTTTTATGTATCAGGTGCCTGTGAGTTCTTTTGATTCCCTTTTTTTTTTTTTCCAATTCACTTATACCTTCCAGCAATGGGAAAAAGATGCAACTGACTGCTTTTTAGTATGGGAAATGTTGCTTGTGCTAGGAGATTATGAAGAATAATGTACTTCTTTTTTGATGTAAAACCCAGAACACAGAGTGGTCTAGTTAACAGAAAGTCACTCTGCTAGCTAGGTTCCAGTGATTGGGAAATGAGTATGCACCTTTATCTGAAGGTTCAAGTTTGTCACTGATACATGGTTCCACTAAGGTAACTCAGATTCAGCATTTACAATTCAGCCTGATGGAGATTGTTTAAGAATTCTTTGTGGAATCAAAATAAATCCTGAAGAATAACCCAAAAACCATCAGTGCTTAAAGTCTACCAAGTAAATATGGAAGATATAAAAAGGAACGCACTCTCATTCACCAGCAAGGCAGAATAAGCAATAATTACTTAACGCAGAAATAAACCCTGCTGTATGAAAAATGTGCCCCATTAAAAATGTGCCCAAAGCTTTTATAAATCTACTGTTTTGCAGATATCGATGAGTGTGCCTTAAAGATCCACACCTGTTGGAATGATTCAGCCTGTGTGAACCTGGCAGGAGGGTTTGACTGCCTTTGTCCATCTGGGCCGTCTTGCACTGGAGACTGTCCCCATGAAGGTGGCTTCAAGCGGAATGGGCAGGTGTGGACTCTGAGAGAGGACAGATGCTCCGTTTGTTCTTGCAAGGTGAGATCCAGCTAGCCTGGCGTTCAGGAGTCCTTTATTTCTCTGGGCTCATGTCAGAAACCCAATATTGCAGTGCTACTGTTGGCAAAAATATTAGCCTAAGAGCAAGGCACTGAGGCAAAAAGGTAAGCTATGCTGTGGACACTAAAGCTGGGATGGGGATATTCCTCTGGGAAGGCATTTATTTTCTTAATTTGCACAACCACATGCATAACTGAATAATGGCTAATCCTACCATGTCACCCTGTGGACCAGAGCATTTCAGAGTGTGCCTTGAAGAGGGTCTGGCATTACCCTTTACACAATGTGCAGGTTCCAGCATGCTTACTGGAAATGCTGAAAACTGATTTTAGTTTCTCTTTCTTATGAATATGCATCTCTCAGCACTGTATTCAGCCCATTTCCTGTTGATTGTGTTTCCCTTTGCTTGGAAGACATTTGAATTAACTGGGTGAGAAGAAAGGTCTGAGCATGAGTCAAAGGTCAGACAATCCAGCAGAACACACTTAATTGCCTCAAAGCGAAGAAGGGTGAAGGCCAGCTTTTTCCTTGACTGTGTTGGCCAGTCTCTCACTTGAGCAATACAGCCAATACACCTCTCTCTGCTTGTTTGGAGAAGCCAGGTCTGGTATCAGTGGATGTACCTTGAAAAATTAATATTTAGATCAGGCGGGGGGTGGTTTGGATTTTTTCCCCTCCCCTGGAAATTAGTTTGGTTTTTTTTCCTCTTCATATGGTAACCAAGTTGGAAGAACATTTGGGTCTGCTTTCTTGATTTTCACTAGTTAACAGAGGAATGCTCTCTTTGAAATCAGAAGAACTGTCAAAACACCCTAATCTGAGAAATGGTTGGTCTTTTATGGTCGCTTTGGCCTGATTTGTTCATAGTATGGTTAAAACTGTCCAAAGGCACAGCAGAGCACTGTAGGCCCATACAGGAATTCAAGTAAAATTAAGTTTCAGCTTCTACAAGAAGCTGAAGATGGAGCATGGGAATTGGCCTATAAGTCTCCATATCTCAATGCTTGGAAGCCAGAGAACCATGAGGGGTTTGAGGGGGAAGAAAGGGAAAGAGGTGTTTTGAAGTTGCAAGACGCTGAAAGCCTCATCCTTTCTGTTTTGCAGTGGTATAGAAGAAGGGAAAATTAAGACTTCAGAGTCAATACAGCCTAAAAAGTACACTGCTGGTTTGGGCTCAGTAGGGAATGTGTTCTTGTTAGTTGCTATATTTTTTACTTCAAGTAGCCTGAAGCTCCCTAAAACTCCTCCTTTTAGAAGCTGAAGTGTACAGCTTTACTGAATATATATCAACCTTTTATGGTAATCTTGGGGAACCAGCAGGCTTATGAAAGGATTTCCAGTCAATAGAATAAGCAGTTTAATATATGTGAAGACATGTGGTCTGCCTTTGCAGAATTATAACTATTAGTATTCACATATTAGATTGCTTGCAGTTGGTTTTATTTACCATTTCTCATTGCATGTATTTTTACATTGAATGTTCTTACTAGTGTATGAAAATACAGAAATTATTAACGAGCCCATAGTTTAAACTGAGCCTGACACTATTGTTATGACTCTTACTGTGTGTCTTCCTCACATCACTTTTTCCCTCTGTGAATTAACATTTGCATTTAATTTCATTAAATTTCATTTAATTTCATTCAGTAGCTGCCTGTTTCAAGAGCAAATTCTTGTCTACAGTATAGGGAAAACAGGAAGAGCTCCTGTATATGTGTATATGTGTATATATCACATCTCAGCCAGAATGTAAATTCTTCACTCAGTCTTTAATGAAATACATTTTTATACATCCTGATAGCTTCCAATACACCAGACTACTTCTCAAACCTCTTCCTTTTCATTCAGTTGCATGGAGAACTGGCCGTGCTTGATCTTTTGCAGCCTGCTCAGTTTGCAGTGAGGAAAAGAGCAGAATGTAACTAAACCACTCCTTATACTACTTACGCAAACTTTGCAATAATCCAATTTACCTGTTTTATGCAGGAGGCAAATTAGTATTTCAAATCTGAAATAAAACTGGCTTTTCTTTTGCTATAGTTATTCTGGCAAAGGATAAGTGGTGTCAAGGGTTTATTTACCAAATTTCAATTCCCAGTCAGGGAACCAAGAAAGTCATGGTTTGACACCGGCCAAGGACCAGTGCACCCATAAAAATATATTTTTCTCCATTTCTGCTGTGAGATAGGACCAAAAAAGGAGCACAATCACCCAAACTTAAAGCATAGAGAAGAAATGTTATTAACTAACACTAAAAAGAAAGAAAAAAAACAAAAACAGAAACCAGAATGAAACTTTCAAAACATCCATCCTCCCCCCACCTACTGTTCACTCTCCCACTAACCACATGAAAAGACAAAACCTAGGATTTTCAGCCAATCCACCCCCCGAACAATCATTTCCCTAACCCATCAGGAAGAGCAGGAGTCCCTCCTGCTTTGCCATAGATTCCCCCCACAAGAATACCAGTCCTCTTGTGGCCACACAGTTCACAAATGGCTCGCCTGAGGATTTGTCATTGCAAAGCATTGCCCCCCATGGGGCAGTCCTCTCACAACTGCCCATGAGCTGTATCAGCTTTTAGGGTGCAGTTTAGGAATGTCTTTTTCCTAGCCCAAAACAAAAACTCTCCTCATCGGCTCCATCTTCATCCCAAGGAACAGTTATCTCTCTCATCCTTGGGGCTGGGGATATCATTACATCAGTGCTTCAGCACTCCCCATTTCCAGCTGCCCCTGGGGCTGAGGACATCAACAATCAATGCTCCAGCACTCCCCATCTCTGGTCATCCCTGGGGCCGAGGACAACAAAATTCAGTGCTTTATTAGCACCCCCCAAAGGACTAGGACATCTGCCTAAAAAGTATTTTACATGTTATAGAAGCATTCAGTCCATTCTCTATGGCTTTGCAGGAGAAGTCCATGCCAAACCTGGCCCACTCCTTCATTCTCCCTACCCACTTTGGATTCTCTCCTGTATTTTCCTTGACATCCGGTCTCCGGCCTCCTCTTTTTATCTCCCTCGAGCTGCTCCCCTTTCAGTTGAGTAGGATGCATGCCATAAAAAGTTCCATCTGGGCAAGAAGCAGTTAAAACCTCATTTTCTGGGACTTCAGCCAGTAAACTTGGCTCTTCCGATAAGATGTCCTTGAGCCGCGGCTGGCAGAAACGGGGGGATTCTCCATGCCGGGGAGGGGGGGAGGGAATTCTTCTGCCAGCCTGGGGCCAGCCCGTCCCTCCGTTCCCCCCGCTCCCTGCCAGGACAGTTCCCTCTGCAGGGGCTCTCTCTCTCCAGCCTGGCCCAGCCCGGCATGACCCAACCTCCCCCACAGGACACTGCTGGGGGAAAACCGGGCCACGGCAAGCTGACTTCCTTTCCATCCTCCCCACTCCCTGCTGGGACAGCTCCCTCAGAAGGGGCTCCCGGCATGGCCCAGCCCAGCCTCCCCCTCTGTGGCTGGGGGGGGGGCGGAGAGAGCCAGGCCAAGGGCACAGCCCACGTCTGTACCCATTCAAGGCTGGAAACAAAAGAGAACGATTCCCAGGCAATCCTGTACCAAATGTATATCCTACTGGGATGAATTTCACTTTTGATTGGCTCATTTCCCTCTCTGTCTTTAAATCTGGCCCACAATTGGTATTGCACTGGGCTCATGGGAAATCCACAGGCACACCTCACTTCCAGGGATGGTGGCTATTTTCCTGCCCACCAAAATGTCAATCAATCTCAAACCAGCACAGGTGGATATATTTTGTGCATTGGCTGAAACACATAGTTGTCAGCTTTAAAATATTTTACCTTACAATCTGGTAGAAAAGAAATTAAATACATTAGCTTCACTTAATGAACTTCAAAGCTATGTGTGAAGAAGAGTACTATAGAATAGAGGAAATTATATTGCTTCTTTTATATAATGAAGCAAAGTGTCATTATTGAAGCACAGGCTATTTCAGTTTTTCACTGTGTCTTCAAACCACTCTTGTTCATCTAAATGTACATAAAGTTTACAAAATCATAAATTCTCAAAACTGTAAATTAACACTGTTCCTTAAGTATATTTGACATGTCTTGTATAAGCATCTTTCTGAACTATTGTGGATTTAATAGACCATCAGATATAAGGCTGGTAGAATTTGGAGTGGAAAGCTGTTGTGCTCTCATGAAAAAAGCAAAGCCTGGCTTTATCTGGGCTTTTGAGTCTGTCTTCTGGTTAAGAGAACCCTCCCTTCCCTGTATTAAAAAAGCTGGGAGATAGATGCGGCACTGGGAGCAGGGGGATCTGCCAAGCTGATGTGTGTTCCCGAGGGTGAGAACCATTTGGTGGTTTGGTTTTTGCAGGGTCTGATTTATTTCCAAACTGGCTTTTGGGCTCTGTGAAAACTTAGACCACCCTTAACAATTATTCTCTTGTGTGTCAGTTTTTCCTTTGATAATAACAATTTTATGTTTATACCACTGATGCTTTTGAAGAATGTAGAACTGATTCAGTGAGGAAAGTGGGAAGAAAGAGGTAGTAATAAGATGCTATATGTTATTACTCACCTAAAGAAGTTAAGGTTTTCTATATATATTTCTCAATTTTCTATTTATTTCTCAGGGCTACTGCTGAGCTGCAAAGAGGCACATGAGATAGTGTAGCTTATGAGGCTTTGTGCCACTGCAGTATAGGGATAAAAATTATTTTTGAAAGGTATAGAGCTAATGAGATTGTACACAAAATACGGATGCTTAGAGACAAAATAGAGTAGCAGTGTATTATGATTACCAAAAGTTCTGTGGCAAAATCATCAGGTTTTTTCAGTGTTCTGAAATATGGGAGAGTAAAGGCAATGTAGAACGTGCTCAGGGAAGTGCAGAATTACCAGCAGTGTCACCAGCCACAAGGGGAATTTTGAAAACTGATCTTGAAAGCTTAGAAACTGAATTGCATTTAAGCAGACAGGCTATTGTTAGCCATTATTAATCATCATAGAAGAGGAGAGAGACTGCCATGGTCAAGGTTCCCTGGATTCCTGTCACAGTCCTACGTACCTGGAGCTGGTCATCCTGACAGAGCTGCTGGGCTGAGCTACCTTTTAATGTGCAGCTGGACCTGGCCAAAACCCATGGCTAAGGAAATGGGCTCCTGCCATTCTTCCTTGTGATTTATTCAGACTTCTGAATAAGGAGATAAAGTTTGTTTATCCCTCCTCCCACAGCTAAAGTGGAAATGTAGTCACTAGTACAGAATACTTAGCTTGATACAATGCTGAACAAAGTTTGTAGAGTAATATATGCCCTGTAGTTGGCAAAGGCAGTTCAGATCCTTGTTAACTTGGCATATTTTCTACTTTCTCACAATTTTGTGTTGTCCTCAGCTTTGCTTGTTAGGCGTAAGAAAAAATGATAATTATTTTTACAATAGCAAGGAATATTCTAGTCCATTCAAAACTATGATGAAATGCAGCAGTGACATTGAACTGGCATGGCATTGTGGTTCCCTGATGCTGATTTTGTACATGTTGCGTTGTGGACAAGACTAGCTTTGCTTTAAAACAGGAACAGAACTCTGGTTCCTTCATCAAATCATAAGCAGTCACCCCCCCCATGCTACAAGCTGAGCAACTTCGTCTACTGGAAGGTGTCTCTGCCCATGGCAAGGGGGTTTAGAATAAGATGAGCTGTAGCGTCCCTTCCAACCCAAACCATTCTGTGATCCTTAACTGTGCTTATGACTGCTTTGTCTGCCTGTGGAAAAGACATCCTGGACTGCACTCATGCTTATTAGAAATAAGTTTTTTCAAGGGTCAGAGGAAATAAATTCCCTTGCACTGAAAGGTATTCCTATATTTGGTGGCAATGAAATTTTCTTCCTTAGATCAGATAATAGACTCAGAACAATGTTCCCCTGAGACTAGGAAAAACTGCAATGAAATGAATGGAGTTGCTTTAGGAATTGTATAGTTGTGATCCAAAGCAGAATATAGCTTTACCCAGGCCCTCTGTAATACATGCACTGAATTATAATGAATGATGATAAATCCTTTTATCTTTATGCTGGTGTACTGTAGGTCCAGATGTGGAACAGACACAGAGGTCAGATTAAAGAACAATTAGTGCTACTGTGATTGTGCTGTATTTTGCTCTGATTAAGTTAAAGGGACCACCTTTATTCAACTTATATTCTTCACAGTGGTACATTCAGTCAAGATAGTGCTAGATAAATGTTGTATATATTAGAGTGGCAACTGCTTGAAGAGTTTGTTGATGTAACCAATGAGATATGAAATTGCTTCACTGTATTTCACTGAGATACTGACTGCTTTTAAAATCAGTTGGCTGGAGACAGGAAAACAGTGTTCTCAGATTCAAACAGAATTGGATCTATGCACTGGCAGAAACTTGGATAGTACTGGTATTTGTTGTATTATGACAGACAAGATCTAATCCTTATGGGCATGGAATAGGAATAATAAGAAATTAATATTTCCTGATCAGCCAAAGATGTACTCTTTGATGTCCACACCCTATGACCTTACCTGGGTTGCTGTTTGGCAGTTTGGCAGTTTGTGGTTGATGTTAAGGCAATGTGTCCCCGCAGGACGGGAGGATTTTCTGCCGGAGAACAGCTTGTGACTGCAGGAACCCCAGTGCTGACTTCTTCTGCTGCCCAGAGTGTGACACTCGTGTCACCAGCCAGTGCCTCGACCAGACTGGGCACAAGCTCTACCGCAGTGGGGACAACTGGACCTACAGCTGCCAGCAGTGCCGTTGCCTGGTATGAGCAAAGCAGTTTTGATAGGAGTAAGAATAATAAGGATTATGACTTTTAGCAAAACAGACCTGGAGGTAGTCTCATGGCTCTTTCTTCAGCTGCTTTTCCGACTGGGGATGATGATAAAGGACTTACAGAGGCCCAGAGAACTGAAAGCTACACCATCCATTTTCATCTTACTGCTGAATAAGTAGGTGTAATGGGAAAAATTGAAAGCTTGACAAAAGCTTGGAAACCTCAATGCTATATTAATTTTAGCATTAGTCTACTTTTGAGAACTTTTATAAGGTTGTCTGATATTTTAATGACTTTTTCAAATCTTTTACGCATGTGATGGAGTTGGTTGGAGAAGTTTAAGTTTTTAATTACATCTGGTGGGTCTGTCTTGTGAAAAAGAACTATTTATTTATTTATTTATTTATTTATTTGAATCCTGCAAATCTGGAAACATGGAGTGCCAGTGCCACTGAATAAATTTTAAAAAAATTAACCAAATAAAGAAGGATAAAGAAAACTGAAATTACTAGAAAAACGTACAAAATAATGAATTTATTTTCTCATTAGACGCTGTAGATTATTCCCTTAAACCTTTAGATTTTCCATAGGTACACTAATTAGTGCATCAACAAAGTTCATTAAAATTATCGGTTTTCCATTTATGGCTGTCTGTATAACGTAGTCTTTATATATGTTACTAATCAGAGATGTCTGAGCATCAGGAAGGAAATTACATTCAAAGCTAAGTTACTGTCATGAGGTAATTATCCATAATACACAAAGTATTGAGGTTGTGACTTGCAGTTTCTTGCCTAATTTTATGATTGGGATAACATCCAGAGCTGTAAGACAGTGATGCCATAAATCATTGTTGTATGTAAGGTTCTGTGCAGTGTGTGATATTCTCAGCATCTGAAGTGTTTACAGAGCAATATAGTGCAAGTTACTGAAGACCTTTCCAGGTTAAATTTAGACACACAAAGCAATACTCTGCAGAAGTCACCTCATGTTTCTGTCTTCTCCATGTCTCTATCTACTAAACTCTTTCAGCTTTTTTTCAAATAATAATAATAATAAAATAAAAATAAATAATGGAATAAAATGAGTCTGTGGAACACAAATGGTGTTGCTCTAACAATTCCTTTAGGAGCTGACAGTAAAGTTGATACTAGCGGTTGCTACTTAGATTGATGTTCAGTGCTTCTCCAGCATACTAACCTACATCTATCTGCAGTGTTAAATTTTCTATTTAGATGCTTGCTGTGATCCTGCAGAGATGTTTATATAACCAGGAGTAGAAAGAGGGCATGAGTCTGCAAGGCAATCACAGCAAAAATTATAGTTTGTAGAAAATATTAGTACCCAGTATTTAACCCTGCCTTCAAGAACCCCAAAGAACTCAAGTTCTCCTGCTACGATGATGACAATGTTGTTGTTTAGTCAGGAATCAACAGAGTGATAACCTGCTACAAATAGGAAACTTCAGCTCAGTATTCAAACATGCATTTGTGTGATCAACCAAACAGAACCATTCAGTTTATTGGAATTTTGACAAAACAATGCTTTTCCATTCAAAAGGGTACAAAGTTTCTTGCTGGTTCATAAATGGCAAGTTCAATGACATTTGCTTCAATATTTTTAGGAAGGAGAGGTGGATTGTTGGCCTCTTCAGTGCCCGACCCTGAATTGTGAGTACACAGCCGTCTCAGAAGGAGAGTGCTGTCCTCACTGTGTCAGTGACCCCTGTCTGGCTGACAATATCACCTATGACATCAGGAAAACCTGTCCAGATGGCTATGGAATCACAAGGCTTAGTGGCGCTGTATGGACAATGGTGGGATCTCCTTGTACAACCTGCAAATGCAAGGTACGATGGGCCAGGTCGAATGGTCATGGAATGTACCTGATAAAATCGGGGTCCTTTTCTGCCCCTGGAGGCTCACATTAAGAGGAAGTAAATGAGACCTGAGGGCCTACCGAAAACCTGTGTGTTTTCTATCTGGCAGAGTATAAGCAAAAATTTCTCTCCTTGTTAAAAATGTTGAGCACAGATATGGTAATATCCTAGTGCAAATTTCAGACAGTCTCTTGAAGTGCCCTTCAGGCATTCTTGGTATGAGTCGAGGGTAACATTTCAATAATTACCTAGTATGGATGTTCATGAAAATGTGTGTTACAGAGCTGGTAAGCTGGGGTAAAAAAATATCAAAGTTTCACCAGCAAGTACACAAGTAAAAAGGCATTGCAGCTCCAAGATAAAGGCATTCTCACAATAGTAATGGGAAGGGAATGTCACAGTTTCTGTTCCCTCATCTCATCAAGACATATTTAATCCAATGGCTCTCATGCAGGAGTACAGTCTATTTCCCTTGCTTTGTGCAGTCATGATCCCACTGTGCTAATATCAGAATTATGAAAATGTTTTGGGTTATATAAAATGTTCTTCTGTTCACTCTAGGAGAGAAAGCTATTGCCCCCAGGCTTTAAATCATTGAAGGTAGCTTTTCTGCCATTCTTTGAGTTTTTTTCCTGTAGATTTGTGATGGATTAAAAAAAAAGAAAAGTGAAAAAAATGCTCATTTGGGCTTTTAGTAGTTGCTGTACTTTTTTGTTACATAAGGTAGCTTTATAAACGACTTTATGTTAGAAATAGATAGTTAACAATTGATTAAATTCCAAAGCTGTATGGTGTTTATGTTTTCCCCATCTCCTCCATATCTGCCATGAACCAAGAACCTGAATTGTCTGCTAATTTCAGACAAGTAGAAAGCTTCTGTGTGTGGATTGCATCAAAATTTTCTCCATTAATTTTCTTGCATGAGAGAAAAATCCAGTCATCTGTCTGGATGCAATCTGCCATTGCTGTGCTGTATTTTATTAGGGGGACCACATCCAGGTTTCTAGTTCCTGTAGTATTTCAAGCCAGTTCAGTGCTATTTGGCAAAGGTGGCCTCCTCAAAGAGCAATTGGGAGCAATGCCAACACCCTGGATGCTGGGGGCAGGTGTTTTTAGGTGGTAGATGTGTCAGGGATGCACCTATCTCTGCATGCCAGCAGCCCTTTGCTCCCTGTGACCTGTTCTGCTTGTTTGTCTGTGCAGAATGGGAATGTCTGCTGCTCGATGGATTTAGAGTGTCTCAACAATAACTGACCTGGTCAGACTAGACTGTGCCGTGGGAGGAAGACTGCTGGAGTTAACACCTGAAAGCAAGCCGTATGCATTGGCATTTTATACAACAGACAATTACCAAAGTCTCCGAATGAGGAAGATGTTTGGGAGTTGCCTTTGGGACCTATCTCTATGCTCATTCTTGCTACCCTTGTCCGGGTGACTTCCAGTACAGTGCATAGAAATCAATGGTTGCTACAAGTTTTCAGTGTTGTAAATTACACACCTTTCTTGCCAAGAAATTTGCAAATATGTTTAAATTATTTCATGGGTAAACCAATGCTGTATTTTCGTTTTAATTTGTGTATTGACAACATTGATAGAATTCAGCTCTTCTTACTTTGAATCTAGATTTTACATATAAGACAGCCTGTTGTGATTTTTGTCCCATGATATCACATACTTGGTTCCAAGGTCCCTGTTAGGTGTATTTATGAAAATATGTATGTATGTACAGTCAGATTGCATAGTACTTATATTTCACACCTGTCCAACATTTTAAAGCATTCAAAGGTATGGACAGGATGAAAGTAATCCAAATAAGTCTGTCTTAAGCTATAAAATTAAATGCCATGAACTGAACAAAATGGCAGAATAAGCACTTTCTTCTCAAACATGCAGAGCAGCAGCAAGACTTCTGTAGTGAGAAGTGGAACTAAAACTCCATCCCACTGCCAGTTCAACATATATTCAAGAAAGAATCACCTGTCATTATCAGTATTCTGTTGAGTATAATTCCTCTGGATTATACAGTGCTAAAACAGTGAGAGACCCTTAAGATGATATAGTTTGAGTAGGTTAGAATTTGCTTGCATTTATAGTATCATTGATGAGTTCAGAATTTTTCATCTTTTGTGTTTACAATAATAATGATGTCTGTCATCCTCAGTTACTGCTGCCATAGTGACAAAGTGCAGAGGCACCTGTTCCAGCAACATGCTGGATAGGAAACCTTCACGCTTGGCAATTTCCATTACCAACAGCTCAGAAACTGATTTAATCTTTTCATATTTTATGACATTCAAAAATACTTAAATTACTGTGTCATTGAAGACTTAAGTTTAGACAGGAATTTAAATCAAGACTCTTAGCCCTAGATGGAGGTTAGAGTTTAGATTCTCTTCAGCTAGTGTATATTTTTTCATGAGGCTAGAAAGTTTGTGGCATTAGAACAAGAATATATTTCTATGGTGATGCATCTACAGCTTAAATGTCACATTTTTAATGTGCTGCTGTGTTTTGTTCAGCTCATTTGTGTAGTGTTTATTTTTCTTTTTGTTTATTTAATTAAACACACTGAATATATGGAAAAGATTGCAGAAATAACAATAGTGGCTACAGTTTGGAAAGACTACATTTGTGAGTTTTTCATTGTTTCATGCAGAAAATGTGAAACTGATTAACAAGAAAGAAGTGTGACTATACAGTAAAAAATATTAGTTGTCTTTTAAATGAAGTACTTATTATCTTTATAAGGAGACAGTGGCTAAGAATATAAAATTACTTTCGATCATTCAGATAACTTTGTTCCAAATCTTTAAACATGTTTTATTTTAGTCAACAGCTTTGTGTGGTAAATTTAAAGTTATTTTCTTAAAACGCCCCATCATTTTCAGCTAATAATGTCTTGACTTTATTTACATTGCCCTGATGATTGTATAATAAGGGAAAGAGTTGTGTTTTATATGATACTCAAAGAATGTTTCTAAATCATAATGTCAGCTCATTTTGTATATTGCATTGTAAAACCCGATGGTAATTCAGTTGGATAAGATACCCAGTGGGTTGAGATAAGAAGGAGAATGACTTAAAATCTGTGGGCATCTAAATAAACTCCTGTGTACAGATTGCTTTCCTTTAGTTTTATTTGCAGGGTTCTAAAACAATGATCAATGTCCTTTCCAGCTTGAACTCATGATGTTGCAAAAAAGGAGAAAAAGTGTTTGACCAGAGGTGTAGCATCAGAGTAGTAAGAAATATGTCATTTATACTCAGGCAGAATCATATATTCCAGTCTGTCATACTGAAGTTCTGAAGCTCTGTAAATGGATTAAAGACAGTGCAGGCTCTGAAAATCATTATTCTCCCTTTAACCTTGTAGTAGTGAAGCCCTTTCCCAGGATGCCTTCTGGAAGCTCCAGACCTTGTTAGGATCATATTTAACAGGACCACAGAAGTTTACACTTTTCTAATGCAGACCAATTTTCTTCCAGAGCTCGAATGCAAATTAATTTAGTAAAATCCTTTCAGAGTATTTTATACAGCATTATGTGTCATTATCTCCAGAGTGATACAGCTCAAATAGCTTGAATTGTTTACACAAAGTCAAAATATTGACACAGACCTGTTTGTGTTGCATTTTAAGCAGTTGCCCTGACTGTGATGAACTTTTCCTCATGAAGTAATTTGATCACTAGTCACATCACATACTCAGAAGCCCCAGGCCCAGCTCAAAGAGCACATTATAGAGGAAAACTTAATTCCCTGTGTCCTGTGAGACCAAGGTAAGTAAGAACTTTCAAAATGTCTTTCTTGATGAAATTCCCTATAAAGATATGGGCACTAAAATGAAAAAAATAATTTTTATTGTAATAATTTAAGAAAATTCTTCTTTTTGTGAGATGGACATTGTGTCCGCTCAGGAGAATGTATATATGTTATATATATATATAGTGTATATTTGTAGTGTAGTATCAACTTGAGGGGGGCTACCACTAACTTCTGTGAAAGGAAACTTGCTGCTAGTTAAGGGACTTGGTCAAAGCTCTGGCTGTAGACAGCTGAAATTTTGTAGCTGTTTCTTTTTATTTATCCAGTGAATGAGTATTTTCTCTGTAATCCTTCTGATGAAAAGAAAAAAAAAGTAAATGAGTGCCAAACAGAATATGAAAATTCCAGCTCTGGCAAAATGTCTTTCCCCTCCCCCTTTTGGTAAAGGGGGAAATTGCCTAGGTTCTCTAAACCAGAACCTTGTGGGGACAGTGAGTTCTCAGCTCTGCTTCTGTGTGTTTGCAACTCATCTCCTGAGTTAAAGCAAGTACAAATATTCCTTTGTAGTGGTCCCTAGAGTCATAGACCACTCTGGGCTGTGCTGATCACTATGGAAGACCAAAATTCAATTATTCTCCACAAATGCTGAATAATATTGGCCTATCTCACAAGAATGTGTGTGAGATTTATTACTGCCTTTGTGTTGCCTCAGAGACCTAAATAGCAATTGTCTTTCAATAATATATCTTCCCCCAAGAGCTATCAGTGAGTTTTCAGGTATAACTGTACAAGATTTAATCAATAACATCTTTTCAATCAGATTGCAATGACAACCAAAATATCATCTTTTTTTTTTCCTGTGACAGATAATAATGTTTAACAAAACAAAAAGTAGAATGTCAGGAGTGATTACACAAATGGTAAAGAAGACTTTAGCAGAATTAAATCATAACTTCTACAAGCAATATGGGAATGTCTCGCATCTAATGGTACTTACATAGTCATCATTAATGAGGGTTTTTAAAAGGGCCCCATGATACAGTTTGATGTAAAATTTTAAGTGAGTATTGTGATAAGACATAATTGTTTGAGGAACATATTCTGCTAGCAGAAAAATGTGCCTGCCAACAAGCTCCTCTTCTTCTTAAGGCACATCTTTGGAGCTCATTGAAATTTAAGTTGGTGTAAGGAAGATTCATGGTAGTATAAATTAAAAAAATAAAAAGAAATTAAAAATATCCTGTCTGGGGTGTTTGAATGCTTCACTGTGTTCTCTTTGAGAACAGAAGTAGTTGCAACAAGATCTGAACTGATCCAGGCTTCTTTCTTGTATGTGCCTCTACCCTTGTAGGGAAAAACCCCTTTGGTAAAGGGGAAAGGGCCCAGAGTGACCTAGCCAGGACTCTGGTGTTCAGGTGGTTCTGTGGTTACAGCCACTGGTTCTGCAGGGCTGGCAACTTCTACAGTAGATACACAACCATGCTGACTATGGGGTTTGATTGTCCTTCTCTCTTCTGTAATACCTTTCAAATGACTCTTCATGTCATCCCTATGCATTTACCTATCCCAAAGCACTTCATTATTGAGTTCCTGGTAGTTATTAATGTAGATCCACTTTAGTGAGGAAAGGCTTAGAGGTTCTGCAGCAGATTACACCATCACTCAAAGACAAAGCAGAGACCAAAGTCTTTTCTTGAATTTATACCAGAGCTGAAAAATTCTGTCTTCTAACAATGCAGTTGATTGTTTGCTGTTTGATTAACTAAAAATCTACTTTACCTCAAGCAAGAACTGGAAATGTACTTACTTGATGTAATCCAGTGCTTCTTTGCATGGGTTTTCAATGGATTCCCTTTGGCAGTGTTAAATATGCAGATTTATTTTTCTGCCTGAATGTTATGCAAAGTATTTATCCAGGTGATAGAATGCATGCATTTTGCTACTGCTGAGTCTCTAGACTCAAAATAGGAAATCCTTACTTAATGTCTGTGAAACTAGAATCACAGAATCACCAAAATATGTTCAGGTAAGCACTAATTTAATGGTAAACTTATCTGTTAAGGTAAGCATTAGAGAAAACCAACTATATATTTTTAAAGTACATTTGCAGCTGGAGAGGTGTTTTTTCAACCTGAACACAGTTTTGTCCTTTTACTCACATTTGTATTAAGTTGTTAGCTGATTAGCTCACTCATTAGCCACACAAATTTAATTTATGATTTGCAGGGTGGAACACAGCACTGAGAACTGCTAAATGAACTCACCTCTTGTGGTGGTTTTCATATAAAATATTTGTTAGAAACTGCTACCAGCACTTTCTCAAAATCAGAAGGAAGTATCTCTTGTGCAGTCCTGGGAAATGCACATTTGCTGTAGTTTTCTCTTTTTCTACTGTTACAGCATTGGAAGCCTTTGGAGATTCTGGGTGCTGAGACTCAACCCATGAGCTCCCACTGCCTGCAGAGGGGTGGTGGCTGGAGGGGGTGCCGTGGGTGGGGTGTGCTTAGGGTGGGAAGGGGTGGTCGCAGTGCGGGAGCACCTGGAGGACACCCTCACAAAGCTGGGAGCACACTGTGGCAGCAACTGTGTGTCTGTCCTTCTTCACGGGTGAAGCAGAGCACAGCAACAAGCTTGATTCCTCTGCATCTTCCCAGCAAACATCAGGAAAAGTCTGTTTGGAAGGTGTCTTCTGCTGGTGTCTTAAAAATGCCACAAACACCAGGAATTACCTGCTTTTCCTAGTGTTTTGAACAGTAGTGGTTAAGAATGAGCTTCCCAGGACTGGATGGTAAGTAAATGTATAGCAAAGCAGTTCTTTTCTCAGTGGCCTAATTAGTAATATCAACAGGTATTATTAAATTGTCTTTTGAATTTGGAAGTATTTTAATTCTACTTACAACAAAAAGTTATTGTTCCTTTCTTTACAGTTTATTCTTTACTTTCCTTGATAATTTTGCTGATCTCTCAGGCTGTCCCATCACTGAAATCTTACAATCTCAATAGGGACTGAGCAGATAACATGAGGACTAAGCAAAATAAATATTTATTTTTATGCCTATAGTAAATGAAAATTTGGAACCATACCTTTTTTTTTTTTCCATTTAAATGTCACTTTGTATTATACTACCCATGGCTAGAATGAATGCATAATTTGCGCTTCAGTCCCAAAAATCCTGTTTTTTTTATTAAAGGAAGGCAGACCAAACAAGTCACTTACCTTTCAGGCATCTGTTTTGTTGGGGTTTTTTTTAGTGATGTCTTGCTTAAGCATTTACTGTCTCAGGGAAAAGGGAACTGTATTTCTGGCATTTGAAAGAGAAAGGCTCCAGATTGTCTCTGAGAATGGGCTGTTCCATGTCCTTTCTGCCTGGTGTTCTCAGAACTGGCTCAGCAGTATTCAAAAATTCATTTAGTAAACCAAAAACACTGTTGTATCTGAAGACAAGTTGACAGCCTGGTAGAAGGGAGGACAGATGAGCCTGAGAGCAGTCTCACATCAATCCATAGCAAAGCTGCAGGCATCACCCGGAAGTATTTTGGGACATGCAGGATGGTGTAAATCACACATGTTGGTTGCAGTTCTGTATGCCTGTGGAGTTCAGGGGAGTTAAGCTGAAGGTTTCGTATGTCTAAGTACTGTTCAGCATGAAAGTTCAAAGTTATTTTTCTTCCTGAATTAAAGCATTCTTGTAAGATAGATGGGTTTATGGTGTGCACATATATATCCTCTACAACTGGGGGCAAAAAAATTACCCTGGATGACTTTTTCACCTCTGAGTAGCCATCTCATTCTAAGTCAATTGTCAATGTTTGAGATACTATTTACAGAGGAGCTTTTCTAGTGTGAATAATACTATTTCAAGTGAGAATAGATGGCTGTCATCTATTTCAGATTAGTTGATCCGTGTAAGGATCAATGAGAAATGAGAAATGTCAGTCCTACATGTTCAAAAATTATACCCCAGCTGTGTTAAAAGTAAGAGCTAAATTTTTAGGAAAATGTATGTGTTTGAAAATGTACATTTGTCAGTGATTCAGAATTGTTAGTGCTGAACTTAGATTATTCTTTTTAGTAAGACTCTGCCCTGCCAGTGCTGTGGGCAGATGCCCAACCAGGCAGGCCCAGTGCCATGAGAGATAGCTAGTGGAACAAGCTGTGAAAGGGACTCACTGCACAGGGAGATCATGACCAGGGCAAGGGGCCTGGTTTTAAGTTAAAAGACTAGAGATTTATATTAGATATTAGGAAGAAGTTCTTTACTCAGTGGATAGCAAGACATTGGAACAGCTTGTGCAGAGAAGCTGTGGATGCCCCATCCCTGGAAGTGCTTAGAGCCAGGCTGAATGGGGCTTTGAGCAACCTGGCCAAGTAGGTGGCATCACTGGTCCCTCTCAATCCAAGCAAGCCTTTCTGTGATTTCTCTGAGGATTTCTTTGTGTGTGCCTCTCCCTTCATGTCAGCAGGATGGCTGAGGAGAGCCTGGGTTCCAGGGATGGGCTGAACTGGGGGAGCCCAGCTGCTCCCCAGGCAGGCAATGTTTGGGCCACTTAAGGAGGGACCATTGCTGGTCTAAAACATTGATGTTTCTTTTCCAGGCCAAACTCAGAGTGTATCTGAGCCTTCATTGAAAATAATGGGCTAGAGTTATCTAACTCCTTTCATAGGAGTTGGAGAGATTTTGTGAGGCAGCTGATGCTGGAGATCAGTCTGTGTTTGGAAGGCAGTGGTGCTTGTACTGACCTACTTTCCTGTCAGGGTTTTTGCCCTGAATTTATGCCAAAAGGTGGCATACACCTGGTACAAACCAACCCTGGTACCTGACTGTATGCAGGAAAAAAAGAACCTGTGAGGACCCTGCCCCCAGCACCCAGAAAATAAGGAAGAGACCCTAAAGAGAGACACTGTAAGTCTTTAGCACTGAGCAAAAAAAATACAAAAGTATGTACATTTAGTGATTTTATTTCATAATGGGAATGCCATAGTGTAGGAACAATGCCAAATTTGTAGCACTAGCTCTAATGCAGAAAAACTACTCATCTAGCACTTGTGCCACTAAGTCATGGTGGGGTCTAGCTACACCATGGTCTATCATAACAGTGCATGCAGACACACTCTTACACAGAAAGTACATCCCATCCAAAATTTACCTTTCAGGAAGTATAATCAAAGTGAAATAAACTAATCAGGAAAACAGTAAATTTAAAAATTTGTGATGTGTGACTAGCCTGTGTGATTATCAGATTGTACTTCAAAAAAGATAAAATTCTTTATGATAGCTTAAAAATAAGGAGAGGGTTAGGAGCTTCAATGAAGCCTCTCAGTTCAGAGGTGGTCAAAAATTGCAGCTTTTACAATTGCAGAATTGTAAAAAAAGATCCTGGCTAATGAAATTAGCTCTATATGTGATGCTTGGTAATTAAGGCAAAAGAAATCATTAAGTCAAAGCTTGCAAATGGGAGAGAGAAAACCAAAAGAAAAATAAAGCATTATGCCAAGTAAGCAGGAACATCAGAATGAGATTTCTGCGTTTTTTATGACATGAGAGTACAGCCTGTAGCAAAAATAAATGTTTTATTAAGCTAAGGCTGGCACCAGATGCAAAGAAGTGGTAACAGTTCAGGAACTGGAAAGCCATTATCAAGTATGTAATGGAACATCTCTGAGTTATCTAGGTTATAAACACTCCTTTGGCTTTCTGCAAGAGAGAAATAAAACTAATATTACTTAATGTTGAAATTATTATGTCATTGGGCAGTTTAAATTAGAAGAGGAGCATGTAAGAGAAGCACATGGGAGGAAGAGCCGGGTGATATCAACACAGGGAGAGACAATCTTTTAGCAGATACAAATGAATTTGTGAAGCTGGTGACACTAAATGTGGAAGTGATTTATAGCAAAGGCTCCTAAGCCAAGGAAGCAAGGAAAAAGAGTCCAAAGGAGTCAATATACTAAAATACAATTAGATTTTTTTTTTTTTTTGTCTTCAGAATGTGGAGACACAAGGTTGGAAACTACTTCCACCTTTTGATTTTGTTTAGAAAAGAACCTGACCCTGGCCACTGTGAGAATGTCCAAGATAAGGAGCATGGGTCTTGGAGCTGTGACTGCCCCACAAGAGTGGGGCTCTGCCAGGGTAGGGGCTCAGGAAGGCAGAGCAGCCAGCCAGCAGTATGGCATTTCCATGGCTGGAGCTGTAAAGACAAGATTTATTGCAGAAGCAAAGGGCTGTGGGTAAAACAGAGCAGGACTAGGATACCAAGTCTACACTGCCCATTTCTTTCTAATGAGCAGCCAATTCAGTGAGGAAACCATTGACTCTAGTGGCAGCTGACAAGCGATTACTGGAGGCTTGGAGCTTTGCAAACTGCTTTGCAGTTCTGCTTTTCCCACCCCACATCCTGTTTCATCTCCTGTAAAATGTTTCTTGAGACTTTACGATGGCAGTATAGCTCTTCTCAAGTTGTTCTCAGATGTTAGCTGTACCTTGAAAGAGTTCTGAGATCACTAGATATTCAGTGAAGAGCAGTAGGCACCTTGGAGGGCCTCTACAGGGAATCCTAGGTGCACAAATTGAGGCACACAGGTGAGCTGACCACTCACCTCTGGACAGAGTTGAGCAGAGCAGGAGCTCTTTGGAGTGAGATTGGACCACACTGCTCTCAGCTACCCATCTTGAGCCTGCTCCCAGTTTTCTCAGAAAGGGTAATAAAATTGCCATGTAGGATATAATAACATAATAGACCATATAATCACGAACTCTGAGTTTAAAAGATAAACAAAATACTCTTCTGGCAAGGGTGTAACAGAGAGTTATAGTTTATCCCTCTCTGCGGAATCTCTGTATAACCCAACCGTTCCACTTATTTAAATGGTGAGGTGATTAGAAGCTTTTGATACAATATTGTTTATAGACATTATAAAGCAAATTGTTTGTTAGTATAGCAGTAAAGGCTTTGCTGCAGCTGAGCATGCTTTGCAATGATGGAAGCAGATGGTTTACAAAGTTACAGAATAAGAATTATTATCGATTTGTGATCCTCTAACAACATCAATGTAGAATGATAATGTACTGTACTGCTTGTTACTGAGTAAATAGCTGTTTTTATATTACTTGCTTTCCTGAAAATTGGCTACTACCAGGAAAAGTAAAATGTATGCCTGTCTAATATCCTGAAGCAGTAAAAAAATTGCTCAGGGGGAGCATCTGTGAAGCACTGAAGAATATTCGCTGATATTTATAATTTCTGTCTCTGTCAAAAAACTCCAAAGGTTCACAGTTCTCCTAATACCAGAGACAGTCAGAGCCCTGTTGCTTTACCATTTATTTTTAATACTTTTAATACATAATAGCAAAATACTGAATATGTTCTGTATTAGCAGAACTCGAAATCATACGATTTTTAGCAGTCGCTAAGCATACTATGAAATATTATCTTGTTTATTGTTCTGTTTTGGCTTGAAGAAAACAAAATTCTAGAAGGTTAAAAATGCAGCTAAAAGCAGGAGCGATATTATAATTCAAGGTGACTATGTAGCATCTATAAAAACCCATGCAATAAATAATTTGCCTTTTATATTCTAGTAGCTTTTAATAGCTTTCCCCAGTTCAGGCTGGGAAAAAAGGAGGCCATTATATCTTGACAAGGTGGTTTTCACTCAAGCTGTTGTTCTTTGAAGAAAACAGACTTCTTACAGGTCAGTGACATGCACCTATCATGATTTATGCACCCAGAGTGTGACAGGCATGGCAACTCTAACAGGTCAATTTAATTCAGTTTAATTCAGTTTTTGATCATTGCCTCTTTTGCAGATTAGACTCTTAAACTTGCTGATCCAACCTGTGAGTTGTTGCATGGTGTTATTCCAGTGGCCATTCCTCGGAGGCTGCGGTGTGGTCCATGGAGCTGGTGGTCTGGTGAGCAGTGCAGTTCCAGAGCCAGAGAACTGGTCTGGCAGTGCCTGTGCCAGCTTCCCCTCTGCCCCAGCTTGGGGAGCCCCCACAGGGCATCCCCAGGTGTGGCTCCTGCATCTGAGAGGTAAATGCCTTGTTCTGTGGTACAGGAATTGTAAAGGTTAATGAGGCACTAAGTAAATAGTGGGGAGAATAATAAAAAAATGGGTTTGCTAAAGAAGAAAGGATCTGTTTTTTCTTTATATTAATCCGGAATGAGGACCAGAGTCTCTTGTCTTGTGTGATTTCTTCATTAGTGGTGGTTTGCAGCTAGCTCAGGAAAGCAGAGTTACCTGTCCTCTGATTCTGTGCCAAAGAGAGCACATATAAGTTATTAGGATATAATATACTCACTGATTAGGTAATAGCATGGCAAAGCTAGTAAAATATTTTATGACAAACTTAAATAGCAGGGGATTTAAGTTCAGGAGAACTGGGGATTAAGAAAAGGGACTTCATCTGGTCAAGGTAGATAATGACCATTAAACTGTCCTCTGGAAGACATGCTGAGCCTTGAATAACCGGAGTGTGTGTGTGTATAAGTTTCCATACCTTGCTTTCTTAAACAATTGCACTCTCAAGCAATTCTTACATTCTGCCTTCCTCCTTCCTTGCCTTGCTGAGGCACCTCAGCACCTCTCCCTCCCCCATTTGTTCTCCTTTAGTCTATTTATGGGCTTATAAGTAGGGAATAGAAGTTAATGACTACTCATGCTATATTTTAAATGGTGACCTGCCTAAATCTAATTATGCAGGAGAAGGTAATGAATGCCACCTCAGTGGTGCATTGCCACCAGCAATGTCCACACTATTTTCTTTGCTTTGCATTTCCTGCAAGGACTGTAGTATAGGCAGGAGAGGGGAAAACTATTCCATTCTAAATACTGTAAAAACACCTTGAGCATAAACCCATCTCTTCCTATTGATGTGAATTTAGAGTGCTCAAACTCAGATGAGATCTGTGCTAATTAAAATGCTGCAGCAAAACCTTCCCTACTACTGGTACCACACTGATAAATCCCAACGTAAAATTGGAAAAAAAAAAAGTGTTGATTCATTTCTTAAGTGCATCTTTTTTAAGCCATGCAGTTTTTTGAAAGTGTACTGGGATTTCTTTTGAAGCACATCTTGACTTTTAATAAATATATCAAAAGTGCTTTAAAATATATCATAGCTAATTTTGCTCTCCCACAAATCCATCACTTTTTATTACCTTTTAACTAATTCACTCTTTTCCACAGCAGAAAGGAGATAGTTCAGATCTCTTGATGGTATGTTTTTCTTTTAATTTTTCTGGTTGTATGTTTAGGGGGAAAAAAATCACCTAATGTATTGCTCTTAAAAGAAAGGACAGGAATGTGTTCCCTCATGACACCTTGGCTAACTGGACTGTAATATATCTAAAGATACCAGGTAAAAGGGCAATACTGGGGCAGCTTACAGTGCCACCACGGTGATTTAGGAAACCAGCTTCTCATGGCTAGCTGATTCCTGGGATGGAGAAGTTCAGGACTAAAAACCAACTCTGACAAAACATTGGGAGCTAACCTGGAGTTTGTATGCATAGCAATCTCTTGCATTTCCCCTGTCTGCTGTGAGCTCTTCGGTGCTGTTTATGCAGGAAGAGAAATACCCGCAAGTCCAACTGAGGTGCTTGGGCCTTTAATGGCATTCACTTAATGCTTGGCAAGTGTGATATGATTTGCAAAATTCATCTGTTGCTTAATCCTCTTCAGTGCCAAGGGTTATTAGGAAGGGACTGCAAACAAGATGAGAAATTGAAACATTTATATGTTGCAGAATGAATGGGAGAATCAAGTGGTTTAAAAATGATTGAATATTTTCTTTTAACCTGTGTTAAACTTTGGATTATCAAAACAAGTATTATAAAAGTTGAAGATGACCTATAGTTGAGCAATCCTTTCACCTAAACCTTGAGAAAAAGCACAGACAAATAACAGCAGAAGCTGACTGCTGCCCATTGCCACAGCACCAAGCTAGATGCGCAGAATTGAGCTGAGGTTTGAGAAATAGTCTGAGCAAGTTTTCTTCCTCATATGTACACCTAAGTCATATCTCCAAGGCACATATCTGAGATTTCCCACTTTTTCCTCTCCAGAAACTTTGCAATCTGTTACATAGTTCACAAGGGGAGGAGGAGAAGCTTTATTTCATGGAAAGGAATAAGGCAATGAGTTAAGAGCTGTCATTTGGGCTTGTAATCTTTGCTCTTACTGACCAGGCTGAATAGCTGCAGGGTTTCTGAGCTGTTGCAAATGGCATTTGCAGCTGGATATGAACTGTGATAGACAGCTGATAGGTATTTCAGAAATGAGCTGCCCTGGCCTAGTGCTTTTTTAGATGCAATCTCTGTGAGCCCAGTTCCAGTGATTGGGAGAGAGTGTGTGAGAGGGAAGGAAAAATGTCAGCAAGATTGCTGGATGCACACATTAATCTGTACTAATCTGTCTGGGAGTAGTTCTACCTGCAGCTATGGAGCCTGTGATCTACAGTGAGAAAGCTGCCTTATCAGGCATTGAGCCACATCGTCTCTGGGAGTATTCCAGAGGCATCTCAATGATGAAACAGGGGCTTCCACATATGAAGCAGATGGCAACTTTAAAGGGAGATATTGTGTGACAGGGAGCTTTAAAGTTACTCATTTTCCCTGTAGTTATACAATTATGAATTCTGTAACATGCACTGTGCTGCAGTACAGTGACAGCAATGAAATTTTTCTTTAGCTTACAGATAAGATGTGGTAGGAACTGAGATTTCCAGGACTCAGCCAGGCTTCTGAAATATCAATAAGTTACCAAAGTTGCTTGATTTACGATAAAATTGGAGTAAAGCATGGGATTACCTGACTAAGGCAGCCTGAGGCTGCTGGAGCCTGAGCTGGTTGGCATCCAGCATCAGTGCTGGCAGATGAGGAAGGAGCTCACAGAGGAGGAGGATAAAGGGGTTTGGGCTCTCCTTGCAGTGAGCCCCCCTGCAGCGTTTGCAGCCTGTCCCAGATGAGAATGGGACCTGGTGCTGGCTGAGCCCAGAGCAGTGCCCACTGTACTAGAGCCACTATCCAGCGGGCTCCAATGGCCATTACCTCCTGTGGGGGTAAGGACAGGCTGAGGGATGGAAGGACACTTCCCATTAGAGCAGCCAGCTGGCATGCTTGGCTAAAAGGATGTAGGACACTGCAGAAGCCAAGTAGTAAATGCAGGGCCAGGCAAGACCAGGATAGAGCTCTTGAAGTAATTGCTCTTCCCCATTTGGTTCGGTCTCCTCAGTTTGCCTTGTGGAAGGTTTCTCAAGGAACACAAGTGCTTTCTGTCCAAAATGTGAGGTTAAAAAATAAAGAGAAGTAATTTTCTTCTAACTATAAAATAATTTTTTACAAATTTTTTTTTTAATCCAATAGCTGCAGCTTCGAATGGGTGGTAGAAAACAGAGACCCATGCTTTGTGCAGCATGCTTATTTATTTATTTAATTATTTTAAAGACAAAATCAAGGCTGTCTGCGATTTGGATCTAATTTCACATTTATTTTTCATAGTTTGTTTGCTTAGTAGCTCCGCAGTAAGACAATGATTTCTTAAATCAGTTATACATAAATTCAAAGACTTGTTCTTCATTTTAGATGTTCAGACTTAATTGGATTTAAATCAGATTAAAAAGTGACTTCTGAGGGAAAAATACCCCCAAGCATGCAAAGAGGGTTGCTTTTTTTAACTTATCACATAAATGGCAATAGAGATTTCTATCTTTATAACATTTAGTCAGTCTTACAGCTTACAATTCTATTTAACTTTTAAAGAGAATACTTATATATTAAAATGTTAGCAGGGCAGAGTAGGAGGAAGCCGCTGACATTTCTTTCTCAGAGTAACCTGTTTCCTACTCCAGAGTATTTTCTTTAGATTGTAATGAAATTTAAAACTTAAATATTATGAAAGGAGGTCATTCTATGATTTTATTTAATATATTAATTGCTGTGAAAATCACATAGCGCAAGCCATATTAAAACCATGGAAAAGACTTGGTGTTTCTCCCAGGAGATGGCCGGGTAGATCCAGATAGCTTCTCCCTTGGGGTTTAAGGGACTATCAAGGACTTAATTACAGGCTTGGGCTATATATGTAAATAGGAATTGCTGAATAATGAAAAGCAGGGGAGAGTTTGGATGAACATGGAGATGGAGTATTTTTAGTGCTATGGGAGTAGTTTGGGATAACCAGAGGTAACTTCCGTGAATCCAGCAGATAAATACCCTTGCAGAGGAACAGAGCACAAATCAGTCCTGACTGTCAAACACAATTTATGTTGTAGGGCAGTAGGGTTTTGCTGGCCTTTTTCCTAAATTTGAGCATTTTTTGACAGGCATTTGGACAAATGAGGCTTCTGCAGGATCAGCTGTCTGCAGCTCTGCAGCCTCCTCATGATGCAGAAGATTGAGCAGTTTATACAAAATCAGGTACTTAGCCATATGCAAGGCAGGATGAAGGTACAGGTTTTGAAGGGCAGAGCAGAGATTTGTATTCAGGTAATTCCCCATCTGGACTGATATAAGGCTGGGGCATTTAAGCCATCTCCCCCAAAAGGTGTGTTTAGAAAACACACCTTGACACAGCTTGACAGAGGCTGCCCTACTGCCTACTGCAGAGATGTAAAGAAGCAGAAGGAATAACAACTACTGACTCCAAATGCCTCTGCTCATCTTTCCCATCAGTTATTTAGACAAGAAAGATTTACATGAAAATTAATAACTAAATTTTGAATTGCTGCTTTACATCAATAATGAAATAGTTGTGCCAAATACAAACAGATAAAGAGAACAGGGTAAGAAATCATCATTAATACACAAAAGGAAAAGTAATATTTTAATGAAACTATAAAGCTCATTACTTTATGGCAGAGGGTTACTATCAGTGACCTAGAAAAGACAGCTTTATATGCCAAAAGTGAAACCTCCTGTTTAATCTATTGTAAGTGATGTTGGCATATTAAAATTGTGTGAGCTGGATTCTGCTAGATTCCATAAACAAGTCATTTTTGGTACCAAAGTAGCTTTAGAAATAAAAATTCTATTTTTTTTATTTTATAAATTAAATTTTACAGATTTTAATATGGTATTAATTTTAATACAGGTTGTCTTTCAGGTATGAACATCCAGAAGTATCATGGTACAAACAAAATTTCAATATTTTAACTAAATTGTTTAAACCAATTTTGTCAGGTATATTTCTGGAGAAAAGAGACTGAGTCTGAGACTTAGCCTACAAAAATCCATTTAATTGTTAATATTCATTTTTTTTGCCAATTGCTACAATTGTATCATTAACCTAAAAAACGCTGCGGGAAAGAGCTTGGTGTGCTTCTTGAAACACTGTCATTTCAAACTTTAGCTTCTTTCTCCCCTACCCCAAGATAAATTTCTAAGGCTCCTGTCCAGAAAAAGGAATGTAGAAAGCATGGAGAATAAACAACCTGTATGCATCAAAATCTGCAAGAAAATAAAATGAACTCATTATTTATTTTAATAACATGATGTATGTGTTATATATAAAATTTCTGAATGCTTGGTGATGAGAAAACTGCGAACTAAGTCAGATATAGCACTGACCTAGAAAACACTGAGACACGGCAGTATATCTGATAAGTATGAATGTTTTTCTAACTTTATTTACTTTTAACTTGCTGGTCGATCTTTTCAAAATCTTGTGTGATAGAATCAGTTCTTAAAGTGTCCTGTGGCCTACATCTTTGAATTCAGAGTAAGGGAATGGTAAGTATGACAAAATAACTTATATAATGTTTAAAGTTATGCAGTATTCCTTGACCTGCTCCAGCTCCTTCATGTAATGTTTTCATTTTGACATAGATTTGTCTTGCCATTTCCCTTCTGTGCTTCAGTGTTAGAATTAGAAGGAAGACAAGCTTTGAGTCACTTCCACTTGCTGTAATTTCCCAGATTTTAAAAGGGAAAGACATTTATTTAATTTGCTTTGCAACCTATGAGCTCACAGGGTTCATTAATTTCTCAAGAAGCAAATAAGTTCTGGTGGTTTGTTCTCCAATTTATTGCTTTTTGTATATTTCCATTTTAGCTAGTAATTCAACCTCTGCCTCTTGCTTGAATGAACTCTGTGAGAGAACACATCTGAGCTTTTTCAGCTTGGGGCACAACTGTGCAGAAAACAGGCATTTTTTGCTTAATTGCTCTTGTAATTGGCAGCTCATGGCTTCAGAGCACAGGTAGCACACAAATGGGGTTATATTGCACTGACAGAGACCAGTAGGGACTGTCCCTTTCCTAGACCACATTTTACTGGTACTGGAGTGGGTTTCTTGAGCATGGATGTTCCTGGTCCTGCATCTCCTACTGAGAGGCATGAGGAGTGCTCCTGGGCGTGCCAGCTAGGCAAGCATTTGTAGACATTGAGAGGAAACTGTCGCCTACTTGTTTGCTGTTTTAGGCAGAAGGGAAATTAGGTGAGGAAGTCTCATCAATGAGGCCACTTTATTAGCTGCTTTTGGTGGAGTGGGGTGTGGAAATGTTAGATTTAGAGGATAATCAGTCTGCATTTTTATCTCTACTTAAAATAATAGAATGGAAAATTACCTTGTCTCCATAAACTGCTATTTTTCACTTAGCAAACTATTTTACTACCCAAAGCAGATGACACACAAAGAATTGTGGTTGGGATGCATATAGTTATTTATCTCGGTCAAAGTGTCTCAGTTAAAAAGCTGTCAGTAGGAGATAATAATAACAAATACATAATAAGGCATTTGGTTAGAAGAATACAAGATTGCACTAAATAGGAAAACATTTCTAAAAGAATAATTATAAGCAATTAGAAATCTCCAGTTATGCTTAGAGTTGTAGGAAAGTGAAATCAAATTTAATTATGCAAGGTCCCAGTTGTGCCAAAGGTGTTATAAAGAATATCTTTATGGCAACATTCAGTATAACAAACTGGCTGGTGTTATTATTAGCATGCTCAGTTGCACGTTTTTTTATCCTAGTTTAAAGTTTAATGATGGTGTTTGTAGGACTAATTACCTAGAATCTGCACAGCACTCACTGGGATAGTCACCCAAAAGGCTTGCATTCTTGCAATGTTAAGTTATTGATGACTCCAGAGTATCTTCTTTATATTCCATATCTGTACAAACAGGTACTTAAAAGTGGATCTGTGATCGTGCCTACAGGTCCTTTGGATGCATAAACAGTGAATTTAAACAGTTGTTTAAATCAACTCATTCCTGCATGCTAGCAGAGGACTTCTGGCTAGCATCAGGATTTACTAGGATGAGTGCAGCACTGCTCTGGGACACTGTCAGTGAAGGATTGGTTATCTTGGGTGATAGGAGGGTCCAGAGGGTGGGAGCTGGGAAACATGGGCAAGGAGGACACAGTAACCATACTTGTTTTCTGACAACCAGCTGTCTAAGCATGCTGAGGAGGAAAGTTAATTCTTCATAGTAACTCAAGATAAAAATCTTAATACACAGTGAGAATATCATGCATCTCCTCCCTAAAAAAATGGATTTTGGCTGGGCAAAGCTAACAGTGAACCAAGTGCTTTTTCAGTAGCACTCACTGTGTCTTCACTGGGGTAATCATTATCTCCCATGGTGAAAACAGATTTTAGGTACCAATGTAGTCACAGAGGAGCAGTGATCATGAGAAAATTGCTGTGATATTGGAGGGATGAGGGAAGATTTAATGTAAAGAATTTTATAATTGACACAGAAGTCAGGAATGGTTTCTGGATTAGTCTGTGCAGTCCAAACCATTTTCCCATTTTTTTTTCTGGCAGCTCACTGCCCCACCACAGCCTCTCTGGAGGTGACATGGTGACCTTGATAAATGAAGCTTTCAAATTCATGAAAGTCTTCCCAATAATTTCTTCAGGCCCTGCAAGATTAAGTCTTTTCTTCTCTGTCATAAGAGCATTTCTTTCCAAGAGCACAATTTGCTTCTCAGCCCTAAAGGTGACTTTCCTGCCAGTAAGGAAAGTTCCTTTCCCTCCTGGTCACCACCAGGCAGTTTTATCCTTAAACCACCTGGCCTGACACACTGGGACCCTCTCTCTCTTCTTCCCCACCTACCCTGAAGATAATCACAATCTCTATTCCCACAGCTCCTCTCCCAGCTTCCCAGGATCACAATGAAGTGTTAAATTTGGGAGCTGACTGAGTGACTGTGGCAGGAGGGGGCTGGCAGGAGCAACAGGAACACTGTGTTCCATGGCCACTCATCTGACATGTGGCACTTAGCTCTTCTGCAGTGTTGTAGGTGTGGAACCAGGGCTGAAAGCCTCAGCTTTAGTAGCTCTGATCTCCAGGAGGGGCATACAGCTCAACCATACCTTAAAAGAGAAAGGAGCTGTGCTGTGTATCTCAGCCTTGACTGTCATGTTCCTGAGCTTTGCACTGGGGAAGCAGCCAGAGAAAGCCAGCAAAGCACAGTACAAGTGTTTGTCCAAGTGGATCTGCAGGCACTGTTAGAAAAGAAGGAGTCATTCCTGCTATTGACAATAACCTGGAATGGGATTCACTTCTCTCTACCTTAGACACCTGTGATGTATATACCTTTGCAGCTGAACTGGGCAATCCAGGCTTCCCTTATTAGTTAATGGAAGTGATTATCTATTCTTAGGTATGATTCACCTGTCCTGTTTTAGCTGTCTGTTTTAGTGCATGATGAATTTTATGATGTCCATTAACAATTCAGGAGAGAGTCTAATCCAAGTAGGTCAGATGTGGACCTCTTAGCTGATTTTTTTGGATCAGTTATACCCCATCTGCCTAGGTCCTTAAAGCGCTGGGTGTCTTCCAAGGCTAAAACTGAGGAAAACAGTGAGAGAGGCAGTGCAAAAAGCACTTGATTTTTTTGCCCATATAGCAGCATATTTTCAGGTGTGACTTTGGCAGCTGAACACTTGAATTGGCTGTGGTCATTTTGTACTGTCAGAAGTATAATTGATCCTTGTCTAGGAGCAGTATGGTATCCATCTGTACAAGCTCCACCTAGCCAGAAAAAAAAGGAATTTTAGTTGCCTTCTCTCTCAAGTATCTGCTGTTTCATTGACAAATTCCTTCCACTCCCTTGCCCTATCCCAGCCCTCCTTTTCCTTATGGCTCTCTGTCTGGACCCCTCTTGATGCAGCCAGACCTGGCAATTCCCTTTAACTCCTGAGGCTGCTGACCTTCCTTACCTTTTGCTGAAACTAAGCTCCCTGGCACAGAGACAGGAATGTCAGCTACACCTCAACAGTCACTGCTGTGGGACCTGGAATAACAGATCCCTGCACATGACCCACACACCTCTGCCTCCCACATCATACCCAGAACTTGCTGTGGGTTGGAAGAGGCAGCAATAAGGAAGGCTGGGTCCTATGAAGCATTTCTAAGCTGATGAAAGGAGCAGGAATTCCCCAGTCGTGGTCCATGTGCGGGGAACAGGAGTAGACAGCACAGCACGTTGGTAGAGATGAAGTACAAGAATGATGAGAGACTGTTTTGTCTCCCACACCATTTCCCCACAGCTGATGTGGGCTCATGATGTTTTCTGTGGGAACAGAACTCTTGTGGCACATCTCTGAGCCTCTGGGTACTCAGGGAGCTACGCTCCTTGGGGACACCACAGGCCACAAGCCATCAGTGGCTGCCCACACCTTACCTGGCAAAATTCTGGGAAGATCTGCTGTCTTACCACTGAGGGAGGGCTCTTACAGAGGGGTCTCTGTTATGACGGTCTCAGGGTGAGTTGGCCATAGGGGTGGGTTATGTGGAGACTGAGAAATGAGGCTTTTGTGATCAATTCAGCTGTCTAATAGAACTAGGATTGAATTTCTCATTTCTCATACCAAGCCTTACTTGTACTTTGATTATTGGTGCATCTCTTCCTCCCCTTGATTTTTAATCTGTAGGGTTTATCTTCAACTTGTTTCATCCCTTTTCACATCACTTAGTTGTCAGTGGTGTACAAATCTGCTGGATATTTATTTTAATCTCATTTCTGACCTGAGTGTACATACCAGCTGTCTAATGATATCATGAGCTCTGAGATGTGCCATCTCTAAACTCAGTCTGAATCCAGTACCTGTTCTAAACTGGAATATCTGTGTACTCACACACATAGGATGGGTTTCCATATCCTCTTTTGCCAGCTAACACAGTGAATCCTGGCTGAACTGAGGACACTGAATCACTCTTCATTCTGCTCACCGCTTGCATTTTGTTTCTAGGCTGTCATTCCAAGATAGATGATGAGCTTGTCTTGTGATGAATTGCAGAGGCTCTGGATAAAGGATGAATGTTGATCTTCATGGATAGGATTTCTTCTCTGCAGGAGAAGTGCAGATATCCAAGGATGTGTAGGATGCAGAGAACCCACTCTGTGATGCTGATACTTTAAAAGCACAAGTTCAGAGTATATGTCCAGCTATTATATCAGAACACAGCAATGATGCAAGCTTCCTGTTCCAGTGCAAGATGATACTGTAGGATGTGCTATAATGTGGAGCGCTGATATGTGTCATGTCCCAGGACTGTGGTTCTCAGTAATCCTTCTTGGTGTAAGGAGAAAAGAGCACACACAATAGGTTCTAGGTATATTAGTTACTGTACATCTGAAATGTGTCCTGATTGTAGAAGAATGTCTGTTAGATAGCATAAAATACATTAAATACAAGTCATTTGGCACACTTAGGAAGCTCTGTCCTACAATTCTTTCCCCTTCTGCTTCTCTCATTGCTAATGAAACAGCTGCTTTTTGGTTTCAGGCTTTAACCTATTTTTAGAATCCTTTTATGCTACTGGCCCTTCGAAATGCATGAATGGCTTTGAAAGAAAGCCAGTATCATTGCTGTGAGGCAAGAGGAAGGCCTGTAGGTGAAGTCATGTCTGATGATGGGAGGCTGTGTCACCTATTCATCTCCTCCCTTCCTTTATTTCTGTAAAGCAAACCATGGCACATGGTTCTATGCCTTTTCTGCTTTTATTTAAGCATTATAATTACATCAGGCACAGCCCTTCATTAGCACAGCACCAGTAGATAACTTCCTCCTTTGGGGGATTTTTTTTTCACATTTAGGTCCCTGTTCCCACTGCAGGAATGTGCTTTCCCAAAGTAGAGCAGGAAGTGGAGGAGCTTGGTTTCCAAGGGAAGAAGCTGGAGAACAGTGCAGAAAGAAGGAAGCTGTGAATGAAATAGAGGGCAAGTGGAAGGTAGAATCTATTGGATGAGTATTAAACCTTATTTCTGTGAGTGGCTGTGTTCTCACTGGGATGTCAGATTTTGCCACTGTGCAGCAGGATTTCACTGGAAGGGCTGTTGGTTGGCAACTAGAGTATGTCATCATCTAAAGAGTCAGGTTATCCTAATGACTGAGGATGCCAAAGATACAAATGCAGAATCACTGATTTGGTGTATACTCTGATCTGCCCAATATGACCACAGGTGTGACTTTAAATGTGATATAAATCATTGCATTACTTCATTAATTATTTACCATCTACAATTAATTAATTCAGCACTAAACTAGTTTAAGCAGCAGTTCCTTCATGGATTTGTAGCTTGTAGGCTGGAGTCTGTATCTTAGCTGACATGAATGAACATGCTGTGGTTAACTGAAGTGGGAAGAACCATACTTAATGTCTTGGTTGCAGTGTTAGCAACTTACTAGTTCCTTTTAAAATCCAAGCCACACTCAGCTTATTTTGGATGATTAAAAAATGAAATTTTGTTTTGTTCCTGGTGTCTGAGATTTCTCCTGAGAAATGCTTTTGATCTGATCAAGCAATTTTATCCTTCCAGACAGACCTTTATTCTCATTGCTTCATTCGTTTCTGCAGTGAAGATCTGTTTGCTCTGCATCTCTGCACAGTTTCACTGCAATTGAGTCATCTCCGATGTATCTGCTAAACCCTGGCTAAAGACAAGAAGGTCTTACTTAAAACAGCAAGGTTTGTCTTTCTTTTTTTATGGTTGAAAAATGTGTTTTGAATTCTGTGCTACATAGAAGATTTCTGTGCGTGGTATTACATAGATTGCAAATATCTGCCATGTTTTCCCGTGCTTAAAATACAGCCACCTATGACACCTCTATAGTGTCCTGTGCTCTTAGTGCACAGTAAACAATGTAATTTAGGAAGCACATTTTGTTAAACAGAGCATGGTTGAGGAGGTAGATGGCTGGGAAAACTGATTCTCCCTAAGATTGCAAATATTAATTCCTATCTGTTTTTCCTGTCCTTACTCTCATTTTCTTTAGGAAAAAAATCAGACATTTGCTTTCACATCATATTGCAATTGAAAATACTGTGTTAAAATAGTGTTGGATGACTGGAAGGGATGGCCTAATGGAAATGATGCCTGGGAGCAGCTGGAGAGATAGTGAACATGTCTGTGATTTTTTTAAATTAATAACCATAGTATAAAATAAGTTTTGTGGTTTTATAATCATGTGTTTGACACTGTCCCCAGCAGTAACTTTGCTTTATGTGTTTGTGCAATGCTCAGCAGAAACTATTGTTATAAATGAACTGTTAATTTGGTGACCTCAACTGATACCCTAAACAAAGAACCGGTGACTGGTTGGTCTCAGAGGACCACAAGCTGAAATTTTGGGATAATGTTGTTCTATAGTAACTTTATATGATAATTAGTGATCTCAGATGGCCATGAGCCAAAATTTGGGGACACAGATCATGTCTAGTAACCCCATGTGATAATTTGTGATCTCAGATGACCCCAAGCTGAAATTTTGGGTACAAGGGTAATTCTGTGTGATAATTAGTAGTGACTTTGTATGACCATGAGCCAAAACTTTTGTAGTAAAGGTGATCTCCAGTAACTCCATCTATTAATTGGTGATCTCAAGTAATTCTCTGGGTTAATTAGCAACTACAGATGATGCCCATGTTCTAACTGTTGACTTCTTCTGCCCCCATACAGGCATGCTGTGTGTGTGATTTCGCGGTCTCCACACATTAGCTCCTAGAGGTCAGTTCCAGATGCCCATGCGCCAAATCTAACTCTTCAGATCAGCTGAGGACCATCCTGTCCTGTGTTTCTTTCTCAGAACTCCACTGAGATGTCCTTATGAGCCCACAGCGTCCCTTGAAGTTACTTGGGGACCAAATGTGATTCAGGACATCCACTGAGATCAATCATCCTGATACCCAAAAAGACCTTTGGGCTCCCCTGGAGCTCAAGAATTAGGTCCTACTCTTATTTGTTATCCGCTAATTGGCTTCTTGGAATCATTTGAGGTTACAGAGGTACCAGTTATATCCCCTGGGGCGACCCAAGGTGAGTTCCTGCTTTTGCATTACATACTTGCCCAGAGTGAAGCTTTCAGGCAGTACTTTCTGAGAGGAGCAAGTGAAGAGAAAGAATGGCGACCCCCGTGCATCTCACCCTCTACTTCCCCCAAAAGACAGCACCATTAACAAAAATGTAATGTCAGAAAAGGAAAACAGGAAGCAGCTCTGTTTTATTTCATGAAAGAAGGGTAAGGATCAGCTGCTTTTCCTTAGAGAACTGTTATGAAGTTGATAGAAAGTGTCTTCCAGCTCTTTACATCATATGGAGTTTTAGCAGCGTCTCGGCCCCAGCAGGACTCTGATGTCATCCATCACCTCTCACCACAGTGCCTCCCTTCTCTTGGAACTCATTGCTTGAGATCCTTCAGCTCCCCATTTTCCACTTTATGGTTTTGGCTACTAAAACCAGTTAATGGCACCTTACTTATCAGTTGCCTTTTAGGACAAAGCTACAAAAGAATACACTTCTCAATATCCATGCACATTTCTAGAGGAACAGCAACATCATCTTGGAGCCTTTCTGCTCTGTGCAAACACATGGGGGGCCCCCAGTGGCAGACCTCTGTGAGTTCTTAAAAACTAGATTCATCTTTGCTTCAAGTATTTGAGATAAATTGTCCCAGTTTTCATAAGAAAAAAAAATCAGTTAAAAAAACCCCACCAAAACAAACAACTTAAAAATAAACAGAAAAAAAAAAAAACAACAAAAGAGTGAGGGGATTGGATGGGGCAAAAAAGACCGTAATCCAAATTATTCCAAGAGAGGAGGTAGACTGGGTTATCGGGAGAAAATCAGACAATGCAAAGTCCATATGTGTAGTTCCAAATGCCCAGCACTAGCTGAAGCAAAAAGAGCTCTCTTTACACCTTTTCCCTCCTTTCTTTTTTGTAACCTACATCCTGCTGGACTTACTCAGAACATGGAGACAACAAAATGCAGAAGCCAAAGATGACCCAGCTTCAGTCCAGGTACCAATACACTTATAAAGATGCTTCCACTTGGCTTTAACCTGCTGAAAAACATGAAGGAGACCATAAGCACCAGCAAACCCCCAGGAAGGCTTAGGGGTTGTCCCACATGGCAAAGAACTGGGGCAGCACAGGGCAGGAATGGGGCAAGGCACCATCTCACACCAGCCATGTGGTAAAAGATGCACAACCATACTAAAGACAACAAACAGTGGTGCTGCTCTTGTTTGATGCTTCTTAAAGGATGAGTAAACCCATACCTGGTGTTGCCCTGCAACAAAATCCAGGGCAAAAGACCAGATACTGCTCCCTTCAAACAGTGTTAAAACAAGAAACAACTGCAACCAGTACCAAACCATTATATAAAATACCAACAGCTCCCAGTTTCAGTCCCCACTCTGTGTTTAATGGGTTTGCTCATCCTTGCAGAAAAATTTTATTCTGGTGTGACTCTGTCAAACCAATGGTCAGAGCAGAGCATCAGATGGTGTCCATGAACTTTGAGTCTGCCAGAAAGCCAGAAGGCAAAATGCCAGGTCCTCAGGTAAACTCTGAGAAAGTTAGGTAATAGCAGTGATGTTGGTCTGATTGAAAATGTTATTTGGGCCTTTATTTAATAGTTTTCCCACCGAGCAGACTGCTTTTCATTACCATTTTAAATAGACATTACCATCATAGTTAATAACTTTCATGGTTTTTTTTACCCTCCAGCAACTTTACTATTTATTCTTAAATTATACATTTTCTGCTTTTCTCTGGCATGGCATGCTTTTTTGGTAAAACTTGGTAATGAAATACCCAGGAGAACCATGCACTTGTGAAAGAAAGAAGCAATGGAACTGAGACTGAACACCTACTGGTCAGCAGGAGATCAGAGGTCATGTTCAGCTCCCAGCAACCTGCCTATCAGCCAGGAATGTTGCTGTAAAATCCATGCAGTTATGCTGCCTTTACAGAGAAGTCTCCAGCCAGACAAAATTTGTATGTGTGAGGAGTTTGTGCTGGGTGCAAATACCTGAAACACTGCAGTTACCTGTTGGTTGAAGAGCAAGCATCCATGAAAAAATGTAATTTTGAATTGTCCCATTCACAATAAAACAGTCTCTTTTCTTCTGGGGCTTAGCAGTGCTGCTGTCTGCACAGACAACATGTAAGCTGCAAATTAAGTGAGAAGACAAGAAATCACTTTAAACTTACAATGTTCCCTACTGCTTTGTGTTTATGCAACAGAGAGAGCAAGGAGATGCGACCCATATACTCTGGTTATAGAACTATCATCTTATAGAAATTTAATGTTTTGGTAATCATAGGTACTCCTTTGGGACTCTAGCCTATGTCTGTGTTGATATCTCAACCTGCAGGAGCTGAGGCCTAAAACAAGTTCCTCAAATAAAATGCCATAACATTGCCAAGGCAAAGGAAATAACAGTGGTGGAAGATACATGGAAAAGCAAATTCAGTAGGTTACTTATAGGGAAGTTGTAGCTACTCAGACATGTGAAAGGAAGAATATTCACTGAAGAAGCATGGGGGAACTCTCTTCTATTTAAATGTATTGGTTGACTGAAGTGGAAATGTTCAAAGATTATTTTTCTCCTATCAAGCAAGTACCAGCTGCTGGAACAGAAAGATGTGCAGGAGAGTATATCCACCTGGTTCCCTCCCTTGCCATGCTCTCAGAGCACTTCAAAGGCTGCCCTAGGCTCTAGTATCTGTCAAAAGATCCCAGAGGGTGAGAATTGGTGATGACAACTCCAGCAACACAAACACCCATCTCCTCTCCTCCCTGGATATGACTTCAGGGGAGTTTTCTCAGGGATGTGGGATGCCTTTCAGATATAACAAGAATATTTTAATATATGGAAAATTCAGTCAAACCATGGTATCCAACAAGCTCGTTCTGCTTCTCTACCACTCCTGCATCAATAAAGCTACTATTAAACCTTTGGTGCTTATTCAAAGAGCAGCAAAACTTACTGGGAGCCAGGAATTACTTAATAATAACAAAATGAGTGGGACTAAATAAAAGGCCTAAAAGAGAGCACAGACAGCTAAAAACACAATCAAAGAAAGATTAGAAACAACTGAATGATATTAAAAAACAGTGAAGCATTGGTTTTGGAGCAGAAAACCTTTCTGACAAAAATACCAGTACAAGTTTACAAAAGCTGTTTCCTACACAAAATGCTGGAAGCATTGATGGAATGGTCAAATTTGTGGAATCACCAGAAATTCAGTGCAAGACAGAAAAATTGTTGGGTGAAAGTCCTCTAAGAAGTGCATGCCATTTCTAACTTCTGTTAGTGCTGGAGGACCTCAAGTTCTAAGCAACATATTATTAGAAAGCAACACAAGCCTCAGTTGTTCCTATTTCAGCTATTTCCAAGGGCACTTTTAATTGGTAATATTCAAATACAAACTCCTCCAGGTATGACTAATGACACAGTCTTCAACTCTCTCCTAAATTATTCCAAGTTTCTCAGTGAAAGATAATTTTAGTATGAGCTAGTTATCTCCATTTACAATAATAAGAGAGCAACTTGGGTAGATTCTGAGCTAAACCTTCTTGATTTGCAATGAAAGAGAAAGAAAAGTAGCTCAGTAAAGTAATCAGCAACAGAAAGACTTTTGGAAAGCTTCAATATGTTCAGAAGACTCTGAACACTGAAAAATATTTAAAAATACATATATTTATATCCTCATAAACACCTCAGAAGGGAATGAAGAACCACTTCTTGGGTTGATGCTCTGGCTGCAGTAATGCATTGCAGCCATGAGCAGAGAGTTGTTTGTATCCCTCTCACATTTAAAACAGCACATTGTCCTGACTAAACATAATTTGTTTTCCTTTAAATTAAGGATCTCTGACTCTATCACCAGTTTCCACACTTAATCAAAATATACCATTCTTTCTTTAGTCATTAGCACCAAAATGATAAGAAAACTTAAAACAAATCCCTTGTTTTCCAGAGAGCTGTCTGTTAGGTAGTTCTTATGACTACTCAGGATGCAGTGACTTTGAGCAATGAGTTTTTCTTATTTATATTTATGAAACATATTAATTACCTGATGTAAATTAATAGTGGTGGCTTGTAGGAAGCACAAAACCTGTATATGTATGTTACTATGAAACATGACAGAAAAGCATTTGTTTTATAAAGCTACAAAACACCCTGCAAGGCATTGAATATAAGATAAGGTAAGTAAGAGGGAAAATAAGCCTGTTCCTAGTCAGCCCAGGAAATTTAACAACATTGAAATGTTGCAGATTCATGTCATGTACCATTTCACAGAGAGCTGCCGCAGAGGAAACAGGCTGTGAGTCAGGTAATAGCTGGTCATATTCTGCTGGAATTTAATTAACAGACTGCTTGATGTTTTCTAATTATCATAAAATCATATAATAATTTGGAAGGTAAAAGGTCATCTCTTTCCAGCCATGGGCAGGGACACCTTCCACTAGACCAAGTTCCTCCAATCCCCATCCAGCCTGGCCTTGGACACGTCCAGTGATGGACCATCCACAGCTTCTCTTGGCAACCCATGCCAGTGCCTCACCACCCTCACCCTAATTACCTGAAACAATCTCAACAGCATGCACTACTGAAGGACATACAGCTATTTATGTTTTCTGTAGAAATCCAAACCTCTAACAGCTTGAAATAAAGCTGCCCTTTGTGGATTTATTGACAGCAGATGAAGTTCTTGCACTTTCAAAGCAGGCTGTGAAATTTCTGACAGAAGAACAGGAGCTGGCAATGTTGCTGGAGCCATCAGGGAAAGCTGAGGGCCACAGTTATGCTGTACTGCCCATCTTTCACCAAAACAGGGTCACAGGGACCAAAATGCAGTTCACTTCCTGTAACTCATTTTCCCTTTTGCCATGGAATAATGCAACTTCCAAATGCCATTTGTTCTAAAAAGGATCTCAAACAAACTGAAAACAATCACCTGTGAAAACTTCATGCTCTCTTAGTAGAGTACTTATAATACAGTATTTGTGGAGTTGGGGCTATATCCTTCAAAAGGTAAAACACCCCAAGTATTATATGAAAAAAATTATGCAATCCTTGCTTTAGGTTTTGGCAACATTTTTAGGACATCTCTGAAAATATAAAGAAAAATAATATAAAGTAATGTTTTGAACATTTATTTCATATAGACTTCCAACTGTATGAGCCCCACAGTAGTTCAGAAAGCGCCTCTAGGTATGGGCATGTGGGAGGTCACATCCTCCCACGACTGACATGACTCTGCCTCCTTTTTCAAAGGAAGGCTTCAGAACTTGAGGAAACACAGGCTGGATCTCTCCCAGTTTCCCCTTCCCCAAAGATTTCACTCTGCTCTTCCTTGTTAACTGCCATAAATGACTCCTACAGAAAGGATGAGAGTTTGATTAGGATGCATCACATAGGCCAAGGAACATAAATTAGCATCCTTCATCCCACTGCAGCACAGTACCTCACAATGAAAACCACATGGGAAATCTGTAAAGTGCCAGCCCAGATTTAAAGGATTCTTGAAATTTCAAGGAAATTAGGCCTAAATTTTGGGTTTAATTAATTAGTCAAATATTACATGCAAATATTGTTTTCAGCTCCAGACCTAAGTATCTCCATAATATCCTAAGCTGTTATTTTGGTTGAGGTATGCTTCTAATAGCAACTTATACATTTTAAAGATAACAAAATAATATGAGAAATAAGAACTTATAAAACAGGTGTTCATTCTCAATATCCTTCTCAGTGTAATGAGGTACAATATTCTGATATCAAGGTCAGTTCTTTGATTCAGTAGTGTCAAGTGCCTCTGAAATGTTGCTAATTAGGCACATTTATCAATAAAAATCAGTCATTTGTTTTGAATCATTTTTATTGTGGGTAGCTCTGGTTGTCAGCAAAATGAGGTCAAAGTGAACAGAGGGACAATGATGTCTGTATTCCTGGCCTCATTTAAAAGCTCATCACATTTCTTCTTCATCTTGTTTAAAGCAGAAATGAATGTCACAAGTTACATTGAAATCCATGAGCAATTAAAAAAAAAAAAAAAAGTCAAATGCTATTATCACTCCATTAGAGAACTGGACTATCATTGCTTCGTTAACACAGCAAAAAATGGTCCTATAATTGAAACTAGATAGATAGCTGGAAAGCAAAATAATGAGGTTGCCCAGGGTGAATTTGAAGAAGTGAAGTGCTTAAACTAAAGACAAAATAATTGGAAAGTTTTAGCTAAGAAATAATCGGGAAATGAACAGAACACTACCATAAAAAAAGCATGTGTAGGCTTAGATAAAAAAATAGAGCAATTGAGATGAAGACAGCATTGGCAGTGATTAGAAAAGACAGAAAAATAGAGAAAATGACAAAATGTTATGCATAGATGTTGCCTTCTTTAAAGTCAGAGTTTTCTGTGGAGTTGTATGAAAAGAGAAGTAGAAGTTGGGGTGAAGAAATGTGACTATATCATTGCAGAGGCAATCTTCCTCTAATGAAGAGCAAATCACCTATGGTTTGCAAATCACTAATGGTTTCCTCTGGGGCTGAGATACACAATGCACTCTGTGCTGTTTTTCACCAAATTTTCTGCCGCATTAAGGGTATGGAAATTTGGCAGGAAATAAACCTTCTTGTGTCCTAGCTGGTCCTTAGTAATCGGAGGGGCTGGGTGTGGCTGCATTTAATTTCTGATTGTAGTCAATTCGGCACTGTTAATCTGGTGACAAAAATAAGAATTCAATAAGAATTTGCATGATTGCAGATTTACAAATATTGCATTTTACCTGTCCAGTACTATAGGTCTGGCTGAGTTCAATGAGAACTTTCACAAATCCAATGGTTTATTTAAGCAATGACAGAATTCAGATTCAGGTGAAAAATGCAGTAATGTGCAGAGTGTTACTGCGTATTGAGACAGAAGTGACAGGGTGATGACTATTTGTACATATATATATTGTTATGAATAAAAAACCGAGCAGGAGATTTTACTTCTTTTAATGTTTTTATTAAGAAGATTCAGCTCTGGGTAGGTGCATAGGTTGACATCCACAACTGCTCCCAATTACACCAATTCAGCGAAGGAACAAGTTCTAGTCCTGCTGATGAGCAAGACTGAAGCCCCCAGTTCTCACGAGAATCACCAGAGAATAACTCGTTCTAAACCCCGTGGCTGGTCCAGTCCGTAATCCTTCGCGTTTCCCCACTTTACAGCAACACTCCACTAAAGCCTCAATCTATAGTCCCGCTTTTTGCCGAGTAAGGCGCGCTGTTACTGTCTTTAAATAATGCATAGTTTGGGGGGTTTAAGTCCTTTTCCCCCCTCTAGTTGTTACCCCATGTCCCCGCGTGTCTTTATTTCATATGCAAATGCTCAGCCTTTGATTGCGAAATCTGGGTTTCTGATTTTGCACTCGAGGTTCTCTTGTGCGCCTGCTCCTGCGTCCCTCGGGTCCTTCCAGCCGTGCCTCCGCCGCCACACGCAGTCCCCCTGATTTCCACCGGATCCCCCAGCCGTGCCGCCCCATTCGTCCCTCGCTGCTCCGCCGTCTCTCTGCCTGTCTGCGCCACGCCGGCACCTCGCGGCCGCTCTGCCACACTGTGTGCTGAGCAGCGCCACGCGGCTACTTCTGCCATCCCAGCCGTGCTGCCCCCGCCATGTGCCACG
>VXBU01005583.1:85800-109412 GCA_013400315.1 Bombycilla garrulus
GTCTCCCGCCGCCTCCGAGGGACTCGGCCTGGCTGCGGAAGGGAGCCGGCTTCACTGCCTCTCACCAGCGGGAGGGGGGTCGGCTCCTCTGCCGCCGCTGCCCCGGTTCCATTGCAGCTGCGGGACCTCGGGCGGCTCCGCTCGGGAGCCTGCCAGCCCCGGCTCCACTGGCCCGGCACCACATGGTCACAGCTCAGCAGCTCCAGCCCAACTCTGGTTCTCCTGGCTTTTGGGGGTCTTAGCAGCTGCTTAAGAGATTAATATTTCTCTGCCTATGTTGTTTATTTTAGAAAACAGTGTTTGCAGGGGAGAAAAGGGGGAGGGGTGAGCTATATACAAAAACAAACTGGCACAAAAAAAAAAAAAAAAAAAAAAAAAAAAAAAAAAAAACAAAACAAAAAACCAACAAATACCTCATAAACTCATTCATCACATATATTATAAATACACATATTCAAAGGTCTGCTCCAATATGGGTGGAGGTGGCAAGTCCACCTAAAGGCATCCCGTCAGGACAGAAGGAGACACACAGTCTGTCAGCAGATCCTAAGAAAGCAGAAGGGTTTCCCCCTCTCTTTTTTTTTTTAAATTTTCCTTTTTGTTTTCTTTATCTGTCAGAATTTGGACAGCACTACAGGCACACACTGTGTCTAAGAGCTGTGCATGTGTATCTCCAGCTTTAGGCGGTCCCAGGCACTGGAATTAGCACCAAAGCAGAGCAAGGCACTTGACCACTCACTTGCCAGTGAACTGTGCATATATTGCAGTCAAAATCTGATGATTTTGAAGTGCATCTCACCTGGGTTCAGGTGATGGTATTTCCCTGCAATCATCAGTTGAAACTACGATCTTGAGTTGTTTAACATTCAGAAGAAGTGGGTACATCACTAACTTAGTATTTATCTTTTTTTGTTCCCTGGGAAAATTACTGGCATCTGTAGGTTTCATTCACTCTCTCATCACCACTATTTTGCTTCTCACATCTCTAACTTGCTGAATCATTGAAACAAACTGGGTAAGAGAAATAGAATTATCTAAGCAAGAGTAAACCATCGTCTGTTGTGAGAGTAAACAGCTTCAGAGATTCCCTGTTCTTTGCTTCCTGAGGTGCCATTCAGCTTGGTGGGAAGATGCACACTCCTGTTTCTGGGTACCTTCCCCAGTAAGAATGGCATGGCCTGGTGCTGTACCTCTGTCATAGACCCCTTACACTCCCCGAGGAATGGTGCACTTTCTCCAAATTTCATTCTTGTAGTCCTGCTAGGATGGCATGGATGTGCATTTAGGGGAAAACGTTCCACAGACTGCTTGTTTGTTATCAGGAAACGAAAACCCCACCCTGCTGTTAGTCCCTTGTGCTCCCTCACAGAGGCACTCTATAAACTGGAAGTATGTAAAGGGCAACATTTAGAATATAAGTGATGGTGCACTGTGATTCTATGAAAAACTGTTGCAGGCACAGAGCCCTCTGCAAGGCCTCCTTGTAGATAAGAAATGCCTAGTCATGGACTAGGCTCTCTGCTTCCCACCGTAAGACCCTCTCTTACCTCTGTAATACTATTGGCTACATTCCAGATGTCCTAGACTATAGGTTATTTCACCCTGACCCTAAAACTATTGGGTAGTTTCCCAATCCTAACTAACCCTGTAAAAACCCCTACTTCTGCCCATTTCGGGGAAAGACGCAGTCACTGGACACCCCTTCACGGAATCTGCATTAAACCATTCTGTGGAACCTCTACACGGCTTTCTCGTCTCTTCTTCCCTGAGCTAGCCACGGCAAATCCTAGCAGGCTAAGAGCTGAAATCACTGAGAGCTGAAATCACTGAAGAGCTGAACTGCCTGATTACCTCAGGCTGAACTTGCTAGGATTGCCTGGTGGCTAGGGTTTCTGCTGGAGATCTCCAGGACAAAGCAATCCCTCTCGGGACCCCACTATCCGGGAACATCTGCGGTAGCAGGCAGCCTGACCCCCTGGACTCTGCCCGCATTAAGAAACAGCACACCTAATCACCTCACATGATACAGTTACAGCAGTAATATTTTTTTAATCAGCTTATTCCACTGGTTCCAAATTTCTTCAGGTTGTCCAGTCTTTGGCTGTATTTTTCCTTTTCTCCATATTCATTTTCTATTCTTGCAGAGGGATTTTTCATCAATGTACGCTGTTAACTCTCAACTAAAATGTTTCTAGGAGGAATATACCCTTTTTAATAGATGATCCTTTTATAAAACATACATTTAAACCATCAGCAATGCCCAATAAATATATACCAAATTAATACCCAATATATACCAAATAAATATAAAATATTTGTATATAATATAATTATCTTTTCCTATACAAGTTAGGAAAGATCTCAAATAAAATATTCCAAACCTTTAACTTGATGATATGCATATCTATCAGCATCTTACACTATTTGTTCATTCTGCATTAAAATTGATTGAAGGTGGTTTCTAGTAACATTATTATTTGTTTCTCCCCCACTCTTCACTCTTTTAAACACCTATATCTTTAACACAACATTTTTCCTTTGCTGTTTCTATCCCAAGGTTAAAGCTTTTTATTTCCGTGGAATAGCTAAAAATGGACTTTTGAAATGAGCTACTTTTGAAGTAGCAAGGATTGCAGCAAGGTTGGATGTACAATTAAGATTATGGTGGCACTATCCATCTGAATAATCATTTAGATAACGATTATTGTATTGGAATATTTTAGGAAGTACAGCATAAAAGAAAAATCAAAAGGAATTCCCTTTGAATAAATATTTGGCATGGCTGAGTGCTGCAACAGCATATCTGAATGATAAAATATGTTCACTAAGCCAAAGCTATATTCTCTGCTAGAGAAGAGGAAGATTTAATTTGTTGCCTTTTTTTCCCCTCCAGAGTTATATTTTAAATGTGAAGTGTTGCTTCCTTGAATGCTCAGTTATTTCTTGAAAGGATATGCTCCAAAAGGAAAACAAATAAAATAAAATAAAATAAAATAAAATAAAATAAAATTTACCAAAAAAAAATCTTTCTAACCTTTCTCGTGCCAGGGAATAGAGTAGAAACAAGAGAGGATGTTTCAGGAGAGGATGTTCTGCACAGGAGGAACAAATCTTTGGGTTGATTCTCCCCAAAGTAACAAAAAGTGTTTTGAGGCAGAAGGCTATTCTGTTTGATTACTTGGCTATCTGGGCATATAGACTTCCAGGGCAGGTCTGTACTATTTCCAGGCTATTTTATTCCGTGATTTGAATTTGTCAATCCAGTAGAGTTATTTTCTCTGAGAAATGGGACTCCAGACACATCAATTACACCTTTTCTTAGGGAGCCAGGTCTTAACCTTTCAATTACAGCTGCTGTGAGTCACCCAAGTGTCACAGTCAGAAATTAACTGGGATCCTTAAGTGTTTATTACCATAGCACCATCTTTTGCACCCCAACATTTTTCTCATTTACATTTGTAGATTTTTATCACTCTGAATAGGTTTTGATCTGGTTTATTGAACTGGCTTTAATTTTTTGGTTGGTTTGTTGGGGTATTTTAGCAAGAGTTTACTAATCAAATTTCAGGAAGATTTTTGTTAATACAGTACGTTCAACTTATAGTTTAAAGATCTGCTACTTTGGACCAAAGGGTAAAATTGGGCATTGTTTTGCTTCAGGGTCCAGGAGAACCAACCCTGTCCATTTCACTAACCTTAATGGGGCAGCAATCTATCCCCAAAGCCCAAATGACATTTTTTCTGAAATAGCTCAGGCAAGAATTGAATTGCATTGAATTGAATATTGAATGTGCATCCCTTGCAATACAGTTGCTAACAGAAGTAAATATTTCAAATGACCTTTGCCAGGCCCTGTGTTTACCAGGGGTATTAATTAAAGTTCCATGAAAAAGTTCACAAGGATTACTTTAGAACCAGGTATAACATCCCTCTGGCATACCTGGCCTATTTTGGGTGTCATTTAACCAACAATAGAAGCTACTTGTGACCTGTCATCCCTTTCATTAGTTAATCTATACACTCTAGACAGAATTACATATCTCTAGCTTTGCAGTAACCATTTTCCATTTTGCTTAGCATGATGCAAATCATCAGATGCTCTGAAGGTGCTTGGATATCTGCTATGGCTGGATGATACTGTGTTTCTTGTGGCCCTAAGCAGGATCAAAAGAAAAATCATTGTGCCAAATGACCTAACTGTCAAGCCAAGACTAATTTTTTAACAGTTTCATAAATACAATCTTTAGCACTTGTTTATAATCTTACAATTTTGGATTGGACATGTAAACCTTACATGCCTGAAAATATGCAAGCCTTTTGTTTCTGGGAGGTGTATTCATCTATTCTACAAAGCAATAATTTAACGTATGCTCAACATAAAAAGTGTGTGATGTTTGTCCCCACCACAGTCTTAAGTGAGTTCTGTCTTTGGGAACATTTTGCTTGTATCATGTGGCAGACTTGCCTTGCTGGACTTTGCAGAACTGGTTTTGAATTGAATAAGACCTCCAGAATAGGGACAAAAGGAATTCTCTCCTAAAATGATGCCTTGTATTGAAATGAAATAATGACTAGACCATAGCAGAGAGGAGATATATGTGTATAAGGACCCACATTCCACATAAACACACTGTACCTCACTATATTTTATTTGATCACAAATCTAGTACAAATGTTCTCCTGGATGACAGCTTGTATCCAATAAGACATAATTGGGGATAGGTGTTAATGTCTTGTCAAAGTTATATAGTTTCTTTTTGAAAAAGACATCTGATTTAATTGCTCAATGCCAACTGAATCCTTATAACCAAAGGCAATAATTTCTTGGTGCTGATTTTTGTCTATGAATAATTGAAAGACTTGCCTTTCTCTATCCTTACTTTGGCTCCTGGGATTGAAGGGATCCAGGCTTTGCATTTATTAAATAGATACAATCTTGTTTTTATTTAATTTCCATTTTTATTTTATGTTCTCTGTTCTCACTTAGGTTAAAATTTTTCCCTTATTGTCACACATGGAGTTGTGTGTATAAGAGTGCCAAAACACAAAGGTGTCTGAAAGCATATCTTGTTTCCAATTCTGGCCTTTCTTTAAAAAGCACAGCTTGGTGGGTTTTTCAGGGGAACTATTTCTGAAATGTCTATAGTAGAGCTCTTCAAATGACAAAAAAGGCATTTAAAACAAATCACACTCGTCAGTAGGGTTTTCTTCTAAATGAAGAAAAGTCCTCATAACAATCTCTAGTGTTACATTTCACTGTACTTATTTATGCCAAGAAACTGCAATTATGATGATAAGTTTCCTTTTCTTTATGCAGTCTTAGAATATGCTACACACTAGCAAACTACTGCTTTTCCTATGTTTACTAAATCTAGTGCTTATTCCTGAGGTGTAGCCTTATCAAAACTTCTGCGTGGGAATTTTATGGGAGCATTTTACCTTATCTGTTGAGCAACACAGTCATTTTCATATTCAAGATTATAAAAATGACTGAAAATAATTTTATTTACACACAGCCCCATGCACACACACATATATATATGCAAAATATAGGAATGTTTTCCTTTATAACTGCTTAGGCTCAGACAAGGGCTGTTAACAGGTAATCTTCATGGCATTGACTAGAAAGACTAACTATGAATATCAACAGTGGAAGGAATTTCACTCTTTTCTAAGCACACAGTACTAAACAATTGACTACTTTCCTGAGGCTTGCTCCTGCTTCCATTTAACTTGGAGGCAAAAGAGCCAAGAGGAATAATAGATTCATTATATGCAAAATGCTTCATTTCAGCTTTTGACCACAGCTAAATGCAATTTAATTGGCTAAATGAATGCAGCATGTAATATTTATATATGTCCTTGCAGTTACTTAAGAATACGCTATACATTATTTACAGAGTAACATCAGACTTTACGAAGGATTAATTATCTGTGATTAGAAAATAACTGAATATGCCAACATACTTGTTCATTCCTTTTAATCAGTAATTTAGGAGAAGTTTTCCACCTTAATTAAAACCTTATTGTATTTTTGCACATATTCAGCACTCCCTTAGAAGTACAGGAAAGAAAAGCTCTAACAGAGCAATCTCCAACTCATCCCTTTTTTTTCACCTTATAAATTCTTAGTTCCACATGCAAGAAACAGATGCACAATTCCTAGTTAAAGAGTGTTTAAATACATACTTGAGATTTTTTTTATCTGTTCATAAACAATCTGCAGGAGAAAAACAGAAGTAACTTCACTGGCTCTGGAATTTGTGAACTTCCAGCGGCTACTTGGTTTAATGCTTAGAATAATTTCTAAAAGAAATGCTCGAAAGGACCTCTGCTCAAGATTATGAATAAAGTCACAGTTGGGACATTCACTTGTAATATTGGACCACATGGTTCCAATCTCTGCTCCTGACCAGGTAAGAAAGGGATATCAAAACATCAGATAAGTATTGTGCTATGTGGGTGGAGGACTAATGCTGGCTGGCTCCTCCACTCCAATCTCATTTCTGAGGAGGGATGGGAGCCACTGATACACCTAACTGTGTTCAGGAGAGGACTATTAAACATTTGTATCTCTGATCAGAATGGCATGAAAAAGAAATAAACTACTTTGCATTCATCAACTTTATCACAGGAAAATAGCATGCACATGGAAGTTAATCACAAAAACAGCTGCTTTAGTACATCCTCAGCAAGTTACCTCCCAGTAACTCCTTCTACCTCAAAGCAATCCTTACTTTCCTGGGTGGAATTTAAACTACAGCCTCTCTTTAAGATCTTTAGGGGCTCTCAGATATCTCTGTTCAATGAAAGTCAGGTTTTTGTCACGCACATTGGTCTGGCAATACCATTCTTGCTGTGTATAGGAGAGTCCACATCCCTTACACAGAGGTATGGAGCCATCAGTGCCTCCTGTGCTTCTACAGTATTGCAGAGGTGATGAAAGCTTAATCTGTCATACAAAAATCAAGCAGCCTATTCTCATTCTGCACAGCATGCCTACAAAAAGCCATTCAGGACCTGCTTTTAAAATGCTGAGTGTAAACACATTACATTAAGGGAAAACATTTTTGATGGAACTTATTTTGATCTGGTTTACTGCCTTGCCTTGAAGATCTGGAGCCAATTGATAAGAACAGTCTGTCCTTGGGCTTAAAACTGAAGACATGACGTTTTTGTTAATCCTGTTAATCTCATTAGATATCTGCCCAGAGGTTCCTCTACAACAAAATGAGTCAGAGAGTAGAATGGTTATGGATTTTTTGTTAACTTGTGAGAGATTATTCCCTGCCTTTGGAGCATTCATAGCTGTCAAAATGAAACATCTTATACTCTGTAGAACACTGTCAGGCCAGCATAACTCACAATGTAAGGCAATTCCAACTGATTAGATAATGTGAAGGCTACTTTTAATTAGTTTGAATGGTGCATACACTTTCTATACAGGAATAGCTCGACAATTTAGGTTATTTTAATGGACTGTTCATATTCAACTCAATTGTCACCATCTGTTCCACCTTACCATTATAAATGCAAGCAAGCAGTGTTCACATTTTCAGCTCTGGGTACATTCCTTACCCTGTGGATGACACAATGCAAGCCATCCATCTGTTTTCTGGCAGAGAATGTAGACACAATTCCACCAGAAGAGGAAAAAATTCTTCTGATACTACATATTCTTTGAGAAGACCATAGTGTATTTTAGATACGGTGATTTGATGAGGACCAGATAAAGTACAAAGTGCTTAAATGATGTTTGAGAGCACCAGACCCCTTCCACCTTCCCCCTTATATTCCTGGCTCTCTCTCCTCATGTGCCTGCTGTATCATAAAATACATGACTTCTCCTTCACTAGTGAGGAAAAGTATAATGCATTAGTATCAAAGGGGATACTGTGGTATATTCTCCTTGCTTTTTCTATTAAAATTTTAAAAAGGGAAATTTGTAGTCTCACTATGCTGAGATTGAAAATAATATTAATTTTCTTCCTGGGATTATGTCTGCTAAAAGAATGAACTTCAAAGCACCAGTCCAAGTAGGTCTCAACCCTTTTGTACCAAGAAAACTTGTATAGCAGAATCAGCATCTATGCACATTGATATACTTTCTTTTCTAAAACAGCTCCTCTTAAACATACAAAATAAGCTGTGATAAAAAACATGATAGCATTTGCCTGTTTGTTAAGATTTGTTTTCTTTTCATTGCTCATGCACAGTATTCTAGCTGACTGATTGCCAAAGGCAGTCTTACAAAATGATTGGTGTGTCACACAGGACTTTCACCTACTGAACTGTCAATATTCCATTGTTAATTAGGTGCTAATGATGCCATTTGCCCTGACAATATTTCAGCAATAGAAACTCTTCCATTTAAATATCCTTGACAATCTTTTATTCTTGACATATTAAGACCAAAGCAAATAAAGTCTCTTATTATTTCTGTCTATTTCTTCATCCAAATGTTTCCCTTTGACACATTGAGGTAATGGGTAGTTAGAGACAAAGGGTCTCTCATCTGTAGGACTCTAGCTTGAACTCAGAAAAGTGATGCTGGTAACCAGAAACCTGTGATTTCCCATTACTGGATTTTAGTGTGTTTTGCAGCACAGAGACATTTCCAGCAGAATGTCGATCACAAAACCCCACCATTGGAATTGCTGTCTATCCTAGGCAGCCTTCCTGTCTAGGCTACAGAATTCACTGCCTTGCCAGCATTACAGATTACAGACAAGAAAAGGTTGCCATGTGTCCTTATGGTCCTGCTGTTCTCTGAGGACACTCCAAATCCAGAGCTAAGCAGAAGTGGGCCATGCCAGAGCTGTCTGCATTCTCTATCTTAAACAGAAGAAAATCAGGTCTTAGGCTACTGTGACACCTCTGTTTTTTTAGAGGAGATGACATGCTGAAGATACTCCACTTCTCCCAATCATCAAGATACAAAACTTAAACATGAATAGCTGTGTTCACTGCCATGTCCTAAGCTGTTTTATTTTCTATTTTCTCTCCAACCTCTAATTTATATTGGAAATACTTTTCTATGTTTCCTACACAAACTGTTGTATAACTAAAAGTTTTTGAGACACCGATTAGATTTTTAATGAGGGAGGACTAAAGCAATCATCTCACTGACTTGATCCACATAAGAGAGCTAGGCACAGCTTCACCATACCTAACCCTAAGTGCCCTGCTATTATCCACACCAATACAAGTGCTAAAATTTTATTCATCCGGAGATGCTTGCATTCTCAATTATCTAAACTCTTGGCAGGGAATCCTAAAGAGATGGGCTTAAGTTTCACCTCTTAAAAAGGAAAGGGCTGCAGGAAGGCTTTGATAGCAGAAATGGTAAGTTTATCTCAGAATGTAGAAGCGCATGCTCCAAGAAACAAAGTCCTGCTTTAAGCAAACAATAAGAGGATTTGAACCTCAGTTTCTCATCCTCTGGGTGGAACCTATAAACACCAGGTTGTAAGTACAAAACAAAGGAAATGCACAACACATTTCTTCCTGTCCCCTGTGCTCAGCAGGAAATCTCACCCGGCTTTCTGTTATAAGTATATTCATTTGATCAGTCTTTGCAGGTGTTATGGGAAATGAAAAATCTGATTGCTGAATCCCACTGGAGATTAAACACCATGCTGCTCACAAAGAAAAGACTTGTGTGTTGGCTCAGTGGACAGCTACTGAGGTATCCTAGTTAGTGGACAAGTAGCTATCTGCAGGCTTAACTAGTCACTGGGAAGGCTTTTGGGAATCTATATTTTGGATTTAGCCATTTAAATAAAAAAATCAGTTGAGCTTTGTGCATTCTGTGGTTAGAAAAATATTCTCCAGGCACAGTTGCTGGCAGTGGTTGCTGCAGTGCTTCAGTTTCCTTTGCCTGTGAACACCAAAAGGAGTCATCAGGGGCTAACATACTGAGTATGTCTGTCTGTCCATCCCTGAGCTACCCATTTCCCCATAATAGTTTCCTCCACAGTTTTTCTTTCCTGACTTTTCTCTAAGATACCTTGTCTTCTGCTCTCTGTAAAAGAACCTAAGGAGTGGGATCTGTGTGTTACTGAACACTGATAACATGGTTTCCCATGCACCAGCAGGCTTCCTCTGCATTTCTAGACTTATTTAAAATTATTCCATAGCGTGATTTGGAATCCTGTGTAGTGAGATGCATTTCTGAAATTTATTTCATATATCATATATTTTGATAAATACTATAGTGTTGCAGTCTTTGAGCCTTTAGCAAGGCCTCTGTGGAGAGAAAATGCATAGTCATGTACTAAACTCTACTTCCTAAGACCCTCTGTTATCTCCCTGTAACACTATTGGCTACATTCCAGAAACCCAAAGGCTATAGGTCAACTCACCAAGACCCCAGACTATTGGCTAGTTCTCCCAATCCTACCTAACCCTATAAAAACCCCTACCTCTGCCCAGTTCGGGAGAAGACGCCGTTCCTGGACCCCTTCACGGAACCCCCAATAAAGACTTTGTGGAATGCGCCACTCGGCTCTTCTCATCTCTTCACCTCTGAGCTAGCAAAGCGACTACCTGGCAAGCTGTGAGCTGAAATCACTGAAAGCTGAAATCACTAAAGAGCTGAACCGCCTTATAGACTCAGGCTGAGCTTGCCAGGATTAGTCTCGCGGCTAGGGCGTCTGCCAGAGATCTCCAGGACAAGAGCCGCTCCCAGGACCGGGACCGGGACATCGCTGTCCGGGCAATCTAAAGCAGTACTGGGGGTCTGACTGCCTCCCAGGCAGGCCACCTGGGCAAGGCGGACAACCCTCGGTCACCGTTTTACTATAGTATCTACCCCAATATTATGGTAGTGGGTGCTTTAGAACAGTGAATGTATGTGGTTGTAGAAATCTAGATTGCACATATCCTGATGGAAAGGGATCAAAGAAGATACCTGCTAGTTTTTTTTTCAGTAATTTTGTAATGTTAGCTGGTTTCACCCTAGTACCCCAAAGCATCCCACAGAAACCCTTCTCCTAATGAGCTCTACTGATTATCTTTTTCACTATTCTTTACAACTTGATTCTGGAAAGAGACTCAGAAATTTTCGCACAGTCCAAATAATCCAAATATCCCCACTGGCATTCTCATGCTCAGGGGAAAAAAAAAAAAGTTTTTAAAAAGTTATAAAATAAAAATACTTTACAAAAGGGGGGGTGTTTCAATAAGCAAAATATGACTGAATGGAAATTTCCAAACCCAAATTAAAGATTTTCAGTCACAAAACGGACGTGATAGGTGGCAAGAAATTAACTCTTTTCCCTTGAAATTTTTCTTCTTTAACCATACAAACAGTGTGAACAGAAATTCAGATTTTTATTCACATAGATCTGCCACCAAGGACTGATAACTTTCCAAAGAGTCCACAAACACTAACATTTCTTGGATACATATATATGCTATTATAGTCATACATATGAAAAGAAAAGAAGCTTGAAGATTTTTTGTGACACCATTTTCATCTGCTTCAACTTTTTTTCTTTTGTTGGCCTGTCCAAAGTCTGCATTTTCCACATTTTAATAGTCTGGGTTTTTTTTTTTAGTTAAGAATTTCATGTCTTGTTCTGGTTGCTGGTCACTTTGTAGTCTTTCAGATTTCAAATCAGTTATCCCCTCCTTTACCTGTAACTTATGGATTTGATTACTTTTTAAAGTAGTGGAATTAAAGCATATTTTCCACATTTTAAGGTATTATGACTAAAGTAATTTTAAAGAGTGCTGTGCCTTACTATACCTTATCAGGTCATATTTTCATTCTTATTTTGTATTTTGTACTCCAGATATCATTCTATACACTCCTTAGCTGTAATTCTAAAGTCATCTGCATTTTAAAATCAAAATCTAATGTTATTCACTTGGGGAGAAAAGGCCAATTTTTAGGATGAGGATTAGGTTAGTACTGCTTACAACTCCATTGTGGGGCAGTCAAAAAAGGACCTAACTTTTAAAGGGGAAAATTGTGCTTTTTTTCACTTCCTTATGAAAGGCCTGAGGATACAGTTTTGTGTAGTAGGACTCAGGATCATTTCAAGATCAGAATTTAATGAATTGCCATCAATTGCCATCAAGGAAAAATCCCAGCTACTACTAAAACCTACCTCAAACTTTAAGTTTCAGCCTCTTTCTCATTTTCCATGTGAATATCCTTCACTTCTTGTGCAATGGACAGTCATAATTTTCTCTTGGTTTAGTCATTCACCATATGATCTTTTCTAGAAGAGAAACCAGTACACAACTGTGACACCTTTAGTTAAAAGTAATTGTTTGAGAAAAATAAAGCAAATATGTATGTACACACACAAGCCTCAAATACATGTCAGCCAATAAAGCTAGATATAAATTTATGAAGTTAGATTTTAAAAAATGCACACATAGCATCAATGAACAGTAATTGAAATATGCAACTACATGCACAAACACAATTAGACACAGAGACTTGAATGTGTAAATATTCTACTTGTTTATTCAGGAAGGGTTGCTCTAAATGAACAGCAAATAATAGCACATTTGTTTTGCAAATGCAATTATGTTCTGAATTTTGCCTCTGACTCATTAACCAGGCTTTTTTCAATGTTACAAGTCAAATGTCATTCCTACATATACTCTTGGTCTAATACTGAACGTAGTATTAACTGATACATTTTAAAATGCAGCCTTTGCTTTTATATTTTTATCCCTTTTTTGCACAGATTGTTATGTGAGAAAAGTTGACAACTGATGTGTTTGGTTAGGTGCTGGAGAGTGTCCAGAGAAGGGCAACGGAGGTGGGGAAGTGGGTGGAACATGATGGAGCTGGGGGAGCTCAGCCCAGAAGAAAGGAGGGTCAGGGGGATTTTCTCTCTCTCTCTCTCTCTCTCTTTCTCTCTCTCCCCAATTCCCTGACAGGAGGTTACAAACAGGTGGCAGTCAGCCTTCTTCTTCCAAGTAACAAGTGGTAGCATGAGAAAAAATGGCTTCAAGTTGTGCCAAGAAAGGTTTAGATTTGAAGAAAAAATTTCCTCACTGGAAGAGGAATCAGGTATTGTAACAGGGTGCCCCAGGAAGTGATAGAATCACCATCCCTGGAAGTGTTCAACAATGCATGGATGTGGCACTTGGGACATGGTTTAGTGCCGAACATTGATGGTGTTGGGTTAATGGTTGGACTCGATGATCTTAGATATCTTTTCCAACTTGATTCTCTGATTCTGCATACCAGAGGACACATAATTCTGATCTGGTTCTGGCCTAGACAACAGCAGGTGTTCCTGTGGAGCTCAAGGGGATAAACCTGTCCCACACAGTAAATGCACCCCATTTTCTTGAGTCCAAAAGTTCTCTAAACTTATAGAAGTGAAGTCAAGAGGTCAAGCTTTGCCATACTTTCTGTCAGTGACTGAAATGTGCATATCAGCATATCAGGTTTTATTGTGCCAAATTGGGGAACATCTCTTTTTTTTTTTTTTTCTGTGTTCCTGATGAAAAAAGTGAAAGACACTGACTCTGAGGAATTACATCAAATACAGCTGAGCTAGTGTCCTAACCCCATCACTATGGGCATGCAGCCACCATGTAGAAAATATCAACAATTATATATCAAGTTCAGTTAATGAGAAAGAGGAAGAAAGGTACTGCTTGGTTTTACAAGACAGAAAATCAAATTCAGAAATCAAATTAGCTGCATGGATAGAACTCGGTTTTTCAGGCAGAGGAAGTACACTGTCCATATGAATCAGGTAAGGAGTACATTCCCAGAAAGAGTAACACCAACAAGGCACCTGTAACTCATTCTTCTTACATGTAAAATGCAATGAATTTGAGAAAACCTCTCCATCCCACAGCACAATAATCTCAGAAAGTTCAATGGTCTTATCCAGACTAGATTCAAGCCCTGAGCTTGGGAGCATAGGATGATTTTAAATGACAAATTTACTGAACTAAGCTGTCTTGTCAGTGCTGTGAAACCAGCATTTTGCTGCCTTCAGTCACTGACTTAAATTGGAAGCCTAGGGAGAATAAAGAAGTCTAAAAAGGGGGCTAGATACAATGGTGAATCTAGTTTAACAGACTGAGAGCATCTCAAAGGCAACAGCTTACCTTTGCTCCCTCCCTTCTAGAATGGCTGGATGAGAATAAGAGAATGGATGAGTTTTAGCAGCTGGATGAGTTTTAGCAGCTTTTCGACCTTGAAAAGCTGTGTCCTGGATGTCACCTGGGGAAAAAAAAAAGGTAATTTTGCTTAGTTAAAAAAAAAAACAACCCTAGTGTATTGGGCAAGCTCAAGCATCCTATAAACCTGCTGGCTTGGGTTTTCATTGTGACTTTTTATTCTTAGGAATTAATAATTCCTGTACATTTGTTCAATCTTTTAGTAGTGACAGGCCTGAGCTGTGAAGCTAGAATTGTGAGTACGACCTGAAATGCACTTCACATACAGTTAAAATAGGAGTCTTACTACTGCATTCAGAGTTATCCAATAGATGTGAAATTATTGAAAGAAAAATCAGAACCAAGTGTTCCCTGGCCTTATCTTGACAGATTAAATATACACAGCCAGCAATCCTGAGCCACTGTGCTTCCCATTTCTATAAGTTCTTCATCATTTTCTTACTCTAGTCTTTTTCAAAGACAAGTACAAAAACGTTTTCTTTCTCTCCTTTCTCTTTCTGCTCTTTTTACAAGGACAAAACACTGAATCCATTTAAAACCATGATGCCAAATTCTGCCAGTAGAGGAAATCACAGAGTTTTTCTTGTGAATGTCTTTAAATCTATGCTGTCACAAAATAGCCAGCAGAACTTGCTTTGAAACTGCATTTCTTCCTTCCTCTGCTTTCAGTAAGAATTACAGTACCTTTTGGGGAATCAAACATAGGACATTTTGCACTTCTATTTGATAGATACAAAGAACACCCATATGAAGAGATTTAGACAATTGGATTTACTTCTTCAGAGTGATGGAAATGATAATTATTTTGTATATAACAACTTCAATTGTGTGGTGAAGCAATGTACTGTGAAATGCAAACACCTTCTGCACTGTTCTTTGGAGGAGAGAGGACCCCAGTGTCTCTGTCCCTACCACAATGCCAAGCACTATAAGCATCCTCACTGCATTTTGAGAGCATTTTGTCAGGTTCAGCTCTGCAGGAAAACACTGAATATATGTAAGAAACTGAGAAATGTTTTAGGAAACCCACGGGAGTAATTGCACAGCTCCTGCAGTTCACCGACATGTTTAAGTTGTACAGTGCTACAATCAATTGCCATCTTAGAGTCTGCTGCATGGCTGTCAAAAAAAAAAAAAAAGAGTTAGAAATAGAGCCCACATGTCTGCCTTGCTCTGCCAAAGATCAGTCAGAATAATGAGAGAAGAAAATAAAGACTATGAAGACTCAGAACAGGCCTTAATCTGCTGACTGTGCTTTTCCCAGATTTGTTTTTAGTCAGTTCTTGTTCTTCTGTGACTGTTTAAAAGAGAAAAAAAAATTTAAAAAATAAAAGGAAAAGAAAGGAAAATACCTTTCCAATGATTGCCCTAAAAAATACATAATAAAACTGATATTTAATAAAATTATTAGAGAGAACCTGGCAGGTTCAATCAAATGTGATAAGGCACAGTACAGAATAAAGACCTGTGCTCTTTGAAAGACCACAAGATTGAGATTAATCCAAAAAGCAACCAAAGAAGTAAATGTTCCATGGGGGGCTACTATGGCTACAAGGTCTTCTGAGTTTATAAGCCCTGCAGCACTCATGTTCCTTGGCAGCCCCCAGCACACTGGATGCAACAGTTGGAGCTGATCTGGAAATGAGCAGGAAGGAGCAGCACACGTGATGCCAAGCCCAGCATTTCAGTCTGCATGGTGCTGAGTGGGGATGCAGGAAGAAATTAAAAAAGTGCAGCAGAGCAGAAGATCTCAAGAACATGTTGACATTCAAGGTTTCATCTGAGATCTACTAATTTTAATTGCAGATTTCCATTGCTATTTTTAAACTTTACAACATCTACAGTGATAATGTTGGAGCTCGGGAGGACCCCAATAATGAGTTTCATTTTATTTTGGATGTCCCCACTTTTAGCCATTCACATTTTTGCTAGCCAAGTAAACACACATGAGAGCCAGCAGAGAGAAATGAGCATTTCTGTAGCACAGTTCTCTGCTGGTATTTACATATTCACTCTAAGGAGAAATAAATTGTGTTCTGTAAATAGCTTTTTCTTTCCTTAGAATGCAAAAGTAGCCAATTCAAATGCTGATAACAAGTGCATATCATGATATAAATGATAGATCATGATATATCTAAATGATATAACATTATTTAAATCCTAACCCAAGCACTTCATTTTCACACCTTTTCACCAGCAGGTCACTTCCCTCCCTAGACTACTCTAGGAGGCTTTTTTTCCTGTTAAGTATTCAGGTATATGGAACTGCACCTGTGGGAAAAAGATTGGGGTTGCAATGAAAGGAACGTGGAAAGTTATAGACACAGTTTTAACAGTATGGGGGAAATGTGGCTGCTACTCCCTGGATGGAATGCAGTCAGCATGCTCGACTTCCCTCACACAATAAAATCTAAAGGGGACTAAAGGGAGGACAGAGCAGAGTGGAGACACCAAAGCCAGGCTCTGCCAAAACCACTGCAGGGAAGGAAACTCAGTGGTACTTTTAGCTGATAAACAGCTTAGCAACTGAAAACAAAGGGCTATAAAAGAGGACCTCTTGCTATTGAGCCAGCAACCATGGTGAAATTCCTCTCCTTAGGTGTAATATTGACACATATCTCCACCCCAAGCTTATCTCAGGGGTAATACTACCTCCAATGCATGACCACCCCTCCCTCAGCATAATGTATGACTAGAGTTACTCAAGCTCCACATAAATGTAAAGAAATGGTATAAAACTGAGTGAAGAATGGGGAGAAGTCAAGGAAGACTCCATTGTAATTCTGGATCAGTCAACAGGCTGAACCTGTCTTCTTCCCCAGTGGGGATGCGTTGGATAAGAACTGTACTCTACATGTGCTGAATGATTGTCTCAGGCTAACTTTGAATTAATGCTTTGAAAATGTTTTTGCAGTCAGATACTATCACAGGCAATCCTTGAACCTTAACCTGTCACAATTTTATTAATAATGTTATTCCATAAACTGTTAGTATGAGTCTTTCAAGGGTGCTGGCAGTTGCTCGCAGCAGGTAACACACTCACAGAAAGGTGTGGAGACACAGGAGGAGGTGTCTCTATTGGGGTGTGACCCTGCACAAGTCAGTCAAATTGCCCTCTGAATCCAGCAGGGCTGCTCAGTAGTGTCCCCAAAACAGATGCTGACAGATTGGCTGGGTGCAAAGGTCTCTGCTTTCCTGGGTGCTGGCAAACTAATCAAACACAAAGGGCTTGAGGAAATCTCCCATTTTCAAGTGACAGCATCACCTGATTTCCCAATCAGACATAATTTCTCAGCTCTGCTGCTTCTAGCCTCTTTCCACATTCTCTTGCACTATCATTCTCTCTCTAATGTTATTCTGGTTACTACTGTCTCTGTAAGAGTTTATTTCAGAACATTTTGATTGTGACCAAAAAAAAAAAAAAAAAAAATTTGACCAGCAAAGCTCAAAAGGCAGTGGAGGATTTTAAATAATTCAGAACTATCCTGCACTGTGGTCACTGCTGTACTTCCTTTACAATTCATAAACACTTCCAGAATGAGGCAGCATTGGTTAGTGTCTTTTGATTGTGGATAATAATAACAACCAGTGCATAAGATTAATATATATTCATGAGCAGAATTATAGCTGTGCATGAAAGCATTACTTTAGTGCTTGGTAATCAACATCGGCTTGACTTTTTTTATTATTATTTATTTTAAAGTTAGCACAGTCACTAATCAAATATAATTACACCATTGCCATTTGAAATATTTATCACAAGTTCTGTAGTAGGAAAAACAAGAAGTACAGTTTTTCCTGTACAGCTACACGCAGTACTGACTAAAGCTGGGCCAAGTAACACTGAGTGTGGCTTTGCAAAGCTTCTTTGTAGAGTTCTGGCATGGAAATAATAATTGTAAAAAAGTAGTATTTCTTAATCTGAATACAACCTTCTACTTGAGAATCACAAGCTGATAGTAAATATGAATAAACTGTCTGCAGTAGGAAGTACAGAATCACTGAATCCCCTCATAATGGTAAAACTAAGGCATAAAAAGGACTAAGCTTCTGAAGAAGCGACAAAATCAAGGACAACATTCAGGTCCTCTTGCTCTCACTCCTCAGATTCTGAAAATAAGAATGAAAAGGAAGGATCATTTCCATTGTTTTCAAATCACAGAGGGATATGAGTAATGTTTTCATTGTGGATGACTATATATTAATTATACAAGAAGGATAAGTAAGAGGGCAGCATAACAACAGTTCATTTAAAACTACAAAATACAGAAATTCTTACACAAAATTCATACACCAAATACAAATGAAGGAAAGTTTCCAGCTTCCTAAATTTGGATTTGAGTCAGATAACATTCATGTCTGCTCAGATTAGATGGCTAGAATTTCTTTACAAAGAAAGAACAGATCAAGTGACCTTACCTTGTCCTCTTAAGGTTTCTCCTCCAGACTCTTTACCATCCTCATGGCCTCCCTTTGGATGATCATGAATGTACTGTAAAGGTGCATATATGTTTGTTCACGTATGTAAATTATTTAATTTGGCTTTAAAAACTATCCAAATATTAGTTATGTCTCATTATGGGGGGATTTTTTAGCTTTTTTTAACTGGATGCAGTAATTTTCCATTTGTGTAAAACATCTAATGGGATTTAATCATAATTATTATGAAAATTATAAACTTTTAATATTGTTTATAGTAGCAGGAAACCTTAAACTTCCACCCGCATTGAGATGGGATATATTGCTTTTAAGGAGTCCCATCCCATCAGTTAACTCCAAAATGATTTTATCCCATTAAAACCATTAGGCCAGGAGCCAGTCATGAGAGGTATACAGTACTGCAGTGTGATGATGTCATTATGGCACAGCCCTGAGGCTCACATCACCTGGGACCCTGCAAAATTCTGTTTCAAGTCCTGGCATTCCTGCCTCTTCCCTGTGGCTTTCTGGAGCAGTAAAATCAGTTCTGTACAGTTTACTCAGGAAGGATCATTCAGGAAGGATCCTAAACCTAAGATGCTATCAAAAATCTGTGAATGTAATGATCTGGCACTTTTCAGATCAGTCCTGTTTGAACATCTAGTCATAAAATTAATTTGTGAGAACTGTGCTCCAACTCCTGTGCCTTACTTCACATCCTATTCTGTGATTCTTCTTTAACTAGCAATTCAAACTCCAATAAAAACCCAGTGAAAGCCACAGCCTGAAGTTTTGTCTAAAATGTGACATGCTGCATAGGTGTCCGTTCAGATTTCACAGTGGCAGATGTTGACTATTAACAAGGCAGAGCAATTTAACACACCACCTTGGAAATCAATGGCTGCATGCAGCAAAAGCTCAAGGTCTGTTCATGGGCACAACATGCTCCATGACCTGCCCAACAGCCATCCAGGTTGGTGCCTGTGAGCAGCCTGCAGTCTTCTGCTCCAATGGCAGAGCCAAGTGGCTGCCACAACTGCCAGGGGCATGGATCTCATGCTGCCATCCACAGAGAGTCTCCTTACCAAAGGGGCTCTGCTTTAGAGGGTCTCTGCTTCTCCAGACAGCAGTTTTGACTGAAGGACAGCCCTCACAAATCAACAGTAAGCATCTTTCTGAATCAAAGTTTTAAGGCAAATTTTCACTGTGCTAATGCAGAATGAAAGAGGAGTCCACATGCTACTGCAGCATGGACAAAGAGGTGTCTGTGTATCAATCAGTTGCCATATTTTGGTAATGGAGCCAGGTGTGGCTTTTCTGCCAATGCCAGTAGAGAGATCTCTGCCACAAAAAGCCTCCAGCAGACAGCAATTACAGCAATTACAAAGTCCTGTACACCTGGTGCCTGCACAGAGCCCATGTTGGCTCACAAGTGGCTAATACTTACTGGGAAATGAACATGGATGATGCATCAAATAGGAACAAAACCAGTGAAGGGTTACAGTGTCCCACTGTGTTGTTTTTCAGGGTTAGTATCTTCTCCATCACATTTATGAGAACACTTAAATCTTTCAGGTAGTCAGGAATACAACTGTACTATTTCACCAAAACAATAATTAAAACATAGTCAGCAATCACTGATTGAAACAGAATAATCCTTAAAAATGCTTAGTTTGAAACAGAAATCCACATAACTCTCATATTAAAGTCTAAAATACTATTGCTGCTTGAAGAATTGTTAACAGAGAAAGTTTGTTTCTCTAGTCATCAACTTCTTCAGGTCTTAGAGCAGCTTTGCTTGTCTGTAGCTATTGAAGTGATGATGAGCACTGCAAAAAGAGATGAGAAATAGTCCTGAACTCCACTGCAGAGTAATAAACACATCAACATGCTACTTATAAGCAGATATTACTGTAATCTCAATACTTGAAAATTAATGATGGGGGGAGATGACATATGCACAGCCACTCAAAGCAGGGCAGGATTTTTACTGGCAGTATCCACTCACTTATGCTGCAAGTTCACATTCCTCATATGCTTAAGAATTAGAGTCCATTAAGTGGGAGGGGGACAGAATAATAATAATTTTCATTAATTGTCACAACATACTGAGTGGGGTGAAGAAGAGGAGTGCACCACTTTTTTTGTTTTCCATAGAACAATTTCCATGAAAATGTTCTTAATTTAAAAAATTAAAAAAACCAAACCAACCAAACAAACAAAACCCAAAAATGCAACAAAAACCTGTGTGTTCAGAATCATACCAGTTGGGATCCTGTGGATCTTCAGGTCTCCAAAAAGGCTAAAGCAGCTGCCTGCAAAAACTGGATTGGAAATTACTTATTGGCAGCCTCTGAGTGGGCTGAAGAGCCTCACAGAGAGCCTTGAGGCAGTGGCAGACCATGGATAACTGTATTTCCTTGCACTAGTTAACCTCAGAGTGATGTGTAAAGCCACAGGAGGTCCTGCGAGGCATCCTGTTTGGAAGGGGAGGGGAGCAGGCAGAATGGCACACAGCATTTCAGGAAGACCAGACTCAGAAACAACAGGTCTTGGTTTCTGGGTACACTGGAACTTGATGAAGTCGATGCCCATGTTTGTCCAGGTTTATATCGTAAGTAGGAAAAATAATTACTTTAAGTGATTAATTACACAGCTAATTGTGTTACTTAAGCTGCACTATACATTGAAAATATCCTCCAAACAACATGAAGTGGTATAGAATAACCTCCAGATCCTAGCCATGCCCCTTCCTGGTTACTGCAAAAATTAATCCTGCTCTGGCTGGAACTCGGACAATTATTCAGAGCAGAAAAGCTTTTGGATCTACTCTGTCTTTCTAGATGAACTGAAGTGAATTTGATGGGCTGAAGGAAGCTCTGATCAGTTGTGCAAATTTTCTCACAACACCTTGGATATATGGTTAGGTCTCAGTTAAATGGTTAGATCTCAGTTAAAAATAAGGTATCTTGGTCCAATCAGTGTGGAATTTATTTTTTAAAACAGTCTGGAAGTGCAGGATCCCATGCAAAAAAACCACAACCAGTTTTAAATCAGGGAACCAACACATGCAGAACCAATACATTTTGTTAAAAACTGAAACACTTTTTGCCAGATCTAATATGCCATTTATGATGACACACAATTTATGATAATACAAACCACATGTATTAATTATTGCTAATTTTATGCACTGTCCAGTGTAGCCGTTCTCTTGGTCCTGAAGGCTAACTTGGACAGCCTACAGGTTAGGAGAACTGCTACAAGGATGAGGAAAGAAGGATGCTCAATTCTTTCTGCAGAGTTCTGGTTTAATTCAAAGCTTTATCCCTAGGCAGAGCATGGAGGAAAGGGAGGGAGCACTTTGCCTGCCCAGGAGCAGAGAGGAAAGAGACCCGAGTCACGTGTCACAGGAGGTTTTATCCCCTCAGGGAACAGGGGGACGCTGGGAAGAGGGGACCACTGGCCAATTAGGACAGAGGGGAGAAATTACATCCCAGGGGTAAGGGGGAGACGGGACCCACCACCAGATATAGTGTGGGGAAAAATACAATTAGAAACCTTAGTGCAAACATCATATAAATTCAGTGCAACCAAAAACCCAGTGTAAACATCAAATTTAGTCCACCACAACAGTCCAGAGTAATTTGGGTTGCACCGTTATCAAGCATTCACAAGTTTCCACAGTCTCCTAGAAGTTACACTTGCTGATGAAAGTTGTGGTTGTTCTGCCTGGAAAAGAGAAAGTTGCATGCGGACCTCACAGCAATGCTCCAGTACCTGAAGGGACCTGCTTGGAAATCAGAGAGGAACCCTTCACCACGAGCTGTAGTGATAGGTGTGCTGGTTTGAGATTGATTGACATTTTGGTGGGCAGGAAAATATCCACCCCTGGAAGTGAGGTGTGCCTGTGGATTTCCCATGAGCTCAGTGCAACAACAATTGTCGGCCAAATTTAAAGACAGACAGGGAAATGAGCCAATCAAAAGTGAAATTTGTCTTAGTAGGATATACATTTGCACAGGACTGCCTGGGAATCGCTCTCTTTTGTTTCAGGCCTTGAACAGGTACAGAGCTNCGGGACCCACCACCAGATATAGTGTGGGGAAAAATACAATTAGAAACCTTAGTGCAAACATCATATAAATTCAGTGCAACCAAAAACCCAGTGTAAACATCAAATTTAGTCCACCACAACAGTCCAGAGTAATTTGGGTTGCACCGTTATCAAGCATTCACAAGTTTCCACAGTCTCCTAGAAGTTACACTTGCTGATGAAAGTTGTGGTTGTTCTGCCTGGAAAAGAGAAAGTTGCATGCGGACCTCACAGCAATGCTCCAGTACCTGAAGGGACCTGCTTGGAAATCAGAGAGGAACCCTTCACCACGAGCTGTAGTGATAGGTGTGCTGGTTTGAGATTGATTGACATTTTGGTGGGCAGGAAAATATCCACCCCTGGAAGTGAGGTGTGCCTGTGGATTTCCCATGAGCTCAGTGCAACAACAATTGTCGGCCAAATTTAAAGACAGACAGGGAAATGAGCCAATCAAAAGTGAAATTTGTCTTAGTAGGATATACATTTGCACAGGACTGCCTGGGAATCGCTCTCTTTTGTTTCAGGCCTTGAACAGGTACAGAGCTGTGGGCTGTGCCCTCGGCCCAGCTTTCCACCCCTAAGGCCGCCACGGAGGCCTACGGGAGGGGAAAGGCCATGCCAGGCCGTGCCAGGAGCCCCTCCTGAGGGAGCTGTCCCAGCAGGGAGTGGGGAGGATGGAAAGGAATAGCGATGCCCTGGCCCAGTTTTCCCCTTGTGTCCTGTGGGGGGAGATTGGGTCGTGCCGGGCCAGGCCAGGAGAGAGCACCCCCCTACCCCCCCCGGGAGGGAACCATCCCGGCAGGGAGTGGAAGGAGGGAGGGATGGGCTGGCCCCAGGCTGGCAGAGAAGAATTTCTTCCCCTCTTCCCAGCGTGGAGAATCTCCCGTTTCTTCCAGCCACAGCTCCACGGTCATCTTATCAGAAGAGCCGA